>JAHRHZ010000035.1:14957055-14977349 GCA_024137785.1 Ginglymostoma cirratum | reverse complement strand
GAAACGTCGAGTTTTCCTGCTCCTATGATGCTGCTTGACCTGCTGTGTTCATCCAGCCCCATGCTTGTTATCTCGGATTCTCCAGCATCTGCAGTACCTTTTATCTCTGATACGAATTTACTGGGTTATTGTATTTAAACAGCAATATAACTGTAGTCACCAACTTTTTCTTTGAATAGTTGGATTATTACATTTCTGCATCCAATGAGTTTCCAAAATGTCAGGGGTAAGGTAGCTACAGCCTAAGAAGCTTGGCTTTTGGACTTAGTTGATTGTCCCATCAAGCAAATGCAGCAGGGGTTCGTGAAAGGCAGGTCATGTTTAACTAATTTACTATCATTCTTTGAGGACATTACGAGCAGAGTGGACAATGGGGAAACCGCTGGCTGTGGTGTTTCTGGATTTCCAGAAGGCTTTTTACAATGTGCTGTGCAAAAGCCTGCTTCATAAGATAAAGGTGCACGGTGTTATGCGTAATGTATTAACATGAATAGAGGGTTAGTTAACTAACAGAAAGCAAAGAATGGGGATAAATGGGTGTTTTTCTGGTTAGCAATCCATGGCTAGTGGTGTGCCTCAGTGTTAGGACCACAATTGTTTACAATTTACACAAATGATTTAGAGTTGAGGACCAAGTGTAGTGTGTCGATGTTCGCAGAGAACATAAGATGACTGGTAGAGCAAAGTGTACAGAGGAAACCGAGAGTCTACAGAAGGATATAGATAGGTTAAGTGAGTGGGCATGGGTCTGGCAGAAGGAGTACGGTGTTGGTAAGTGTGATGTCATCCATTTTGGAAGCAATAACAGTAAAATAGACTATTATTTAAATAGTGAAAAATTGCAGTACGCTGCTGTGCAGAGGGACTTGGGTGTCCTCACGCGTGAATCACAAAAAGCTGGTTTGTGGGTGCAGCAGGTAATTAAGAAGGCAAATGGAATATTGTCCTTCATTGCTGGAGGGATGGAGTTTAAAAATAGGGAAATTATGCTGCAGCTGTTTAGGGAGCTGATGACGCCAGTCTTGGAGTACTGTGTACACTTTTGGTCTCCATACTTGCGAAAGGATGCACTGGCACCAGAAGGGATGTAGAGGAGGTTCACTAGGTTGATTCCAGAGTTGAGAGGATCAGCTTAGGAGGAGAGATTGAGTAGACTGGGACTGTACTCATTGAAATTTAGCAGAATTAGAGGGGATCTTATAGAAACATGTAAAATTATGAAGGGAATAGATAAGATAGAAACAGGGAGGTTGTTTCCACTGGCGGGTAAAACTAGAACTAGGGGGCAGAGCTTCCAAACAAGGGGGACCAGATTTAGGACTGAGTTGAGGAGGAACTTCTTCACCCAAGGGTCATGAATCTGTGGAATTCCCTGCCCAATGAAGCAGTTGAGGTGTCCTCATTGAATTTTTTTAAGGCAAAGATAGATAGGTTTTTAAACAGTAAGGGAATTAAGGGTTATGATGAGCGGATGGGTAATCAGAGCTGATCAGCCATGATCTTATTGAATGGCAGAGCAGGTTTGACAGGCCAGATGGCCTACTCCTATTTCTTAAGTTCTAATGGACAACACCAATGGAAACGCTGCAATTTCCAATGGAAGCTTTTGGCATTTATTTTTCACCCAGCCACAAAGGGAACCATTGAAGTTCTTAGCTTTTTACCAGAAACTACTTGATTCAATTGAATTATTTGGGAATTGTTTTACTCTACACTTTCAAACCATAACTGCAACAGTGCAGTCTAATGCCACTGTTGTTTTCTGACATTGAAACTAAGATGTAAGTTGGGTGCCAAGATAAAACTACCTTTCAAAAAAAGCAAAAATTAGGACCTGTCTTCCAGGAAGACTTTGCTTTATTCAGTGTTAAGTCAGGCCTGGTCAATAGAATTTTAATGTTATTCTTTGATAACAATTACAAATTGAGGAAACCACCATGCATAGTATAAGGATTGAAACAAGAATTCGAGTTATAAACACGTAATGACCTTTATCAATTTTACCACATCTTGCATGAAAAGATAGTTGAGTCTTAAAATTCTGCCAAGCCTCAACATTAGATTGGATGAGTTTAGAAGGCTAGAATAATACAGAAGCTACTTTGAACAACTTTCTGACGGCTTATTTGTTTAAATTGTTGACAAAATGCTAAATCAAGCTGATTGTAAAAAAATACACTTGACAGCGACGCTCTCAGTGCTGCAGCATAGAGAGCATCTTTTGTAAAGATTATAATAGTTTAAAGGCTAAATTTAGATGTGTTTTGCTAAGACAGGCTGGAAGGCATCTTGACCCCTCTGTTATATCTGTCAGAAAGCTATGTCATGTTGCTGACAGAAGATAGAAAAATTAGCAAAATTGTGCTGTGCTCATCACTGTGCAGTGATTGAGAGTTGGCCCCAGAGGACATTTCCAGAGTGCAAGTAAGATTCGTTGCAAGATTGTAAGATTTTTTTGAATGATTTATTGATTTCTGCTTAAAATAGAGGCAGTGTTGTTGTGCTGTAAATCTAAGGAGGATGTGGCAGTTGAGGGATTCTGGGATTGACAATTCACTCCTAACTTTTTGCATAAGGACCGAGCTGTACAGTTCTGGCTGGCATTTCCGATCCCAGCTCCTTTAGAAATGCAGATTGTACTTTAAATCCAACAGATCCCTCGCAATATGAGATAGTCAGGCTAGTTAACCACAGCATCTTTTCCACGCCAGTTGATGGCACACTCTGTGCTTTAAATATCCAGCAGCACATTCATTTGAAAAGGGTAAGTATGTGGGTAAAAATATAGGATTAGTGTACCAGATGTGTAAGGTGCCAGGGTGCCAAGTAAGAAGAGTGCCAGATGGATAGTTTCTCAGGTTGCCAGTTGAGTAAGGTAAGAATATTATGAATCAATGCAAGATGGAGTTTACTGCAAAGAATAAAGACTTCTAGTTCTCTGCTATGATAGTTGCTTTTCTTTTCAATGTTATGGACATCTCATCTCTTTACTCAAAATTATTGACTATTAAGATACAAATTCCTGCCTGTCCAATTAATGAAGGTTTCTGGTATACTTCATTAAATGAGGAAGTACATGAGGTCTAGTTGATTCCAAGGATCCCTGTAGTAAAGAGGGACAAGTTTAGATTTACAAGCACCTTTCATGATCTCTAGACATCCCAGAGTATTTTGTAGATAATTAGGACCTTTGGAAATGTTGTAATGCAGCAAGTGCTATAGCCAAGTTACAGACAGCAAGGTTACACAAACAGTTATTTTAATTAACCTGTTCAGACATGTTAAGACACACCTCCAGCCAGTTGGGATTCAGACCTGGACCTTCTATCCCATAGATAGGGATACTACCACAATGTCAGCCACATGATAACAACCAAATAATAAAAAGATCATCTGTGTAAATAAATGTTTGGTTGCACAGAACTTAAATGTTGTTAAAAGCATCAACTTCTAGTCTCCTTTTCAGCAATAATCTATGTATTGCTATTTGAATTGGGGTACAAACAAGGGTTAGAACTTTGGAGAGAACTGCACTGCTGTTTTCAAGAATAGTCTCAAGGGAATTTTTGCATGCATCTGACAAAGCTGACAAGGTCTTAGTTTATCATCCCATCCAAAAATGGTCATCACAGTTCACTTGAGGCTTCCCAGAGCTTAATGCTTCCAAGAAGTCAGCTCTTATCTTAAGAAATAGCACTGCTGCTGTATGAAGTTTGAACTCTTGCTGCATGCAGCTAGTCTGGTCCCAATTAATACACGGACTGTGTCCCTCTATTATAGAAGCTATTAAACATCAGACTTTACAACGTTTAATTAAACTGAGTTCTCTAGAAATAAAACCATTAGCTATGTATTATAAAATAACTGTTCTTCCCCTAGTATTAATTACAGTTTCAACGCAATCTCATTTTAACTTGATTTAGTTTGGCTTTTAGCCAAACAGCCTTTTCTCAGCAACAAGATTTATGGGTAAACAGAAGTTTAAGTTTTATTGCACAACAGTGTTAAACCACGTGAGTAAGATTAATTGCTTTTGAGCTCCACGAGGAGGAAAGGTTTTAGAACAGAACGTTGAAGTATCCTGAATATTTTTAAAGGAGCACCACTTTATCTAGAATTTATAAAGGCTGTTCAGGTATGATCTTGCAAAATGCAGTTTAAATCCATTACAATTTAGTCTTACTAAAAGTGAATTGTTGCAATGTTAGATTTTAGCTAAATTTCACATATAGGCTACCATTCTCTTGTGGCATGCATGATTTATCATTCACAGGTACACTGGGACACAAATCCCAAAAGCTGGTAAACATGTAAAGGCACAGAAAGCAGGATGGTTATGCATGACTGGAGGGAGATATAACAGGGTACATCCTAGAACCTTAGTTTTGAGGACCCTTGCTCTTTTTGATACGTGTTAATGAACTGAGAGCATAATTTCAAAGTTTGGAGGTAGCATGAGGTTGGGTCAACCAGTAAACTACTAAAAGGGTGGAGGAACGCTGGAGACCAATCAAACTGGTAAAATGTGCAGACAGTGATCAAAGCATTTTAATGCAGAGAAGTGTGAAGGAAGAAAATAACAGTAGAGGTGAGTCTGGACAGAAGAATAGGGTGGCACAGTGGCTCAGTGGTTAGCACTGCTGCCTCACAGCGCCAGGGACCTGGGTTCAATTCCAGCCTTGGGCATCTGTCTGTGTGGACTTTGCACATTCTCCCCGTGTCTGTGTGGGTTTCCTCCGAGCGCTCCGGTTTCCTCCCACAGTCCAAAGATGTGCAGGTTAGGTGGATTGGCCATGCTAAAATTGCCCGTAGTGTTCAGGGAGTGGGTCTGGGTGGGATGCTCCAAGGTTCAGTGTGGACTTGTTTGGCCAAAGGGCCTGTTTCCACACTGTAGGGATTCTATAATGGGGTAATACAAACAGAATGGTACAATTTTCAACAATGTAGGAACAGATTGACCTAGAGTTTTACTTACACAAAACATTGAATGCAGTACAACAATCTGATAAGCCTGTTTAAAAAATGCCTAGGGCAGAATCGTATACAAAAACAGAAATTGCTGGAGAAACGTAGCAGGCCTGGCAGCATCAGCAGAAGGAAAACAGAGTTAATGTTTTGAATCCAGTAACTATTGATAAGAATCTTGTGTTTTTTTTTTGGCTGACTTCAAAATGTGTTGAGTTCTTTGGAAGGTTTCTTGCTGCGAGGACCAGTGAGATTTCTCACCAGATCTCACCAAGCACGCCTAACCTGCCCTAATGGAGTTTCTGTCACCCAATTCTATCCCTATCATACCACAAGCTGTTACCAAAGCAACTCGATAGCTATCTGCCAAAAGACCACCAGCTCCTCCACCCACACCATTTGAAAAGACCATTGTGCACCCAGAGAGGCACTGTCAATCTGGAGGTGCCCTGCAGTGTTCCTGATATTTTCTCTGAATATGGCAGACAAAGGAAATCAGCAGCCCATTGTTAGTCACTAATGGTCCCCATTAATATCTATTTACCCTTGTAGCCTGATAGTTTTTCACTCCTTTGTCCAACTGTTCTTCTCTCTGGGCTTGATCTCCACCTATTGTTTACTCCTTACTGCCTCCCCCCACCCTATCTTCTGATAAAAACTAACATTTCCCCAGCTGCCATCAGTTCTGAGGAATGGTTAATGAACCCAAAATGTTAACTCTCATTTCTCTCCACAGATGCTGCCAGACCTGCTGAGCTTTTCCAGCAATTTCTATTTTTTTTCCTAATTTCCAGCAGCCGCAGTTCTTTCAGTTTTTCTTAAGGAAAACAGCAGCCTGTTTTGAGGGCAGGGATCCGGGTGTAGTAGGGGGTGCTGGTGTGGTAGAGTGGAGGGAGTGGTGTCTGTTTAATGAGGTGCGGGGACATGGACGCCTTCTTCCCCCATGTTCAGTTTGACACCAGACAGATTGCCATCTAGAGGAATGCATAGTGTGGGAAGAAGGTCAATGACCTCCTTCATTCTGCAAAGGTAAATGCCACCATCCTCTCTCTGATACCTCACACTCACTGCATCTCTGATACTGTACCCATCACCCACCAAGGCTCATTTTCTGTGCTCCTACCCACCTTACCCACTTGCTGTCACCCATGCCACCCCCCCGCCCACACCCCCCCCTCCCTGTCATCCCCCCATCATCAGTAACGCCGACCACCCTCTGAATGACCAATCACTCACTTTGGGTACCTTCCAAACTGTACAAAAATAACAGCTGTACCATGCATCTCCCTTAATACCTGCTTTTCTCCCATTTGAGGAGGAAAACAGCCCACAATAGAGCAGAAAGTTAAGACGACATTCAACTCGTCATTCTTTATTGTGCAGAGCATCCTGAGACTGGCCATCATTGGCTGTGGCTAAGCCCCTGGACTGATATTGAAGGCTGCATTTGACTTACTGTGCTGGCAGGCCCAGTGCAAAATCCATTCCACCTGAGTTGACTGAGACCTATGCAGATAACCATGACAAGCTTCCTGGCTTTGTGTCTATGCTAAATGCAAAGCAAGACACAAGTAATATGAGACAACAAGGTGTAGACCTGGATGAACACAGCAGGCCAAGCAGCATCAGAGGAGCAGGAAAGCTGACGTTTCAGGTCTGACCCTTCTTCAGAAATGGGGAGGGGGAAGAGAATTCTGAAACAAATAGGGAGAGAGGGGGAGGCGGATGGAAGATGGATAAAGGAGCAGATAGGTGGAGAGGAGACAGACCGGTCAAAGAGGCAGGGATGGAGCCAATAAAGGTGAGTGTAGGTGGGGAGTTAGGGAGGAGATAGGTCAGTCCAGGGAAGACGGACAGGTCATGGGGCCGGGGATGAGATTGGTAGATAGGAGGTGGGGGTGGGGCTTGAGGTGGGGAGAGTGGATAGGTGGGAGAAAGGACGGACAGGTTCGGGAGTCAGGGACGAGATGGTCTGGTTTTGGGATGTGGTCGGGGAGGGGAGATTTTGAAGCTGGTGAAGTCCACATTGATACCATTGGGCTGCAGGGTTCCCAAGCAAAATATGAGGTGCTGTTCCTGCAACCTTCGGGTGGCATCGTTGTGTCACTGGAGGAGGCCCAGGATGGACATGTCGTCCAAGGAGTGAGAGGGGGAGTTTAAGTAGTTCACGACAAATGACTGAACCTCCCGTAGATGTAGGTGTTCCGCAAAGTGGTCCCCAAGCCTCCATCTGGTTTCCGCAATGTAGACGAGGCCACATCTGGAACAGCGGATACAGTATACCACATTAGCAGATGTGCAGGTGAACATCTGTTTGATGTGAAAGGTTTGTTTTGGGACTTGAATGGAGGTGAGGGGAGTGGAGGTGTAGGGGCAGGTGCAGCACTTCCTGTGAATGCTGGGAAAAGTGCCGGGGGTGGTGGGGCTGGTGGGGAGTGTGGAACGGACAACGGAGTCACAGAGAGAGTGGTCCCTCCGGAAGGCAGATAAGGGTGGGGAGGGAAAAAATGTCTTTGGTGGTGGGGTCAGATTGCAGGTAGCGGAAGTGCTGGAGGATGATGTGTTGGATCCAATGGTTGGTGGGTGGTACGTGAGGACGAGGGGGATTCTGTTTTGGTTGTTATTGCAGGGACGGGGTGTGAGGCCTGAGTTGTGGGAAATGCGAGAGATGCAATCGAGGTGTTTTCAACCACTGTGGAGCCTGGTTTCTCTGGCTGAGAGGGCAAAGTGCAAGAAAGCTAGGCAATGCAAGGCAGGGATGGTGTGAGCATCCAGGTAGGCTCAGAGTGAGTGAACACTATGAGAGCAAGTGAACAGTGCTAAGATGTAGCCTGGTGCAGTCCATGAGCTGAATGTGTGTCCCTGAGCACACAGTGTCCTTGTTACGGCATCACAAGATAGGAGTTAGTGCAGCCAAAGGTACAGTATTAACTGCAGAAGCAGAACATCAGTGGATCAGGGATGTGGTATGAGTATTCTTAGAGGCTAGCACATGCCAGTGTTCATGAAAGTGGATTATGTCTGCCTGATGTCTGTGTAATGTGCCCTGAGATGTTGGAGGATGGCTGCAGCCAGAGGTGGGCTGATGCCACCAGGTACCCGCTCTGAGACCCAGGTCCAAACTTCTTGACATCTAAGAGGCAATAAGGACTGCAGATGCTGGAAGCCAGAGTCTATAGGTGTGAGGCTAGAAAAGTACAACAGGTCAGACAGCATCAGAAGAGCAGGAAAGTCAAGGTTTCAGGCCAAAACCATCCTGATGAAGAGTTTTGGCCCAAAACGTTGGCTTTCCTGCTCCCCTGATGCTGTCTGGCCCGCTGTGCTTTTCCAACCTTACACCCATAGGTTCTTGGCATCTAACTTTATTTGATGGTTTGATAAGATAGGAATTCGAATACTAGTGTGGTGATTTATGTTTAACTAAACATTTAATACAACATTTAACAAGCTGTCATCTCCTTTATTTAGCAACTCCCTTAGTTTGCTGCTGCCCAGCGAGAAACTCAACCATGCTGCTCAGCAAATGCTTAAAAGATGCAGCAAGATACTCCCAATGTCACAACAAGCCTAGCTGGACTTTGTACCCAATTTTGTCATGAATCTTGACTGTGGCTCAGACCCTAAATGCTTCAATCCACAGGGTCTTTTGCATTATAAATAAAGTGTAAATGTATAATAGGGAAGTGTTCATGTTAAACATGTATAGATCACGATTTAGGCTTCTGCTGTTGGGGTATATCAAGTTCTGCAGTCACACGTTAGGTAGGGTACCAAGGTCTTGGTGAGCACACAAAAACATTTTACTGCCTTTTGCAAACAACTGAGATGAGGAGTTTCTATTGTGTGGATTGGTGAGAGAAGCTGGAATTGTTCATTTTGGAGTGGAGGAAATTATGCAGAAATTAAGTTGAAGTTTTCATATTTTTGAGGGGTTTTGATAAACTGTTTCCACAGGCAGGAAAGATGGTAATCAAAGGGAAAAATGATGTAGGTTCGTTTACAAAATAAAGAGAGAGGAAATCAGAACTTTTCCTTGTAATGAGCAATAACCTGGATTGTGCTGTCTGAAAATTTGTGGAAGACGGATTCAATAGTAACTTAAAAAAGAGAATTGGAAAAATATTTGAAATGGACAATTAGAAGGACTATAATAAAAGAAAGCAATAGAGGGAGACTAATTAGGCCGCTGTGTGAATGGCGTCCTTTGTTCTACATGATTCTTGGCATTCTTGAATGTCTGCTTTCTAAGACACTGTAACAGGCAAAAATACCTTGCAGAGTTTTCACAATTTGTTAATATGATTGCTTTCTAGTGGCAAGGATAACATGGATTAATCTTTGCAGTCAAACTGTTTTTTACAATTGCAGTGGTAGTTTTTAGTTTGTATTTAAACTTTGTGCTGTGAGAATGAACTAAGTAGACCCATATTGATGTCAAATAATTGCTCCTGTAAGACAGACTACCACAGATTTACAAATGGTACTTTTATCAATTAATCGTGTTCTCTTCGGTGTGTCAAATAGAATTATCAGGCACGCATACAATATCTTTAATGTAATTATCATCACTTTTAGTGCTTTCTAGACTTGATATAGCTGGAAAGGATTAAGTTAAACAGGACACATACTAGTCTAATCAGATAGTAATCACTTTTATTTTGACATAATTATGTTTCATTACTTTTTTTGGCTCAAAAAGTCCAATGACAGCTATTGAAATCTCAACCCAAGAAAGTGGAAAACTGAAATCCAGCCACAACTGATGTTCAAATCTGCTGACTTTTGTTTCATGACTATCACCCCAGAGAAAGTCAGCACATTAATAATACATGACATTATGTTGATGGGTGCTGCAGGATAGCTGATCTGCCCCACCAGATTGTTGTACTGCCCAACAATAAGAGAGAAACACAATGTGTAGTCTTGGCAGTTAGGCCTTACAAAGGGAAAAGCAGGAATTAAAATGTTTCATTTAGAATGAAGTGTTACAATCAGATGAAGAGAGACAGAATAGCTTCTTGCTTTTTCCACTCCTTCTTTGGTTGCAACTGTCCATTAAAAAAGGATGCTTGCTAATTCAATGAGTCTTTAACTGTTTACATGCTGTTATTGTAGGATAGAGTCCTTTGGTCCTCACATACCAACCCACCAACCTCCGAATACAACACATCACCCTTCAACATTTCCGCCACCTACAATCGGATCCCATCACCAAAAAGATATTTCCCTCCTTACACCTGTCCACTTTCAGCAGGGACCGTTCACTCCGTGACTTCCTCGTCAGCTCCACACTCCCCACCACCACACCTGGTATCTCTCCCTGCAACCATAGGAGGTGCTACATCTGCCCCTACACCTCCCCTCTAACCTCTTTCCAAGGCCCCAAACAATCCTTCCAAATTCGGCAGAGATTCACCTGCATTTCACTTAAACTCATCTACCCTACCCATTGCGCCCGTTGCAGTCTCCTCTATATCGGGGAGACCAAACGCAAACACGAGAACCGGTTTGCGGAGCATCTGCGCACTGTATGCACTAACCAGTGCAACCTTCTGTTTGCGTTCCACTTTAACTCCCCCTCCCACTCTCCCGGTGACATATCCACCCTTGGCTTCCTCCACTGTCAGAGTGAGGCCAAATGCAAACTGGGGGAACAACATCTCATATTTCACCTTGGGAGCTTACAGCCCAAAGGCCTAAAAATTGACTTTACCAGCTTCAAGATCTCTCCTCCCCTTCCACCTGTCTATCTTCTGACTCATCTATCCGCTACACTCTTCCCACTGACCAACCACAATAACCCCGTACCTGCATCAACCACCTCCATACCACCTACCCCCACTCCCTCTACTTATTTCTGGGCTTCCGTCCCCCACCCCAGTCCTGAAGAGGGGTTCCGACCTGAAATGTTGACTTTCCTGTTTCTTGGATGCTGTCTGACCTTGCTGTGCTTTTCCAGCTCAATATTTCTTGACTCTAGCTTCCGGCATCTGCAATCCTTTCTGTCTCCAACAGACAAAGATTTCTGAGAGTTATTTTAAAGAGAGAATAGGTTTTGTTGTGCTTCACTCAACTAAGTAAAATAAAAACAAAACTATAACATCGATACACACACAAAATCCAAGGCTTAAACAAACAACTAAGTACGAATTTGAGGGTGAAATCCAGTCAAGTTAAAAGGTCTACAGTTCTTGAATGCTGGTGATTCAGTTAGCTTCAGGCTGAACTCTGTTGTCTTTCTGGAGCTCATTAAGGCAATGAAGATATTGATGATTGATTTATTCTTCCTTCGAGAGACAGGAGCTGCTCGGTTGGTTCCTTGCTCTCTGCCTTTGGCACATGGATAGTCAAACAGCAGAGGCAGGACTCAAATTTACAAGCAACGTTTCCTCTCATTTTCTTACTGGCTGTGCAGGCCTCTGGGGTTCCTGTGTGATAGCAACTTCTGGAACAGAAAGTCAAAACCACGAGCTGCATTGTTATGGACCGGACCAAACATCCTGCAAATATATCAAGGAGATAGCCTAGACCCTAACTTTTATCTTATTTAAAGGCAAGGGTAAGGCGCTGTGTTCCAAATGTAATTCGATTGGTCATACTACTTGGCTTTAAGCAAAACACACTTTATTCTTAACAGCCGCCACCCACCCCAGTTAAAATACAAACAAAAGAAAGAAGAATTGGTATAACTTTAAATTATTGGAAAACTTAACATAATAGTGATTATTTAACCACTAAACGGTAACTGTTCCACTATAGCAACATCCCATAAACACACGCTTGGAAAAGACAGTCAGTAAAACAGATTGACTAACATGTAATTCCGGCAACAGGAAGAGAACTAAAGTTTTTAGCTGTAACAGAGAGAGAGATGTAGCAGCTTCCACAACCAGCTTCAAAACACCATCAACTGCTGAACGCTAAACTAAAACCCTGGTTCTGTGGGAGCCTGACTCTGCACATTCATGCTGCTTCTATTGTTCCAACATTCAAAAAAACACAAGGTCCCACAAGCTGTCTACCTCATTGGCTTGGAGGAGATAGCTTGTTACCACAGGACAAAATACACCTCTAAAAGCCATAGTATTGTTGCAGCCTGCTGACACCAGTTGCTGTGGCTATGCTGACACACAGTCACACAGCTGAGAGGGAACATTGCCTGCAAGGTGGATGGAAAGAGCAAAAGGCAGAAAGGGAAATCATGCAAGGTCTTGCTTCTTCAGTATCTTGTGCGTTTGTGTCTCTTTGCCTGCAGAAAAACCAACTGCTTAAACATGCAGGGGTTCAGCTGGCTTGTCATATGAACTTCTCTCGCCAACTGCCCAGTGACTCAAAATGGTCTACTGGATTCCAGGCACCTGGCTTAGATCATAAGATTAAATCTGGGGTCATTTCATTGCCAGAATTGTCCAAGTGATTACGTCTAATGATTTGTTCCTACTCATTTGAGTATCAAGGGGATTGTTGGGATACTTTGCTAATGGGGTATGAGTCAGCTCCTATTTACACACCTTCAGTGTAATTTGTAAGGGTTTGTAGACAGGTTGTCTGTGTAACATTTGCTCTGGAATGCAGAAAGCACAGGATACATATATTCAGTTCTCTTTGAGACTGCAATTTCTAGTCACTGGGATGTGGCCTCAGTTCCTAAAAGAAAATTTCAGTCAGTAAATTAAACAAATAATTCTCATATAAAGCTTGTTTTGCACCCTCAAAGCATGTCAATCATTTCAAAGCGAATGAAGTAATTCATTAATGCAGCCGCTGCTGTTTTTTGGGCAAACGCAGCAGCCGACTTTAAATGACAATCGCTCGCAAACAAAATTTAGATAAATGCCCAGTTAATCAGTCCTTTTGTAGTGACATTGAGGGATTAATTTTGGCCAGGACGCCCCTTCTCTTCTTTCAGTTGAGCCGTGGAAGCGTTTATGTTCATTTGATGAGATCGACATGGCCTTGGTTTAACACCCCACTAGCACTCTGTGAGTATTGTACTGAAGTATTAGGGTAGATTGAGTACTCCAGTTTCTGGAATTGCACTCAGACCCAGAGGTGCAATTGCTACTTAGCAAATACATATCTGTATTATTTACATCTCCCTTCACACTATTATCTATTTCCTTCATTGAAGTATTTCCCATTGTGGATTTCTTCAATGGAAGGTCAAGATCGGATTTATTCTAAATACATAGCATTGCTCCTGCCTCCCCACATACAGCATTTTGTTCCCATGCATCTTCTGTGTGTATTTTTTTCTTATTTGACCTTTTTTTAAATTAAGCTGTTCAGAGATATTATTACACACCCCTGGAGCAGGTGGAACGTAAAGTAGGCCTCTCGGTTCAGGGGTGCGGACACTATCTCTGTGCCACAAGAAGGCCCCCTTATCATCCGTTTGTATTTTTTTAAATTAACCTATTTTTCCTAATCAACCTGTACAGAGATGCTATTATACACCTCTAAAGCAGGTGGGACTTGAACCTGGGCCTCCCTGGTCCAGGGCAGGGACACTACCATTGCACTACAAGAGGGCCGCTTTATTGTCTGTTTGTATTTCTTTGGCTGCTAACAAGTGTAAGTAAAAACTCATGATTAATCACTTACCAATTTAATATAATGAGATGTTGGCCAGAAAGTAGCTGAAGCATCAAGGTTTTTTTTTCTTTGCTGGCTGGCCAAGGACTAACACCACAGGAGAGGGGTAGGAGGGTCTATTGAACTGTGAGCCAATCAGGCAGTGGTGAGGCCTCCTGCAATTTTTGCAGATAACAAGGTGTAGAGCTGGATGAACACAGCAGGCCAAGCAGCATCAGAGGAGCAGGAAAGCTGACGTTTCGGGCCTAGAACCTTCTTCAGAGGGTTATCTCAGATTCTCCAGCATCTGCAGTTCCTACTATCTCTGATGCAATTTTTGCACTTCTCTTTTTAAGGAATGAAGAACAAATAGACACATGACATAATAACAATTTCAACAGCAAAGTTGTTTGAAGAACACTGTAATTGGAAATCTTATTCATAGCCTTTGCAACAAGGGGTTGTTAGTCCAGTGACAACGGTTCTGCTATCATTCATGTAAATCTTTCTTTTTTATTCATTCATGGATGTGGGCACCATTGACTGTACCAGTATTTATTGCCCATCCCTAATTGCCCAGAGGGTGGTTAAGAGTCAATCACATCGCTGTGGGTCTGGAGTCACATGTAAGCCAGACCAGTTAAGGATGGCAGATATCTTTCTGTAAAGGACAATAGTGAACCAGGTGTTCTTTTTTTCCCCCAACATTTGGGAATGGTTTCATGGTCATCATCAGATTGAATTCCAGATTATTATTGAATTCAAATTCCACCATTTGTCATGACAGAGTTCGAACCCAGGTCCCCAGAACATTACCTGAATCTCTGGATTAATAGTATAGCAATAGTGCCACTGGATCATGGCTTACCCCCAGTGACAATTACGCTGACTGATTCCGCTCTTCAGTTTCAATTAAATGTCATCCACATAGTTCTCAAGGTATCTACCAGAATGCTCTCATAATGCAAGTCCAGAATTCCTGCTTCATGCTGTCTGCTTGACAGTGTCACACCTGAAAGAACTTAATGAAAACGAGGTTCTATTCTTATACTGTGCTGAAATATGTGGGCCATGTTTTTTTGGTAACTTATGGGCCTTTTAGTCTTCATCTTGAAGCTGCAATACTTTGAGTATAATACAATAAGCTGTTTTCTCAAAACCTGGGTGTTTTCATGCTTTGGCCTTACAGTTCCAAACCTTCTATTGTTCATATATAGAAATGATTATTATTTCCTTTCCTCACCCATTTATTCTTCAACTAAAAGCTCTGCAAGTGGGGAATGCTACAACATTTTAAAATGATAGAAAAAATTCAATATGTGATTCATGATGCATCAATTTCCTATTGGATTATTTTCAATTTGGTCAATTCAGCTCCATTTATCTTGGATTACTTAATATTTTAGTTACCTCTAGGATACTCTGTGATTTGTATGAATGGAGCAACTATTTGACATCTTTTCATCACATACTATACACTGCCACCACAAACCACATCTTGGTCTCCCTTGTCAGCATTCAGATGGACGGTCTCCTGTATAACACCCTTGTCCACCCCTCTATCACCCTGAACACCGTATCCCCCTCCCATGGCACCTTCCAATTGCAATCATAACAGTTGTAACATTTGCCATGTTATCTTGTTCCCACTGCAATTTCAATCTGGACTATTGTGTTCACTGCCCACATTATGGTTATCTCAACATTAGAAAGATCAGCCTCAAACTGGTCGTTGCTTTGCAGAACATTTCCACTCTGGCTGCAAGCATGACCCCACCACTTCAGTCGCTTCCCATTTCGATGTACCGTCTTGCCCTCGTGCTCCTGTTTCTGTCCTGGCCCAGCTGCAGTGTCCCAGGGAAGTCCACACAAGCTGGAGGAATAGCACGTCATTTTCTGCATGGGTACTTTACAGTCTTATAGATTCAACATTGAGTTGCATAACTTCAAAGTATGAACTTTGTCCTCAATTTTGATTTCCCACCCCACCAGTGTTTTGACTTTATGGTGCTGCTTTCAGCAGAACTGACCTATATTCCGTTATTAACACCTATTCTGGATCCATCTAGCTTCTCTACAACCATTACCGTTCACTTAGTCTTTTAATCTGTGAAACGAATGGTATCTAATCTCCCTCACCCTCTAATCTTTCCCTTCTGTTCAACTTCCTCTGCTCCATGCTTTCCGATAAAACCCATTACTTTTTTACTTCAAGAGTAGTCATATTGGATTCAAAATGCTATGTCTGTCTCTGTTTCCAGTGAATGTGAAACAAAGTAGCACGTTTGTATTAGATAGCAGCTCCTCAAAGTGTTTGTTTGGTACACTTACAGAAAATTTACGGTGAGTTCTTACAAAAGAAATTGCTATTACTGTTAGCATCCAAAATTTTGAGCAATAATGCTCAACATTGCTTTCACCGAAAGATTTAGATGTTACCTGAATTTTAACATTGCTATTGTACATCAGTCATAAAATTATATTAAAATAAACATAAAGTACTGGATAGCTTGAGAGCTTCAATATTACCTTGTCGGTATTACACTATCACCTAGATTGATTCTTGGTGAAACATTTGCTAATGTCAATTAAACGCTAGACAAAGGAATATGTGGAAAAGACTACGCAATATTGTTAGCAATCTCTGCAGACAATGATCCAATATCTTTCTCACAGTAGAAGGATAAGCGATGATAATCGGTGCGAGCACAATAAATAGGGAAATAAGTAATGGCAGGCTTTAAAAAGGCCAGCAAAAATAACATCTTAAATTTGTCTTGCCTTTAGAGAATTTTTTTACTTGTTCCTTCACAGGTTGTGTATGCTGCTGTCTAGGTCAGTGTTTTTGGCTCATCCCTAATTGCTCTTGAGAAGTGGTGATGAGCTGCTTTCTTGAACCGTTACAGGCCATGTGCTCCAGGCACAACCTACAGCCCCATTAGGGAGAGAGGGCCAGGATTTTGACCCAGTGACAATGAAAGAGAGGCAATATATTTCCAAGTTAGGGTGATGTGTCACTTGGAGGGGACTTCACAGGGGTTTCTAACTCTAACACTTGTCCTCGATGTTCATAGTTGTGGGTTTGGAAGGTGAGCTTGAAGGAGTGTTAGTGAGTTGCTGAAGTGTGGCTTGTAAATGGTACGCACTACTATCACTGTGAATCAGTGGCTGGGCAGTGAGCATTGAAGGTGATGGAATGCATACTAATCAAGCGGGCTACTTTGTCCTGATGTTATTGAACATATTGAGTGTTGTTGAAGCTACAACCAACCTGACAGGAGGAAAATATTCCATTCAGATTCTGGCTTGTGCTTTGCAGATGGTGGGCAGGCTCACAGCAGACTTCCCAGCCTCTGAACACAGTATTTATATGACTGATCCATTTCACATCACAAATTACATCATTGCACACTCTAGAGAAACATCATCCAAGCTAACACAGTGCATCTTACCTACTTATCAACTCAGCATTTTTTAAAAACTTATTTGAACCCAACATTAAAAGACTTTAGTTCAAAACTTTGTTGTTAATTGGGTGGAGCACCCTGAAACTGACAAGTATCATTCATACTACATTTTACAATGTACGGTGTTGCTCAATAACTCATTTTTGTGCCACGAGTCAAGGAAAAAAGATCTTCTTTTATCTTGCAGGGAGTTTGCTAAAGAACGAGAACGGGTGGAGAACAGGCGTGCATTTCTAAAATTAAGGCGACAACAACAGATAGAGCAAGAATTCAACAGATACCTGCGTTGGATTCACATAGCAGGTAAATCTGACAAGTACTAAGTCACGATGTCTGATCCTCTGAAAAAATTTGAACACCCAACATTTTAAATTACAGCATTACATCTGGATGGATCACGTCTGAATTTTCCAATAGGTAGTTGTTTGTGTATCATAGATAGGCACTCTGCACAGGTCCCATACAGAATCTCCATTATAGCAGACTCTGAGGGAATTGTCTAGGAAATTAAAGATCCCACCAGCAATTTCTGTGTGCCTGGAACCCTCCAAAAGTATCCATTTAAGCAAGTGAATTTGGAGGGTTCCACTGCAGTTATGTAAATTGTTACCAGAAAGTATTAGATGATTAAAAACCAGTCTAACGTCTCCGTAACTATTCAACTGAACCCTAACTTGGTTCACATGCCTTCAATAACACCTTCCTCAGATCCATTACACCTCCCAACTGCTGGATCCCTCACCCATCTTGGACCCAAAACCACACCTCTTCACTCAGGACCGGGCTATCCAATCCTCCCCCCACCCCTTACCTAATGCTGGAATGGACATGATTCCCACATACATACCCTTTTCCACCCAGGACCTAACACTCACCATTTCCCCAGGACCTGAGACATCATCACAAGACTCGACACATTCCGCTTTCACAGGACCCAAACCAAACCCTTGGCACTGGCCGCAGAACTGCTTTCCCCATCCCCAACTACCCGGCCAGAATCACTGTCTCCCACCTATCCCCTATTATACTAAACACCCCATCACTTACCTGGTCTCCTACCCACCTGGCTCCCTGGCACCCTATCCACCTGGCACTCTAACCTCACGCTAAGTTTACCACTTATCCTTTCACGGGAGCTGTCAAAGAGCCTGCCTCTGATGCTGGACACTTAAATCACAGGATACAGCAATTGACTGCTGTGAGAAAGACAGCATGATTTGCCTTCCCCTCACTATCCTGCAATATGAAAAAACTGCTCCAATTTTCTGAAAGAGCCCTGATTAGAATCTCGTGTCACAAATGCAGAGCTCATTTTTAATGTAAGAACGGAGGAGCAGAGTATCAATCTGAGTGTAATTACCAGAAAATCTAGCTCATTGTCTGCAAGAAACTCAGTGACCAATCTTTTTGTTACATTAGTCCATTGCTCCACGGTTATGGAGACCTTAAGTTTACAGCATGCAAACTGCAGAATGCTGGATTTCTGTCATGTGAAGCTTTAAAGGAAAGGAGATAAAGCAAGGCAAGTCTTGAATTGTAAATAACTATGAACACTTAACCAATTCCATTCTTTGCTGTGATAACAAGGTGTAGAGCTGGATGAACACAGCAGTCCAAGCAGCATCAGAGGAGCAGGAAAGCTGACGTTTTGTGTCTGGACCTTTCTTCAGAAAATTTTCAGAAGATTCTTCTGAAGAAGGGTCCAGACCCGAAAAGTCAGCTTTCCTCCTCCTGTTATAGTGCTTGGCCTGCTGTGTTCATCCAGCTCAATACCTTGTTATCTCAGATTCTCCAGCATCGGCAGTTCCTACTATCTCCTATTCTTTGCTTTCCCATTTTGCTTTGTTTTCCCATTTGTGCAGAGAGAAAAATCCAACATCATACATAATTGTATCCAAAAATATTTAATTATGAGTTAAGAACATTAATAATTTATCAGCTGTTGACATGTCATCTGATCGGACCGAACAACGACCCAACGAATCTACTGGTAACAGTGAAAAGCTGGCAGAAAGGAGCCAATCAACAGAGCACACTGATGACATGAGTACTACTTATTCACAGTCTGTGGGGAAAGATCATCAAAGATACTTCATTAGCAGCTTATTACCACTTATTGACTTTTTACCTTGGAATCAACATTAAAAGTAGCTCATCTATGTTCAAATCCATTCTGGGGGTAAAAAGTACAAAGACTCATTTGCATCGATAGGTCACAGCGCAGATTCTTTCTAGGAGGTCTTTCTCAGTTCCGCTACAACTTTACATGTTGACAGTAAATCTGTTCAACATCAAAAAAGTATTTCCCAGAGGTTCATGATTTATATTCTTGTGGTGCCGCAATGTGATTACAGTGGATCTTCGAGAAAGTATTCATAAGGTTTGATCTAAAGTGGAAGGATCTACAATCTGCAGATCTGCCATCTGCAATCCGACCCCACCACCAAAGACATTTTTCCCTCCCCACCCTTGTCTGCTTTGCGGAGGGACCACTCCCTCCGCGACTCCCTTATCCACTCCACACTCCCCTCCAGCCCCACCACAGCCGGCACTTTTCCCTGCAACCACAGGAAGTGCTACACCTGCTCCCACACCTCCTCCCTCACCCCCATCCCAGGCCTGAAGAAGACGTTCCACATCAAGCAGATGTTCACCTGCACATCTGCCAATGTGGTATACTGCATCCGCTGTACCCATTGTGGCCTCCTCTACATTGGGGAAACCAAGCGGAGGCTTGGGGACCGCTTTGCAGAACGCCTGCGCTCAGTTCGCAACAAACAACTGCACCTCCCAGTCGCGAACCATTTCAACTCCCCCTCCCATTCCTCAGACAACATGTCCATCCTGGGCCTCCTGCAGTGTCACAATGATGCCACCCGAAGGCTGCAGGAACAGCAAATCATATTCAGCCTGGGAACCCTGCAGCCCAATGGTATGAATGTGGATTTCACAAGCTTCAAAATCTCCCCTCTCCCAACCGCATCCCAAAACCAGCCCAGCTCGTCCCTGCCTCTCTAACCTGTTCTTCCTCTCACCTATCCCCTGCTCCCACCTCAAGCCCCACCCCCATCTCCTATCTACTAACCTCATCCCGCCCCCTTGACCTGTCCGTCCTCCCTGGACTGACCTATCTCCTCCCTACCCCCCCACCTACACTCACCTTTACTGGCTCCATCCCCGCCTCTTTGACTTGTCTGCCTCCTCTCCACCTATCCTCTCCTCTATCCATCTTCTATCCGCCTCCCCCTCTCTCCCTATTTATTTCAGAACCCTCTTCCCCTCCCCCAC
>JAHRHZ010000035.1:14932341-14956955 GCA_024137785.1 Ginglymostoma cirratum | reverse complement strand
TCTATCCGCCTCCCCCTCTCTCCCTATTTATTTCAGAACCCTCTTCCCCTCCCCCATTTCTGATGAAGGGTCTAGGCCCGAAACGTCAAGCTTTCCTGCTCCTATGATGCTGCTTGGCCTGCTGTGTTCATCCAGCTCCACACCTTGTTATCTAGGATCTTAACTTGTTCAGGTTTAAATTACATTACTTATTAATGTTTTTGTTGAGGTATTACCAAGACTTAAAGTCTTGCTTATATATTGTGTCCTTTGAAATATTGTCAGTGGAGTGGGATAAGGGAAAGGCAGCTATGTATCTTTACCATGCAAGACTTGAGTTTGTGTCAGGAGTTAAATCTCCTAAAAGCATTAAATCAGCATCTTATCAACATCCTGCTCCCTTTGAGCTTTGAAGGTAAAAGGGAAATCTCTAGAGATTGATAAACAATTTTCAAATGACTCATGTAATTGTGCTTTTATCAAGCAATTCTGGATTTAACAGCCGGAGGAACTAATGCCCAAAATGTGTGGAACTCACTTGGGTCACCAAGGTGAGTGTGCAACAGTGAGAGATTATTCAGGGACATTTCAGGAGTCCTTTTTTCAGGGGGACATTGAGGAACTGGATTCATGGTCAGGTGAGGGCTGCTACTCCAGGGCACTCCCTCCCAGAGAATGCATTCAGTGCTGACTCATGACTGTTAACTTCTTGGAAAGCATTTCACTCACTTTCAGCTGCATTTCCCTCCTGCCTGCCTTTGTGGCCTGGGAACAACTTGGGCAGCTCAACTTTTTCACTTCTGGTACAGAGGGAAGAGTAGCAATGCCAACACCAGTAGCACCAGGACCAATATCAGCATTGTCGACCTTCTTCTCAGCCATACACCACTTCACAAGACAAGGAGAATGGACCAGAGATCCAGCTTGAAAGAGATGAGGCTTCCAACTCGGCTTCCGAAGCTGAAGGATCAGCTCTCTTGACAAACCTGAACACCAGTATTTCAGGAGGCTCGGGCTGTCTTTGCACGTCACTAGTAACATCTGCACCTCCCTGGAACAAGATCAGCTTCCCAGCAGAAAAACTGGACATGCACTGACATTGGCTGGCAAGATGCCCGTCACTGCAGCATTGTCTCCCAGGTCTCGGCCTTTCACCACGTTTTGTGCTTTTCTTTCTTGCAGGGAGAGAAATCAGGAAGTAATGAGTAATAGCAATGGCTTGTGTGGATAGTTGTGGAGACTAACTGTCAGGCATGTGAGGGAAAGTGAGTGTAAGAGTGTGTTGCGTTGACGGGATATGAGGTGGCCCTTGGACAGAGAGGGATAAGTGTGTTGATGGGTGCTATTCTGGAGAATACTGGCAGGTTAGAGTGTGTGATCTGGCACCTGGCAGTGTTCTACAACTTGTCTTTCTCATCCTCACAGGTCCTGGATCCTCTTGGTGCACTGTCTCCAGGATTGAGGGATCACACTCCTGCTGCTGTTTACCTCATGTACACATGATAGACTGGAGAGGATGTTCTCTTCCTCCCATTCTTGGGAGGGCTGACCTGAGGCAACACCTCATATCCCATAGCAGTGAGAGCAACCCCCCCCCCCACCCCAATGTCCCTTTAATGCATTTTAAACCATAGTCTGAACTCATTGATTAGAAATCCTTCATTGACATATCCTCCTGAATTGGCCATGCAGTCCACAAACAGGATGTTAATGATGCAGCTCAGTTGAAGAAGTAAAGTGGAACCCTCAATTTGATCAAACAGGACCTAGACAAACCAATAGTTCTATCATTTTCACACCATAGCTTTTCAAAATTGTTCATGATCATCTTAAACTAATCTTAAGAATTTGTTTCAGTACCTGAAAATTTAATTTCAAAATTATGTTAATCACTTCCTGGTTTACTGTCTGTGAGAATACTTCACTGTGATTGGTTGTTTGCATTACTTGTTATGTTCCAAGCAACTCCCTTTGCTTGATGCCAGATTTAGGCTGTTATTGGACAAAGAGTATTCTATACCATTGAGACTACTGGACCTTTTGGTCAGCTTTCTTCAAGGCCAATAGTGAAATCTATTGCTTCACTGCTGATTGAAAAGTTCATTCCTAAATATTTAATTACATGGCAGTATAGGAAGCCTGGGAATGAAAGGTTGTTCAAACTATCCCATCAATTCACAATTAATCCATAGTACATTGAAATTATGTTGTGAATAGTGTCTATGTACATGCATGACAAGGGACTCTCTGAATTCCAGATTTGCATTATTAAATTTGAGTCCCAGATTCCAGGATACTGGTATTTCTCCTATGAAACGATAGTTATGTTCTTGTGTGACCTCGTGCTATAGAAAATTGCCACAGAAAGTTGCATTAGAGGGAAATTGGTATAGAAAATCACTATACCTGCACAGTAGAAAGTTCACATTATCCAAAGTGTCCACTACTCATCAGTCGCATTACAGCCAATTCATGTTCACAGCTCATGCGTTGTAGCAGAGATACATGTACGCAGTTGATGGAATTTTTGGGAACGGTAACTCAAAATATAGAGTTTGCCTAAAATAAGAGTATTAGGCATGTTTGAAGTTCTGCCCAGCTATTCAACACATTGAAATTTATGTTGAAAAATGTGCAAAAATCACAATAAGGATAGAGAAGAGCTCAAACAGTATTGATATCAATGTACACTGGGAACAGATAGAAAGTGTCTACTTCATTTATTAAACTGAACACCATAATTTTAAGCACAATAGTTGTTTAATTGGTTCCCATTTATATTCAGCCACATGAATTAGAACCACAGTGAAGGGCAGGAACGTATAAAACCACTTGTGGATTCACTGCATCAACTGGGTAGTTCTCTGTTGGTCACACTGACTTTAAAAATATTGCATATTTCAGCCTTCTTTCTTATATCTTGTTTTAGAGGAGGTCATGTTGGCAGAAGAGGACAAGAATGCAGAAGATAAATGTGCTTTGGATGGTAAGTGTATATTCTGTTAATTGCAGCATGATGAATAAAGAGAGTGGTTTTAACGTTGTTCAAAGGATTCTAGATTATTTAAGTGTTAAGCAGCCACTATTTTAATATAAACGTTCTGTACATAAGACCTCCTGGAGATACTTGTCATTCAAAACTAACCTTTGCCAATAACGTGAAACATTTTGCTACTAGAGACCTGCAATTTCATTTGTCACTAATGTGTGTAGACTTACTGTGGCATACTTCTAATAGCCATTGTGTCAAACAGTCAATGTTTAGCTGTGATACCAGATGATACATTTCAGGGTTGACTGTTGATTGAGATTTTGGGTTGGGGGGAGGTGTTAGTTGGTATCACAAGCTGATCCTACTCCTCAAAATCCAAGCACGTACTTTACAGCAGATTGACTGGATAGCAATCAGAGTTGGGAGTATTGTCTAATTCAGTTTCATTTGCCTGGCACTGACATACATTTTGGAGCTCTTTCTGCCACTTTTGTCAATATCAGCTCACATAACATGACCAGGGATCAAGCCTGAGACTTCCAGGGTCAGTCTGGTCCATTCTGTATGGCATTATTAACAAAACCACCAAGAAACCAAGGCACTTATATTTGATCAATGACTGCTGACAGCAATTAGGGGTACTTTAATAGCAAAATGCTCATTACATCCCTTAAGCTTAAACAGTAATTTGCAACCTGACTTGAGGTCAGCTGCATTGACCTATAAGTATCCCGAATCAGTGCAACATCAGAACAGTACCGCCACTCTGAGGAGATTTGTTAAAAGCAAATAACCATGATTCTTCTGACATAATCTTCCAGTCATGATTTTATTTCAGCTGAAGCTGCCAATATTAGTCTGGTGCTCTGGGGAAGGCAGAGATGAAGATTAATTCATGTTATTCAAGAATATTACCATTCTTATTAACAATGCAGCTCTGGTAATGCAAATTTGAACTTGTGTGTGCATATATAAAACATTTATTGTCACTAGGGGCAAATAATCATTCCACATTATAAGGGAATCACACATTCTGTTCAGCTGAAGGGCAACAACTTGAATAATTTCGATGTGAGAGGGTTGTGAAATATTTGTTTTGTTATAATTCCTAAAAATGTGAGAGAAGTGTCAAGAATTAATAAAACAGATGTACAATACACAAACAATTCATACGATCCAGCAGCATTATTCCAAAATCTTAGGCTCTAAAATGTAAGAGAAGGCCATTAACCCAGGATTTGGTTTATTGTTTGTTTCATCTTGAAATCTATCCCTTTGCATGGATCTCTTGACACCTAATTACACAAGCCACCCAACTCTGTGTTTTGAGAACTGAGACATTGTATTGATTTAAGCACTTCATCTTCACAGTAAAAGCCTTCGAGTTTTGAATATAGGGAAAGTAAAGGTGAAGAATAGAATTGTATTATTCCTGCATTCTGTGAACTCAAAGGGATCTTCAGCAAAAATGTATGATTATCACCACTTGTAATCTTTATTTACTGCATGAAAAATTATTGGCTTTGTTGAAAGCAAGACTAAAAGTCCTAGACTGATCTAAAAACTAAATGGGCTGGCAGTCTGTATAGGAATAGAGAAATGTGTAAAATTGTTGGAAAGCTTTTACAGGCAGCTCTGAATGCAATTGACAAGAACTAGATTTAGTCTCTAATAATGAATAAGTGAATAAGATAAACAGGAGAACTGCTCCTCCAGTTAGCAATGCTGAACTATATAGAGGGTGACTGGTATCAACATCTAACATGATTTATTTGCCTCAATTAACTGCTAAACTGACAATTAACCCTGAATTGGAAACTCCAGCGCTGTACTAATCTCTAATTTAGAAAGAATCTTGAGATTAAGATCGAGAATTTTGTAAGATTAAGATGGTGTTAAACAGATTGATAATGCAGTAACACATGGTTGTTTACACAGTTTTAAAAAGAGCAACAACGAAAAAGAGTAAGAATGACCTGATTAATGCTGAAGAGGGAGAAGATCATTTCACAGATATTTCCTCTGTGGGTGAGTAATAGCCTTTGAAACCTTTAACTGTAATTTAAGATGCCCTTGGGAGCAGAAGAGGGGTGGATGCGTACTTATGGTGGGCATTGGGTAGAGGCTGGGAGATGGGTGGGATGTATGGTTAACATCATATTTAAAGGAGTTTTGATGCCTAAATGTGGCATTTTATAAAGTACATTTTTAGCTTTGGCATATTCTGCTTATGGTTATGAGTGAATCCATTCATGTTAGCAAAATTATACTCTTGTTAGTCAGGAAATCCATTAGTGAGGGAGGGACAGGTTAGAAGTGAGGGTGATGGAGAGCTTGCATTCACTATTCTTGAGATATTTGCAGTCTCTAGATAACTGCTTACTGACACGCTGAGTGTAGATTTATTGACTGTATTGCAAAGAACAGCCTGTGATGGACTGACTATTCCTTTCATCTTTAAATGGTTCTGAAGTACTATCTATTCTTGGCACTTTTATCCGCCTGTTTTCTTCATTCCATAGCATAATCAACCTGCCTCCTTATCTTTCTATACGCTTATTTCTTTTGCAAAGTTCTAATAAAGTTTGTTCATTTGTGTTTTGGTAATCCTGTCGTCCTGTTTGGCTGTCTCGCATTTTGTTCCTACCCTCCTGTATTGTCTTTCTCCTCAAACTTCTGAATTTGCTTTATTCGTTCCTTCTTTCTAATTTTTCCTCCTTTTGATTCATGTTGTGCTTTTTTTTTTATCCTCAGCCGCTTTTATTAATCTTCTAACAGAGTTTGCTCTTCATTTCAAATTTCCAAAACCTGGCCCTCCGTGTTGAACTTAGGAATTGGGTGCTAGGAGCTTTACATTGATTCAGGTTGAACAAAGCGCTGAACGAGTTTCTCTGAGAAGGAAACAAGGTTCAATCTGGGCAAGACATATTAGCTTAGCAGGTGAGGCTGTGAAAATATGGGAGAAATATTTTGGCCTTCAGTTTCTCTGAGAGTGTTTGCATTGAACGTCCTTTAAAATTGAATACAATTCGCTAACAATACAAACTCAGTCTGCTTAACTAAGTTATTTAAGTATTGTTAAGCATAAAATTTATGCAGTTTAGAACAGTTTTATAATATAAAATGTAATGTAATCTAACACCATGTCACTTATCTGTCCCAGCATCTATGTCCAAAATGAAATCGAATCCTTTTATTGGTATTATTGGCCATAATTAATCTGCATTGCCCAAACTCTCCTGGTGTTATTAAATCTGTCCTTCGCATTGCTTAACTACTTATTGTGGAACATTGTTATTGTCAGGGGCAATGGCTATGCAAGCAAAGCGAGTTATGTTTGTGCACGCATATTTATATAGGCCACACGTTGCACATCAAACTTTCCGATCAATACCATCAATCTCTAGGAAACAAAAATAAAAGAAACAGTTGTGACTTCAAGGAAGGCGATCTAATTAACTATGAGATCTTATTTACAGCAATTAGATTTTGAGGCCCTTAAATGAATAAAGTTACTTCAGGAACATACAATACATTGCAAAATGCATGCTTACAGCATTTTAGAATGGCCCATCCTCCAACTTCCAATTAGTTAGGCTGTGGAGACAGGCTTGTTCGATTAACATGTTCGGAGCACAGTTTATAAGTGAACTCAGAGGGAATACATCTGTTCCTGTGGCACAGTGGGATATGTTCATACAGAATTGCTATGAGTATTACTTTAACAAAGTTGTTAGCCAACATATTTAAAGAGATAACTTCAATGAAAATGTTACAGAAAGGGATTCTACAAGATTGTGTGAAATAGTTTGCTGACAGAAGAAATAGCAGAGAACCACCTGCTCATTGCTAAACAAGCTTCAGTTTTATAGATAAGGACCTGGATGTTTCAGGAGAGCCAGAAACATTGTGCAGATGTCCAAGATCCAGTATCTAGACATTACTTTGGCAGTGATCCCATTGGTAAACCAGAGTGTCATCCTCAGCATCCAATAAACTACTGTGAGCTTTCTCTATACTGCAGGTCAAAAACATATCTCAGTAAATAGATAGAGTCAGCCTAGTAATCCAGAATCTACACCAGATACTCATTAACTAACAAAAATAGAAGTGCCTGGAAAAAGAAATAACAAGGTGTAGAGCTGGATGAACACAGCAGGCCAAGCAGCATCAGAGGAGCAGGAAAGCTGACGTTTTGAGTCTAGACCCTTCTTCAGAGATGGAGGAGGGGAAGGGGATTCTGAAATAAATAGAGAGATGGGGGGAGGAGGATGGAAGATAGATAAAGGAGCAGATAGGTGGAGAGGAGACGGACAGGTCAAAGAGGCAGGGATGGAGCCAGTAAAGGTGAATGTAAGTGGGGAGTTAGGATGGGGGTTGGTCAGTCCAGGGAAGACGGACAGGTCAAGTAGGCAGGGATGAGGCTGGTAGGTAGGAGTTGGGGTGGGGCTTGAGGTGGGAGGAGTGGATAGGTAGGAGGAAGGACGGACAGGTTCGGGAGGCGGGGATGAGCTGGGCTGGTTTTGGGATGTGGTCGAGGGAGAGAGATTTTGAAGCTTGTGAAGTCCACATTAATACCTTTGGGCTGCAGGGTTCCCAAGCAAAATATGAGGTGCTGTTCCTGCAACCTTCGGGTGGCATTCTTGTGGCACTGGAGGAGGCCCAGGATGGACACGTCATCCAAGGAGTGGGAGGGGGAGTTTAAGTGGTTTGCGACTGGGAGGTGCAGTCATTTGTCACGAACCAAGTGTAGGTGTTCCACAAAGCAGTCTCCAAGCCTCTGCTTGGTTTCCCCAGTGTAGAGGAAGCTACATCTGGAACAGTGGATACAGTATACCATATTAGCAGATGTGCAAGTGAACATCTGTTTGATGTGGATGGTTTTCTTGGGGCCTGGGATGGGGGTGAGGGGGGAGGTGTGGGGGCAGGTGTAGCACTTCCTGCGGTTGCAGGAAAAAGTGCCGGGGGTGGTGGGGCTGGTGGGGAGTGTGGAGCGGACAAGGGAGTCACGGAGAGAGTGGTCCCTCCGGAAGATAGATAAGGGTGGGGAGGGAAAAATGTCTTTGGTAGTGGGGTCAGATTGCAGATGGCGGAAGTGCCAGAGGATGATGTGTTGGATCTGGAGGTTGGTGGGGTGGTACGTGAGGACAAGGGGATTCTGTTTTTGTTGTTATTGCGGGGACGGGGTGTGAGGGATGAGGTGTGGGAAATGTGAGAGACGCAGCCGAGGGCAGTTTTGACTTCTGTGGAGGGGAAGTTGCGGTCCTTGAAAAACGAGGACACCTGGGATGTCTGGGAGTGGAATGTCGCATCTTGGGAGCAGATGCGGTGGAGGCGAAGGAATTGGGAATAAGGGATGGCATTTTTGCAGGAAGGTGGGTGAGAGGAGGTTTATTCTAGGTAGTTATGGGAGTCGGTAGGCTTGAAATAGATATTGGTTTCCAGGTGGTTGCCAGAGAGAGAACTTAAGGTGAACTTAAGGTGAACTACTATCTCAGTATCTAGAAAAGCTCAGCAGGTCTGATAGCATCTGTGAAGAGAAACCAGAGTTAACGTTTCGGCTCTGGCGACCCTTCCTCAGAACTGATGGTGTTAGGAAATGCTGGTTTATATGCAGAAGATAGGGAGAGGGACGGAGTAAGGAGTAAACGATAGGTGGGAATAGAGCCCACAGAGACAGAATAGCAGTTGGACAGACAAAGGAGTTGATAACAATCTGGCTAGGAGGGTGAATAGCTGTTAATGGAGACTGTTGGTGACTAACAATAGGTAGTGTGTAATGGCAGGCCATGTGATAACAAGGCCTGGTGTGTGGGGTAGGGGGCTAGGACATGGGAGAGTTTAGGTCCTAAAATTATTGAACTCGATAGTGAGTCCGGAGGGCTGCAGGGCCCCCAAGCAGAAAATGAGGTGTTGTTCTTCCAACCTGTGCTGAGTTTCGCTGGAACACAGCAGCAGCTGTGAGACAGAGACGTTGGCCAGGGCACAGGGGGTGTGCTAAAGTGGCAGGAAACTGGAAGCTCAGGGTCTTTTTTATGGGCAGAACGTGGACGTTCTGTGACACGGTCATCCAGTCGATGCTTTGTTTGCCCAGTGCGGAGGAGACCACATTTTGAGCAGTGAATGCAGTAGACTAGATTGTGGGAAATGCAGGTAAAGTGTTCCTTCACCTGGAAGGTATGGTTGGTGCCCTGGATACTGAGGAGGGAGGAGGTAAATGGGCAGGTATTACACCTTTGGTGGTTTCAGAAGGAGGTGCCGTGGGGCTGTGGGTAAGTGCTGGGATTGAAGTAGGATTGGACTAGGGTATCCCCAAGGGAACGGTCCCTGCCCAAGGCGAACAAGGGAGGGGAGGGGTGTATGTGTCTGATGGTGGCATCTTACTGGAGGTGGTGAAAATGGCGGCTGATGATCTTATGGATGTGGATGCTGGTGGGATGGTAGGCAAGGACAAGGGGGAACCCTATTGCTGTTGCAGGAGGGAAGAGAAGGAGTGATGACGGATGTGCAGGAGATGGGTCTGACCCGGTCGAGGCCCTGTCGACCACGGTGCTGGGGAATCCTCGGTTGAGGAAGCAGGTGGACATTTCGGAGGCTCCCTTATTGAAGTTGGCCTCATCTGAAAATATGTGATGGAGACGGAGGAACTGACAGAATGGAATGAGTCTTTACAGGAAGCAGGGTGCGAGGATACATAGTCCAGGGTAGCTGTGGGAATTGGTGGTTTATAGTGAATATTAGCAGTCAATATACCTCCAGAAATGGAAACAGAGATACCGAGGAGGGATAGGGATGATCAGAGATAGACCAGGTGAAAGTGAGAGCAGGGTGGAAATTGGAAATCGATGAACTTTCCAATTCCGGATGAGAGACGGAAGCAGTACCGATAATATAATCAATATATCAGAGGAAAAGTTGGGGTGGGGGCCGGAATAGGACAGTAACAAGGAATGTTCCGCATATCCCATGAGGAGAAAGGCATTACTAGGGCCCATTCAGGTACCCATGGCCACCTCTCTCACCTGAAGAAAATGAATTAAAAGAGAAGTTTTTCAGGGTGAGAACAAGCTCAGCCAAGCAGAGGAGGGTGTTTGTGGATGGGATCAGTTCAGGCCTTTGCTTCAGGAAGAAGTGGAGAGCCCTGAGACCATCTTGGTTGGGGAATGGATGTCCGTGGTAAAGAAGAGGTGGCTGGAGCCTGCAAACTGGAAAATCTGAAACTGGCGTAAAGTGTCGGAGGAATCACAGATGTACCTGGGCAGGGTCTGGACCAGGGGAGAGAAAAGACTGAGTCAAAGTAGGAAGAGATGAAGAGTAGGAAGTAGGGCAGGAACAAGCTGAAACAATGGGTCTGCCCAGGCAATCCTGTTTGTGGATTTTTGGAAGCAGGTAGAAGAGAGCTGGGCAGGGCTGGGGGACTATCAGCTTGGAGGCAGTGGGGTGGCGAGGGCAGGGGGAGATTACCAGATGAAATTAGGTCAGTTATCGTGGTTGATACAATGGCCTGATGTGCCACGGTGGGGTCATGGTCTGGGGGAGGTAGGAGGAGGTATCTGAGAGCTGGCTCTCAGCCTCTGCAATGTAGAAGTCAGTACGCCAGACTATAACAACACCACTGTTATCAGCAGGCTTAATAACAAAGTCAGGGTTGGATCTTAGCACATGGAGTGCAGTCAGTTCGAAGGAATATAGGTTGGATTGGGTGATGGGGCCAGAGAAATTGAGGCGACCAATGTCACTTCGATGGTTCTCAATGAACAGATCGAGTGCAGGCAAAAGGCCAGAGGGTGGGATCCAGGTGGAAGGAAAGTGTTGTAAATGGGCAAAGAGGTCTGTGGGACGGGGAGAGGACTCTTGTCCAAAGAAATGAGCACAGAGACGAAAATGGCGAAAGAAGAGTTCAACGTCATGTTGTGCCCAAAATTCATTAAGATGGGAACGCAGAGGAATAAAGCTGAGGCCTTTGCTGAATATGGAACATCCAGCATCAGAGAGTGGAAGGTTAGGAGGGATGGTGAATACCCGACAGGAGGTGGTGTTGGGAGAGGGGATGGAGTCAAAGGGAAGGGGAGAGTAGGAAGGTTCCAGTGAGCCATGGCTGTCTCTGAGTTGTTAAATCTTGTGGGCCTTGACGCCTGAAAGGAAAAGAAAATGTTTCTGATTAGCATAGCGAATGACCCGGAGGATGAAGTGGAACTGCGGAGGGGTGCAACCCTGAGCAAGCATGATGCGGTGTTATTGGAGAGAAAGGTTGAGAGTGCGCACATGGTGCTGCATGGCACAGAGTGTGGATCTCAGGATGCGGCGAGAGCAGCTGTCCGTGGAACATTGAACATCACAAAGGTATCTGTGATCCTGGGAGGATTCAAAGCATGAGCGTTGAAACTTCAGTTAGAATCCACGTGGGGTGCGCCTGAGCTGGAGGCAGTCACTGAGGAATGTGATATGGCCCACTGTGCTCCTCCAGCTCCATGCTGTGTTATCTCTGGCTCCGGCATCGGCAGTTCTTACTATCTCTCAGAGAGTCACTTGCAGTGGCTTTCCTTCCCATACCACTGTTTCTAGTGTCCCCCTAAGGAATTGTCCTTGGCACCCTCCAATTTCTGATCTAAATTCTATCTCTTGGTAACAGCTTTAAAAGGCACAATGTTAGTTTCCACCTGGGTTCTGTTGATACCCAGTTGTTCCTCACCTCCACTGTTGCCAGGTGCTGTTATCAGGCGCCAAGAAAGTTAGAAATCACTGTGGTAATAAATGCTGTGCAAATGAATGAGGGGTTTCTAGCTTTAGGCTACATACATTTATGAGCTAATATATGGGGGAAGATGTTGTAGATGCTATTTAGTGAACACTATATTAATTGTTACTAGTAAATCTGAGACGCAGTAAAAACGGTAGATACTGCCTGGTTAAAATATTCCACTTTTGTGTGTATGTGATGAAAATGCATTAGCTGTGACATCATCAGTCTGTAGAAGATGAGTTTGAGGTGATGGCTTTTTGTGTGTGGAAGTGTGTGTCATTTATTTTGAAAAAAAGACATGCTACTAACAAACACCTGTTTTCTTGTGTCAATTTAAATATTGTGATGTGTGAACAATTGGTGTTTATGTGTGTGATTTAATGGCGGGTTGATAATAATTGAGGATATTGATGAAATCTTCTAACGTTGCTCTGTGTGAGTCCAAAAACCTCACATGTCAACACAAATACAGAAGGGATTGTTACAAAGTGACTGGATTATTGAATAAGCAAGTAAGTAAGAATGAAAAAGTAGCCCTCAAGAATATCTCACTAAGAAACCTGAAAGAAGTTTTTTTTTATTTTGACCCTGGTTCAATCCCTTCTGTGCATACCGATTTTATCTCAGTTAGGAATGGTGCAAAAGAATTTGTTTTCCCTGGACACATGAAGAGCTAAACAGTTCAGGATTATTAGTCCAAGTTATTTGCCTATGTTCCCTGTAGTGCAGATGTATATAAGGATTGCATAACCACAAGATTGAGTGCTACAATAATACCCTTCAAGTCTTTTTTATGACTCACTGGGGTAGCGAATTGAAAGTGAAGCTCTGCTATTTCCAGAGTCATCACAAAGTTAAAAGTTTTACAAAGTATGTAAAATTCCTAATTTACTTGTCAGACAGACCCATGCTAACAGAAAACACAGGACAGGCTTCTAAACTTAACGAGAACTTTTATTTATTACAAATTTATAGATTCTAATGACAGACAAACTACAATCAACTGTTGACATATAATCCTACTAGTTTAAACTCAAATTCCAAGCTCCAACACCCTTGGTCTTGGCTCCGCACTCTGTAACTGAATCCTTTACTTCCTCACCCATAGACCATAATCAGTAAGAATAGATGGCAACACTTCCTCCACAATAACCATCATCAAGACTGCGTACTCAACCCCCTAATGTACTCCTTATATTCTCACTACTGTGTGGCTAAACTTGGCCCCAACTCCATTTAAAAGTTTGCTGATGACATCACTGTTGTAGTCACACCTCAAACAACAAACAGGTAGAGTAGAGGAAAGAGGTAGAGTGCTTAGTGGTATGGCGTAAGGATAACAAGGTCTCCAACAACATCAACAAAACGAAGGAGCCGGCCATTAACTTCAGGAAGTGGAGTGGAGAGCACACCCCTGCCTATGCCAAAGGTGCTGAGGTCGAGATGGTCGAGAGCATCAGGTACTTGTGAGCGATGATCACCAACAATCTGCCCTGGTCCACCCATGTCAATGCAATGGTTAAGAAAGCACAACAATACCTCTACTTTCTCAGGAGGCTAAGATGGCATATCCACAAAGACGCTTACCAATGTTTACAGATGCACCATAGAAAGCATCCTGTCTGGATGCATCACAGTGTGGTATGGCAACTGCTCTTCCTAAGACTGCAAGAAACTACAGAAAGTCATGAACACAGCCCTGACCATCCAGCAAACTAGCCTTCCATCCATTGGCTACATCTAAACTTCCCACTGCCTCAGGAAAGCTACCAACATAATCAAAGACCCCTCTCACCGGGTTATACTCGCTTCCACCTTCTTCCGTCAGACAGGAGGGACAAAAATTTGAGTAGAGATACAAACAGATTCAGGAACAGCTTCTTCTCTGCTGTTATCAGGCTTTTGAATGGGCTTCTTAATTGTTAATATTGATGTACGCAGAGGTTAGGACTGTTGCCTCAAAACTCCAACGACCCTGTTTCAATTTCACCCTCAGGTGACTGGCTGTGTGGAGTTTACACGTTCTCCCTATGTCTGCGTTTGTTTCCTCCAGGTGCTCTGGTTTCCTCCCACAGTCCAAAGAGGTGCAGGTCCATGCTAAATTGCCCAGTGTTCAGGGATGTGCAGGCTATGTAGGTCACCCATAGAAAATGCGGGATTACAGGGATAGGGTAAAGGGGGTGTGCCTGGGTGGGATGCTGTTCAGAGGGTCAGTGTGAACTCGATGGGTCAAATGGCCTGCTTCCATGCTGTATCGGTTCTATGATTCCATTCCTCTCTCTGCACCTTCTCTGCAGCTGTTACACTGTATCCTACACTCCATGCAGAACATTTTTCACAGAATCTTAGTACATGTGACAACAATAATTGAAACAAACTCCCTTCTGAACTCCTTTACACAAAAATGCATTCACACACAGACAGACAAAATGCACTGGTTTTATGGGTAGAATGGAAAAAACAAAACTGGAGATGCATTTCAACAGCCTCAAATCACACAATTTAATAAGATGATCTTTTGCTTGCCAGGATTTTTTGTTCTTCAATTTATATTTTTATATCAACCTGCACAATATGTCGCGACATACCTTTGACGTAGGTGAGACTGGAACTCAAACCTACCGACCCAGAGACAGGCACATTACAATCGCACCACAACAGCCCTCTTTCTGTTTTTCAAATGAATATTTTCTAATCAACCCATTTGGAAATGTTATTACACTCTGGAACAGGTGAAACTCGAACCCAGGCCTCCCGGCTCAGACGTAGGATCACTAACACCACACAGCAAGAGGTCCTCTCCATGTTCTTCAATCTGTTTTCACCAGATTCTTTTTCACCTGTTTGCAGAAGCGCAGATGACTGGTCTATTAACTACAAAGCCTCTTGATTACTGGTTAAAAGCCATAACTTACAGCAACTGTTTGGAAAAATAAACTGGCCTTTTTCAGGGTTTAGGTAAAAGGTACACTGTCTGTCCTTGCAACAGTCTGAGACTTCTGCCAGTATCATTCACACCCAAAAGCTGTTCAGCTACCAGGAGTCAGTCAGATAGTTGTTGATGCGGAGGTGCTGGTGTTGGACTGGGGTGAACAAAGTCAGAAGTAACACGACACCAGGTTTTAGTCCAATGGGTTTATTTGAAATCACAAGCTTTCAGAGTGCAGCTCCTTCATCAGGTAAAGGAGTAGTGCTTTGAAAGCTTGTGATTTCAAATTTGGGAGGGAAGCAAGGACCCAGGAGAGAAGCTAGCAGTGAAGTGAAAATCAGAAATGGAGCTTAAATGTGAGAATGAGGCCTGGTAGGGGAAGTAATGAGGCCTGGGGGGAGGATGGGAGAAATGAAGCTTGGGCAGGGGACAAGGCCCAATGGAGAAGATGAAGTGGGCATGGAGCAAGTCAGGAAATGAGGCCAGGAGGTCAGGCTGGGGTGACACAATGCAGGGTAGAGCAAGCCTGAAGACTATGTAACAAAGTGAAACCAAGAGGAAGGCAAGACCCCTTTCCCACTGCCAGGTCAAAAGGGAAGGAGTGTCTGGGCTGCAGGCAGTGTAGTACAGGATACTGTTTTGCAATGGTGACACAGCCAAAATGAGAATTGTGATGTAACACGAGAAGACAGGCGCAAAGAATGAATGACTTGAGAAGAAAATAACATTAAGTGGAGCAACATTAAATGGGGATTACCTGCACTTGCATTGAAGACATTAAAGTGAACTTGCTTTGGTGATGATTCATGAAGTGGATCCCTGGGATGAAGGGGTTGTCTAACAAGAGAAGTTTGAGCAGTTGGGTTTATATTCATTGAAGTTTGGAAGAATGAGAGGTGATCTTATTAAAACATAATATTCTCAGGGATTTTGATTCAGTGGTTACGAAGAGGTTTTCTCATTATGGGAAAATCTAGAAATCACAGGACTCACATTCAGATTAAAAGATTCAAGCAGGACAGGAAGAGGAATTTCTTTCTTCAAGATTGTAAACCTTTGGAATTCTCTCCCAGGTGAGCTCAGGAGGCTGGATCATTGGATATATTCAATGGAGTTAAGCAGATATTTGATCTACAAGGAAGTCGGGATTTATGGGGCACAGACAGGAAAATGGAGTTGAGTCTGCAGTAAGATCAGCCATAATCTTATTGAATGCAAATCAGGCTCAAAGGACTAAATGGCCTGCTTCTGTTCTTGTTGCTGGTGTTCCAATGTTCTTAAATACTATGCCATGGAAGGTTGCACTATTAAGCTGCAAAGATGTAGAATCATAGAATCCCTGTGTGTGGAATCAGACCACTCAGCCCAGCAAGTCCACACTGACCATCTGAAGAGCATCCCACCCAGACCCAAACCTATAATTCTGCATTTCCCATGGTCAATCCATCTAACCTCCACATCTTTGGACTGTGGGAGGAAACCGGAGCACCTGGTGGAAACCCACGCAGACACGGGGGGAATGTGCAAACTTCACACAGACAGTTGCCCAAGGCTGGAATCAAACCCAGGTCCATGGTGTAGTGATGCAGTAGTGCTAACCACTGAGTCACCATGCTGCCCTAAGTAAGATGAGATGTTGAGTATGCTCCACTGCTCAGCTACTCTGGTAAGCCAATTTTATAGACTTTTTCAGCAGGGTCCTATCCCTGCTGTAAACCAGCCTAGCACACAAGTTGTCTGAATCTGGCCACAGAGGCCCACAGTAGTGCATCAGGGTCAGTTGCCTTGTGGGCCGGGCCCAGAGTTTTAATAGAAAATTTCTTCAGGCTGTGGAGCCAGAAAAGTGTGAACAGCAAATCCTGTATTGATCATAGGAACCACTACATTGATCTGCATTTGACTGTCTGGATGATTTTTACTCTAAATGCAAATAAGAAAATAACTGTTGGTGAAAATCAAAACAGTGCGAATTATAGTGAAGCAAGTGATGGAATCTGAGCTATATAGGACGGGGTTAGGAATGGGGAGATTTATATGAGAGAAGATTACTGAGGGAACTTCAATTAGGCTTAATCACATAAGTGCAGAACTATTACAGCGCAGAAGGAGACAATTCAGCCCATTGTACCTGTACCAGCTTTTCAAATGAGCATCATTACATAGTGCTAAACTCCTGCTTTATCTTGCAAACTATTTCTATCCAAATAATCATCCAATGCCTTTTTAAATGCCTCAACTGAACCTGCTTCCACTACATCTCCAGGCAGTGCATTCCAGACCGTAACTACAAAAGTCATAAGGACAGAGTCATACGGGACGGAAACAAACACTTTGGTCCAACCAGTCCATGCCGAGCATAATCCCAAATGAAACTAGTCCCACCTGCTTGCTCCTGGCCCATATCCCTTCAAATCTTTCCCATTCATGGACTTATCTGAGTGTCTTTTAAACATTGTAACTGTTAACATCCATCACTTCCTCAGGAAGTTCATTCCACATGCGAACCACACTCTATGTAAAAGATTTGCCCCTCATGTATTTTTTAAATGTCTCTCTTTTCGCCTTAAAAATATGCCCCCTAGTCTCGAAATCCCCCATCCTAGGGAAAAGACTTCTACTGCTAACTCTACTTATACCCCTCGCAGTTTTATAAACTTCTGTAAGGTTATCTCTCAACCTCCAGTTGTCCCAACCTATCCAGCCTTTCTTACTAAATCAAACCTTTCATACCTAGCAACATCTTCTGAGCCCTCCCTAGCTTAATAATACAGAACTTGACACAATACTCCAGAAGGGGTCCCACCAATGTCCTATACAATCACCCAACTCCCATTCTCGAAGTTCTGAGCGATGAAGGCAAGCTGCTAAATGTCCTCTTAACCTCCCTGTCTACATGAGACCCAAATGTCCTTGTTTCTTTTGCACATCAGTTTAAATCCATGTTTACTCATTCTTGTTCCTTTCACTGGCAGGAGCAGCTTCTCCTTCTCCACTTTATCCGGCCCATTCATGATGTTTAAAGTTATTGGGTGTGGAGGTTAATAGTATGCAAGCAGCTCATGTCTGGTCTCATACAGACAAGCCTCATGGAAAGTTTGGGCTTCCTGTTCATCAAGCTGATTGCAGCCAGTAGCTGATCAAGAAGTACACTGCTGATTGGCTGTACCCAGCCACTCATGTAGAAAGCATGACGTATATCTCAACTGCTCTTCTTCAGGACAGTCTGCCCCTCTTAAAAGGGTTCTATGGGAAGCGGACTCAGGCTGCTGTAGCAATGTCAGGATGGAAAAGGACTGACAAAACAGCAGCAGGGCAGAGCGAGAGGTTGGCAAATGTGGTGCCAGAGCCTTCGTGATGGAAGCCAAATGACGGAGAGTGATCATGGTTCCACTAGGGACCAGGAGGCTCCTGAACACATCACAGAAAAAAGATAGCCAGGATAGTCAATTTCTGGAGCCTGTGCTACAGCTAGAGAAAGCTTTGAGTCAATCATACAACTAATTCACATGTTCATATGTTAATAGTTCCGACCAACTCATCTTAAGAAGGATATATTAGCCTTGGAGGAACTGCAGTATTATACTTAATCTACCTGGCCTCCAATGGTTAATTTGAAGGAGAGATTAAACAAACTAGGATTGCAATCCCTTGATTTAGAAAGTCAATGGAGATTTGCAAGATAATAAGGAGAACAGATAGGGTATATTAGGAAAAACTATTGTCATTAGGACTAGGGGCCATAATCTAAGAATTAGATCCAGAGCAGGAAGCTGTTCTTTATGTAAAGCATAATAGAAGTTTGGAATTTACTTTCATAATAGCTATTAATGCTAAATCACTCGTTCATTTTAAAACTGAAATTCATAGAGTTTTGTTTATCAATGTTATGAAAAGGGGTATAGACCAAAGTATATTGAACTAGGCCACAGTTCAGCTGGCAGAAGAAGCTGGAGGGACTAAATGGACGATTCATGTTCCAATGTTCGTAAGTCAGCTTTCAAAGTTATTGACATCTATTTCTGCTGCGCACATGGTTAGGAACATTACATTCCCACACACCCTTACATACACCCATGTGGACCACACCAGAATGTTCTGGATGACATTTTAAAAATTTAAGGCTTCAGCACTAATAGCAGAACAGAACTAAACGTTGTGACCCCATTTTACCAAATATTAGACACCCACTAAAAGTGGACCAACGCTGAATTAACCAGGCAAATTATTTTCATGATGGTGCATTTTCCTATAATGCCCCCTTACTTTCCCCCAGTTGGTTTAGATTGAGTGTGACATTTGTTGAAGGAACAGTGTGTTGGCTTAAGTAGCATAATAAAAGACTTACCTTTAAATCAAGAACAGAAAATTGATGGTACCAAAAATGATAATAAAGCTGCATCCAAAAACTAATTTCTTTCAGTTCTGAATATGCCAAGCTTCTTATTAGAACTATATTTGTACCAGGGCTAGAATAAGACAATATGCAAATATTTGCCTCTTTATTTGCAATACAACCAACCTTTCCCTTTCAACTTGACATGACTACATGCTACCTGCTGTAACATTGAGCTATGTAAATGGGAAGATTACGGTTCCAATCTCCAGCGTGAGTGGAATTTAATCTCTGTGACAAATTAGGTGTCACACCTGGGATCCACATCCCTGGTCTGGGATGGACATTGAGAACCAAACAGACATAAATTAAGTAAATATTTTAAATGCTACTAAAAATAGTGCATGAAAAGAATCAGATATAGCAACAAAAACTGAATGATTTGAACAATGCTGGCATTAGCAGACAACGTTGGCTATCTTGTCTTATACATGAAGACTCATGGTAGAGCAGGCTGCCAAAGCTGAGGTAGCTACATCCAGGAAAGAGCCAGCACATTCATGAGATGAGAGAAAAATACTGAAGAGAAAATAAACATATTTTCACATTCGCTCAAAAAGGCCCAGAAGCCAAAGTAAGGAAAAGTTGGAAATTAAAGCAACCAGACCAACAGACAGAGACTGCCATCATATATGCCTAACTTGAAACCAAAAGCAGCATTCTAAACCAGCAGATAAGCAACGTGTCATTGGAAATGTAGATATAACCTTTGGATGTCCTTTTTAACTCTTAAAGTAGAGAAGGAGATGATGAAAATCTAAGATAATATGCTAGGTCAGTTATAATAGAGATTGCATGCAGCATGATCTCTGGGTTTGCATTTTAATAGAAAAGAAGACAGCGCATTTTGTCAAAAAAAATGTTTTTGTTTTTTTTAAAAAAGAGCTGCACTTTTCCCTTCTTTTTAAAGGAGCTGGAGCGGATCCGAAGCCTGCAGCAGTTTCTGTAGATGACGCCAGCAGCAGTTAGTGTTATTTTAATTATTTCTGCATCTCATATCATCAACATTTCATTTTTGGCTCTTTTTTGATCCACCTGTGTGATTCGGTGACACTATTGATAAAATGCATAGAGTCCCATCAATCAAATTACTTCAACGTAACACTGCAGCGCCATTATCCAATCTGTGTTCTCCACAGCAAGACTCCCTGTTGTGAATGTGGATTCAGTAAATTTTTTAACATGTTTTTTATTGTTGATCAATTGTTTTATTTTCTTACCTTCATCTTGCCCCAGTCTTTTGATAACTGGTTTCTGAACAGAAACTATCATTAACAATAAACCAGAATTGGAGGTAAAATGGAAGAAATAGAAGCAGGAGTAAGCCATTTGGCCATTTAAGTCTGCTGCAGCATCTGATAAAATCTTTGCTGATCTGATTGTTGCCTTAATTTCACTTTCCAACCTTCACCCTTGACTCATTGTACATCACCATCCCTTTCCTTCTGCTTGTCTCCACACCTACAGAACAGTGGTTGAATATTGTAAAATTAGTTCCTGTTCTTCAATGAAATGATGTTGCTAATGTGCTTGGCACAGATCAGAGTGAGCACTATTAAACTTTGACCATCGTGTCAATTTTAATGAAGTGAAACTGGTGGCCTGTTGTTTCCTGGTTTCAGCCTGTCAACCTTTATAAAAGTGGAACTACATTTGGGTCTTTTCAGCTTGAGGGAACAGTCCATGACTTTCGTGAGCTATTAAAGACATGGGGGAAGACGCATGAAACTTTTCTTTAAGGGTACGACAGGTAGTTGTGATCTTTCGTTAATTTCATTATTCTGTCTAAAATGGCAGAGAATGTCAGTTGGCTCACACAAGTAACTCTTGAAATACTGAGTCCAACTTCATAATATGTTTAAAATTTTCCATCTGTGTGCAACTCCTGTCAGTTTATCCATTTATAAATCACTGTGTCCACACTTGTAATGGAAATGGTCTCTGTAAAATCATCCTGTAATTACAATCTCCTGCCAATGGATACACTGAAACATGGTAAACCAAAGTACACGCAGGGCGTTCTAATGGAAGCATAAAACTTCAGACAGAATATCTGTTCATCCTGCCCCAATTGCCGAATTGAACCCTAATTCATCTGAAAGCCACACTTGTTCCTCATTGCATGTGTACAGTACCATAGTGTGTTGTATCATTACATGCAATGTTTTCAAAATACAGTTGCAACAGCAAATATGCAGTTCAGTTTTCTTCTTTGTTTTCTTCTTTACACTTTTGGATTACAGTTTAAATATTAAAAAAAACTAATATCAACAAATTAAAATTAATCATGTGGACTCCTCCTCTCTGTTGTTATTTCAGTCATATTTATGCAAAATCATTTAGGTTATCCAGTAATTCAAATAAAGCATCTAGAACAAAATAACACCCGTGGTGTTTTTTTCTTGAACACAATTCACATTGGAATTGCCCCATAATTTGAATAGCTGCAGCAACTAATTAGTGGAAAGATACTGTACTTAAAATGGTAGTATGGAGAACTGTCTCGTCGTGTGACCATGCGTTATTAAGTAGAAAGCCAACTCAGATCACCTACCCTGCAGTATGTTGAAAGTCTTATCCAGCAGGATTTAAGAAAGAAAAGGAGCGTCAAATTTTAATTGGAGAAGAATGTCAGTGATTTCATTCTAGATTATTGTTTATGTTTTTACTTGCTGCTTCCTCCACCACTCAATTTTATATTTCTTTTGATGTTCTATTTTTTTGCCTATCTTCTGCAGCAGTCTCCCTTTCTAAGGCCTGTTGGAAGACTGCAATAGCAAATTGTTTGGTTTATTGATATTAAGATACATTTGCTTGAAAATGTTGTTTGAAATTTGACACATAACGGATTAATGGCTCCAACTGGGCACCAATGGAATGTAAATTTGCTACTTCAATCTATTGTTACCTATTAAGCTTTCCAGACACATTTTCTGTGCATCGAGTTGAGCATCCACAAAAAAAAAATCACGTCTGTAGTAACAGGATAACTGAGAATGTGTTCTGGACTCTGTAACAATCCTCTGTCAGAATAATTTCTCTTTGAGAGTCATCACTGAGATAATTACATACAAACACCAGTTCATCATCTCAATTAGCTATAAACATTTCCTGCTTTTAACCAGACTTGATCAATGAATTCCTTATCTTTGCGACTGAGATTCTTGAGAAATTGACAGCCTGATAAAAATAAGTAACAAAATCAGTTTGCTTTTGAACTAAGTATTCCAAGTAATGTGTTGCCATAGCAACCAATAAGAACTTGCTGTGGGAATATGCAAATTTGAATCTTATTGTGGAAACAAAGTAGTGTGATGGATATTACATAATGATGTAGGCGGTTTCGTGGCCTCTTTTGGCCAGTTTAATCATAGTTACAGTTTTGGCTGTTTTAGATCCTATGCATTAAGATGTAAAAGTTTTTGCATAAGAAAAATGCACATCAGAACTAAATACTACAGAGGCATAAACTGAGTTCATCCCCGTGATAAACAGTTACCGTTAGCTTGTCTTACTAGAGGAGTCTTCCTAAGAGAGAAGAAAGACTGGCGATAATTTATTAGACAGGCACGCTGCCAATTTTCCAAAAAAACTGTTTCTTGCACTAATTTTGGAAGTCTTGCTATTTGTCCAGAAATGATACACTATGTCAGGGTAATAGAAAATAACTATTGAACAACATAAGAATGAGATGTCATCCTTTCTTACAAACTTTCTGCTGCTTGGCATAAAGAAAAATTATATTGGAATACTCTGTATTTTCTTCCTTTATTGCCATGAAGCACATTGAGCTCAATTGTGGCTATGATTAGACGCAGGGTAAAAATAAGGCAGAAATAGGCCATCCAGCTGACCTGAGTTCTGCCTGAGCACAAATTCAACCATATGTCCAAAGATTTGTTGAGGCTTTGTTAATTGCCAATTTCAAAACCGAGGGTGATATGTTTTTATCAGACCGGACAATAAAGGTAACGTAATCAAAGAAGACAGATGGATTAAACTGCATATTGTCAATGATTTAGTGAGTAATGGAACAGGCTGGAAAGGCAGATTGGCCTATTTCTGTTCCTATGGCTGAGAACCTCAACTTTCAGCCACACAACATGTACTATGTCCTTGTGAGACCCATTTCTCAGCACAGTTGCAATTCAGGAAATGTGGTGAGACTGGCAGCCTAGTACCAATTGATCCTCAGTCATGAGCTGCATTATACTGTTTATTGTGCTCACTCGGAACTGACCAGCAATTGTCCAATTGTCATTTCATTTGGGAAGAAGGAGATCCATGAGGAGACTTCCATTCCAACAATCGTGGGTTGAATTCATTCAACCATGTATTTCCAAATCAAGCAGCAGGCTTGAATATATTTTCATCACAACATTGCAGTTATTTGGCTCTGACCAGCTGCTGTCTGCAGTCAACTTTCATCCTGAAGCCAGGAATATAAGTAGCACTGGTTTTTAGAGAATATCTGATTGTTTATCCAGAGTTATTCTTATGACCTTCAATTCCACTGCCAACCAGATAATTAAAGAGTCACTTGTGCAAATTGATGCTGTCATGAATAATTAACTGACAGTAGTTTGTTAAAAAGCGAGTGAATGAATAATTATGCTTAATTTAAATAGGAACATTTTAAGAGCTATGACTAAATAAGCAGTCACAAATCAGTTTAAATAATATTGTATTGAAAGGAGTCCTTGGTCTACAATACACTTGCTGAACAGTATTCCAGTTAATCTGAATAATATATTTAACTTTAACATTCAGATAAACCAACGGACTTGAAGTTTTGTAAATTAAACTTTTACAGAGAACATCACCTACTCTGTTTTGATACAATTACAATAACATCACATTTTATAATTTTAATTTACTTTTCCTTTCCCAGGATTTACCCGACCCAGCCTGAAAAGTGTTAAAAATGACAGCTCCTCCTATTTTCGGAGGAAGGAGAAAAGATTTCGTTTCTTCATTAGACGCATGGTGAAATCACAAAGTTTTTACTGGATTGTTCTCTGCGTGGTGGCACTTAATACACTCTGTGTTGCAATTGTCCACTATGACCAGCCAGTGTGGCTCACCGAGGCTCTGTGTAAGTATGCAAGACAGTAATTTTTAGCTTGTTGTCAAGTATATTTTCATGTTGCTTCTGTTTGGTTCAATAATGTTTTTGGAAATATTTTCATTGATTCTGGCAAAAACTGAGAAACTGAGGCCTCAGTACGCCTCAATGTTGATATTGTCTCTGCACTTAAAGAGAGAATCCACTTTCACAATGACGTTTATGACTTATTACTTTTCAGTAATTTACTCATTCCCGGAAGAATAGCATACACAAACTTCTACATCAAGTATTCACTTGCTACATCGTATGCTGCTTGAAACGAGAAAGTATCTCACATAACAGTGGAGGCAGGTAGCTAAAGAGCTTAGCACAAACCACTGTCCCAACTGATGATTCGTTGCCAACACACATAAGCACACACAGATGCAGACACACTCACACAGACATATACATACACAGGCACATTCACCCACACACACACACACACACACACACACACACACACACACA
>JAHRHZ010000035.1:14916904-14932241 GCA_024137785.1 Ginglymostoma cirratum | reverse complement strand
ACACACACACACACACACACACACACACACACACACACACAGAGTCACACAAAATCAACTCACAAAGATAGGTGTTAGTCAACGGCAATGCCTTGACCAATCAAGATGAGCAGCCTGCTTTAAACTGAATTGAAACTGAATTTAGCAGGTAACTGTCAGTCATCATCCAATTGGTGCATTCTCCATTACAATACCCCTACTGATCTCAATTCATTTTCCGACCAATCAGCTTTATTCTCTCATAGAGTATAAATAATTTTCCCTTTGCATTGCTAAGTGTTATGAATTGTACTGAAGAATGGAAGTTGAAAAGCTTCAACAAAGTGTGTCTTTTATTCATCAATACTCAAATTGTGCTTCATGTATCTTTGTAATGTTTTTACGTTTGATTTTTATATTCCTACCGAACTTTCTTCAGTCATGTTGCTCCCAATTTAGAAATGCGTAATTCTAAAAGTTAATGTGAGAAATTATGAAAAACTTATTTTGGCACAAAGTTGGCTCAATTATACAGCAGTTGAAAAAGAAACTTGCAATTTTCAGTATTAAAACAAGTAATCAGTTGAAGGAGAGGAAATTACAGGCAATGGGGGAATGAGTAGGGAAGTAGGATTGGTTTCAAGTGCTGGAGCAGAAAGGTGACATGGAGTCCATTAACAAGTTGACCTGTACACAAGTTAGAATACAGTGCGGGGCAACATAGAGGAGCTGCAGAGAGCCATACAGCTGTAAACCATGGTAGTTATTATACACTAGCAAACAGCTGCAAGCGGTTCCCCTGATGAGTTGCTATTATATAAACTGTGTAGCATGTTTGTAGTGTACTGAGTAAAACATTAACAAACAATTTCTGTTTCAGATTTTGCTGAATTTGTTTTCCTGGGACTTTTTCTGACTGAGATGTCACTGAAAATGTATGGTTTGGGACCAAGAACATACTTCCATTCTTCATTCAATTGTTTTGATTTTGGGGTAAGGTTGCGGTTGTACGATTGCAGAAAATAGAAATACTATTTGGCAGAGCTCACCATCTTAAACAGGTGTTGTACAATGTTTTTGCAGGTGATTGTTGGCAGTATTTTTGAGGTAATCTGGGCTGCTGTGAAGCCAGGTACTTCCTTTGGCATAAGTGTTCTCAGAGCACTTCGCCTACTCAGAATCTTCAAAGTAACCAAGTAAGGAGGATATCAGTTGTTGTGAACTTCTTTTCAGTTTCTTGTAAAATATTATCTTGGAAATAAACGATAATTGTTATTTGCAGTGCAAAGTTTCTTTTTTGGTTCAAGCTGTAGATCTTGTAAACTCTAACACACTATAAAGTACATTTATTGCAGCTTTGTTCCTTTCTGCACCAGTTCCAGTTCTTTACCTTGCCATTTTATTTACGAATTTAGAACAATTCAGTTGTTTCTCCTTTGAAGATTCTGTTAGTTTTGTATTCATTGCATCCGTTGATACTTGTTCCATTGGATAACACAAGTGAGAAGATGGCAAGACATTTTATTGTCATCAGTAAACAGTTCACTGGCTGTGTAATTTGTCTTGTTGCTGGAACTAGCCAGTTATATGAATATATTTACATCTAGGCATCCAATATCCGTCATAGACTTTCTAGCTACATGAACAAGCAACATAAGAATTGTAGAATTGTGTACATACACAACAAGAATTACATCTTCATTTGAACCTGGGATAAAAACATGAAATCCAGAATGAGAAAAGGCCATCTGGCCCATCAAAAGTGCCAAATCCAAAGTTAATTTGTGAATATTCTATTAAATGGTTCCCCAGTCATCATTGCCATCAACATGACCTATTTCAGGAAAGATCACTATTTTCACCCTCCTATAGAAAATAAAAGCCAAGCAGCAGTGTTAATATCTCTCTCCCATTAGCTAAATTCTTCAACATATATTGGTCCATTTACCCTTCTAAAAGTGTTAATTGACCCTAATTAAATTTCATTTTTGACAGCCAGTTCCACATGCCCACTATCTTATGAGGTTGAGATATATTGTTCTGCTAAGTATTATTTTGATACTGACATGACAGTTTGCTCATTGAAGCCACTTAAGTAATCCACACTGTAACTGCGGTACCACATAAAATATCTTACTATAATGTAAGCTTTGCAGTTGGACATTTATCAAACAAAGAAACAAACACACCCCTTTCAATTAAACTCCTAACGCATCTGTAGTGCCTTGCAGCACTTTGATTCGTACAATCTTACATTGTTGAAGGAGACCATGCAGTCTATGGCCATGAGAGATGTGAGTTCTGTTCATTATTCACAAGTTGAACATAAGCCTTAAGCACTTTATTGCCTTGCAGCATTAATCTGAGTTCCCAAATCTTTCCAATTTTAAGCCATTTAATAATCCATTTTATACTGTAAAAATCTCTTTAAAATTCATAATATGAAGAAACATAATAGGATGATCATTATTTATCCAGTAACTCATTCAGAATTCAGTAAAAGGATTTTTAAATTTCTTTAAAACGTTTTACTTCAAGATTGAACTCACAGAAAAATGGACAATATTTATTTTAAAGTGTTCATGATCAGGAAAGGTGCTAAAGGAGTATCATTGTTGTTAGTGTTTTATTAAGATGGATGTTTTTTCTCTTTGTAGGTACTGGAACTCATTACGTAATCTGGTAGTATCTCTGCTGAATTCCATGAAATCTATCATCAGCCTGCTTTTCCTGCTTTTCCTGTTCATTGTAGTCTTTGCCTTACTTGGAATGCAGCTTTTTGGAGGACAGTAAGTCATGCTCAAGACCAATATGAATTTAAGATCAGATTTTTTTGTAATCACTGGGTAGATAAAAGATGAACTGCTGAACTATGAGATACTACGAAGATTGAAAAGGGAAGGACAGCAGAAGAAATCCACTGGAGATGAGAGGTTTACATGCCTGTACACTGTTAGGAAGACCAACTGAGGATATAGGCCAGGACTTTCCAATGGGGGCCTGTACCCTAAAGTAGGATAGCAAGCTGAAGTGTTGAGGTCATGAGTAGCAAGTCAGCAGTGGTCACCATGAGTTCTGACTGAGGAGTAACTATCAAAGAGGTCTCCAATAGGCATGACTCCTCACTCTCGCAGATCTCCCTCTCCATACCACAGATCTTACTTGGGCCATGATAATTTTCCAGCCTCAAAATGGGGTCACAGTCAGGAAAAAGTTGGGGAAGTACTGATATATGTTGTATCTCCTAAGAAAATATAGGCTGTTATCACCCAGTGTAAGTGTGGTCCAGTGAATAGCTAAAATGGCTGTGAGGCAGGCAAGAGGTAGCTGCCTGTCAGACAAAATTACACAAAATAGATGTACCATCAGGGAACCACGGGAATAGTTGTCGGCACAAGGTAAATGGTTGGGATGATTTAGGAAGGGAAATCAAAGTCTGGAAAATAGAAGCAGGGGCCAGAAGAAGCATAAGATTTTCTTTTGATATCCATTGAAGGAGGCCTGCTCTTCCTAGCCCACAAGAAGCAGACAAGATTTTATTTCAAATTTCCAACCCTGCCTTCTGATGCTCACAAGATTAGCTTGACTGGATTTGTCACAGCTGCTCCTAGCACTAAAATAGCAGATCCTCTCTTTTAATCCCTTTATACTTCAGTTTCCATTTGAGAAGGAGGGGATATAAAGTATCCTCCAAAGCTTCAATGTAGAATTTAAGTGCAATAAGTTTTATTTCCAGAATAGCGATCTATATACAGACATGGGAAAGAGTAAGTGAGCTGGTATATTTCCAGTTTAGGAGCAAAAGAAAACAAAATTTCATGGAGCCTATGATCAAAGACTCAGTTAAAAGGAAGATAAGAGATACTTTGCAGTTGAAAGAATGAGAAAGCCGGCAATATTGTTGGACATGTCATATATTCACAGTGCTATTTATAAAACATTTCCGATGCTTTGAGAATGAAATCGTAGCCTAAGGTAAAGGCTGTCTTTTACCAAATTCAATTACGTACAAGCTGATAGCCTTCCATCTCTTATGGGTTCACATGCATGTTCTAAAAATCCAGAGCAAGTGGTGTCACAACACAAATGAATCTCACTCGATCCCCAGTTTGTCTGCACGGCCTGCTTATCACAGGCACTTCCATCATTAAGACCGTTCAACAGGTTTTGTCTGAGAACCACACTGTGAATCAATGTTATTACTAGACTGCTGTGGGAACTTCTATCGGGCTATAGCAGTAAGCTAAATCTCTACAAGTGTTAAACAGTGGAAAAAGGTGCTAACTCACCTGTGGTTGTGGTTCATCTCTAGGTTTAATTTTGAAGATGGAACCCCTCCGACAAATTTTGATACATTTCCTGCTGCAATTCTTACTGTATTCCAGGTAAACATAAATGTGTCTTTTCTGAGTGAACTTAGTTATTTTTAAATTGTTTCTACTTTCTAATTATGTCTTATTTATTGCACTCACTGTTGCGTACAATTAACTTGCAATGAACACAAATAGTAAACAACATTGCTTGTCATGACTATGGATCACCTGTGGACTTGACTGATTTTCTGGGTTTTACACACTCATTGCCCACTCTGATAGTGAGAGTAGACATGTGCAATTATTCAAATGTGCACAATTCAGAATATTAAGCATGGAGTCACCAATTTGACTCAATTGATGGCGTTGTGCTGAGGGAAAGCAATGACACTACAAGTGACTGCAGAGTTCCTGGGTTACTAACACCAAACATTAGCCATGCTTCTTGCTTCTGATTGCTATTCAGTGATCTCTGCTGAAAAACAATGATGTGACATTAAGTGAAAGTAAGGACCAGCTGTAATGGCCTTACTGTTGGAAAGCCTGCTCATTCTATGAGGAATATCTTTTGTTTGAGAAATCAGAGAGCTCAGCTAGCTTACTGAACTGTTATACAATGGGGAGAGTGTATTGTGGGGGAAAGGAAGATGTATGAACCCAAAGTCTGATGGATCTGCACATTTGATTAATTCACGTTACAACAAAATCCTCTGCATAAAAAAAAAGTTATGAGAGAATTAGTAGATCATTTTTGTGTTAATTGTACACCTATGTGTGATTATTTAATAAAATTGATCAAGTCAATGATTGTATCATGCTTGCTAAACTTAAAAAAAGCAATGCAACATTATAATGTTGACTATTTTAATAATCTCGGGTCTGTGTCTTTCAATGAAACTGACATTTTTAGGCTTGATTTAACATGGAAAAATCTGAAAGGCCTGACCAGATTTTACAGTCATCTGTCAATTAAGGCCCCCATGCTTGTGGATTCCTCACCACCAATAGCTGTCTGTCCTTCAGAGGGCCATCAACTCTTCAATTCCAGCAGCACCATGAGAAATAGGGGCAGAGTTAGGCCACTCAGTCCCTTGAACCAGCCCTGTCATTCAATGAGATCATTGCTGATCTGATTGTGACCTTAACTCCACTTTGCTGTCTGCTCCCAGTAACCCTTATTTCACTTGTCAATTAAGAACCTGTCTAACTCAGCCTTGAATATACACAGTGATGCAGCCTCCAATCCTCTCTGGGGAGAGAGTTCCAAAGACCAACAACTCCTCTAAGAGAAGAAATCCCTCCTCATCTCTGTATTAAAGGGGAGACTCCTTGCTTTTAAACTGTGCCCCCATATATATATTCACCCCACAACTTCCCCAACCCCAAAACAGGAAACATCCTCCCAGGATCCTTTTAAATGTCTGGCATTTCTCCACCTACTTACATTTTTATATGTACAATGATCCAACCATTGCTCCCGATTCTCTGCTCCCCCTGCCACCCTAGCTGTCAGATTGCTCTTGAGGGGTGTAAAGAAATTCAGGTCTTTTTTCACATTTTATGATTTCTTGGGTCCAATGTCATCAGTAACTATATATTTCTGGGCCGATATTTAGGCAAATAGCCGTGGCCTAATGACCATAAGAGTGAATCTTAACTTTATACACAGGCTACTGGGATATGTCACTGTCACTGCACTATTCTCTCTCCCTTGAAAAGTGAAATAAGACTCTGTCTCTAAACTAACAAACTCTGTATGTTTGATTTATTTATTATCATGTGTGCCTAAGTCCAGTGAACAGCTTTGTTTATGAGCAGTACAGGCAGATCATAGTAAGCAAGGATATGCATTGAGTGAAAAAACTTAGACAGAGGTATGTATAAAGAATAGATTAATATAGACAAAAGATTATTAGAAGGTGAAGCATACAGTGTCTGTAACAGACATTGTTAAAGGGTCCCTTCACTTTCTATCAAAACATATAGACTGAGACTAGTCATGTGGCATAACACAAAACAGCAAATGATCAGCATGCTCTATGCCTTGCAAGATTCTGTCTGTCAGCCTCACCATCTCCCTTTTAATCATCTCTCCAGTGACACAGCACAGGCAGCTGCCTCAGTTTAAGCACTGTATTTCCAGCTGTTCCTAACTGGTGAGCTGATAGTCAGCTTTGGTATCACAGAATCATGTAGTGATGATGAAGGAGCCCATTTGGCCCATTATGCTTGCACTAGTTCTCCAGATAAGTATTATGACTTAGTGCGATTCTCATATCTTTTCCATACCTGGAACATGTTCCTACTTAAGTAATCCTGTACGATCCCCTTGAATATCTTAATGGAACCTGTCATCACAACATTCCAGGCAGGGTATTCCAAACCCTAACAACTCTCTGTGTGAAAAGTTGCTTTTCTCAAAAATTTACAAATCACTTTAACTCTGTGCCCTCTTGTTCTTGATATTTTTACAAACAGGAACAGTTTCTCCTAAGCTACTCTATCCAGCCTCCTCGTGATACTGGAAACTTCTATCAGATTTTTTCAATGCCTGCTTTTCTCCAAGGAAAAGAGTCCTAATGTCTCCAAAATATTATCATAACTCAGGTTTATCATTTTTGTAAATCTCTTCAGCACTCTCTGCAATGTGCTCACATTTATCTATAGCATGGCACCCAGAACTATACACAGCATTCCAACTGAGGTCTGACAAGTGTCTAATGTAAGTTCAGCATCACATCCTTCCTCGCATATTTTACATCCCTATTAATAAAGCCCAGAATACTTTATGCTGTATTAACAGATTTCTCCAACCGTACTGCCACCTTTAATAATTGCACATATATCCAAGACCCTCTTCTTTTGCACTCTCTTTAGAATTGTACCTTCTTTCGTGTCAATTTTTCACATCCCTGCTATCAAAATGCATCACCATTTCTTTGTAATGAACTTCATCTGCCAGCAATCCATCCAGCTTGTCGATGTCATTTAGGAGCTCTATATTGTTTCCCTCACAGTTTACAATTCTTCCAAGTTTTGAATCATAAGTAAATGTTGAAATTGTCCTCTATGCCATCATGCTATAGATCGTTTATATATAATCAGGAAGAGGAGGGATTTCCCCCCTCACCCCGGAACTTCACTACAAACCTTCCTCCAGCTTGTAAGATATCCATCAACATTGTGAGAATTTTGGTGTTAATCCTTGCATGTTGTTTCTAGCAACAACAAAAGTTAAATGTTCAACATCTAAGAAGTACATTTTTATGGTGGAGACTTTGATAGTTAAAAGGTGTTGAAAATCTTTCTGCAATTAATTTTAATTTAATACTTCAGGTTTGTAGATAATTAAAAAATCTTCACAATCATTTAAGCTTTCCAATCTGTAATGTAGATGATATATATTAATGCTGTTCTTCTATTATTAATTGCACAGATCTTGACAGGAGAAGACTGGAATGCAGTTATGTATTTTGGAATTGAATCACAAGGAGGAGTTAAAAAAGGAATGTTTTCATCTGTTTATTTTATTATCTTGACACTGTTTGGGAATTGTATCCTTTGTAACTTGATCATCTTTGCTGTGCTCAGGTTCTTAATAGCTACCAGTTAATGTGGAGTGTTTTGAATTTTAATTCAACCAAATGGCAACCAAATGGCATATATTTGAGGAGGAGATAATACTCTACTAATATCTAAGGTTTTGGAGTAGATCTGTACCTTGGGTTGTGGGTGTTGAGGTTGGTGGGCTCGCCGAGCTAGTTTGTTGTTTCGCAGACGTTTCGTTACCATACTTGTTAACGTCCTCAGTGCAGCCTCCAATGAAGCATCGGTGTGTTTTCCCACCTGGTTTTAAAACTCTGGGGTCCGTTGAGATGGATTGCCTCACTTCTGGGTTTCCTTCGTAGTAGAACGGAGATGGGGTCGAGTTCAATGTGTTTATTAGAAGCCTGCTTCGTGGAGTGCCATGCTTCCAGGAATTCTCGTGCTTGTCTCTGTTTAGCCTGTCCCAGGAAATTGGTGTTGTCCCAGTCGAAGTCGTGGTTCTCCTTGTCCATGTGGATTGAGATGAGTGAGTATTGGTCATGGCTTTTTGTAGCCAGTTGGTGTTCATGTACTCTTGTTGTTAGATTCCTTCCTGTTTGTCCGATGTAGTGTTTCTCACAGTCTCTGCAGGGGATTTTGTAGATGACATCGGTCCATTCCATGGCAGGGAGTGGGACTTTAGTTCGGGTGAGCAGTTGTCGTAGGGTTGATGTGGGCTTGTGTGCCACTCTGATGCCCAACGGTCGTAGGAGTCTTCTGTTGAGTTCTGACGTGTTCCTGCTGTAGGGCTGTGTGATGAGTGTGTCGTGGCGTGTAGAATCTTTCTAATGCTACACGAGCAGCACCAGAAAGATTCTACATGCCCCGACACACTCATCACACTACCCTACATCAGGAACACATTGGAACTCACCACAAGACTCCTATGACCGCTGGGCATCAGAGTGGCACACAAGCCCACATCAACCCTACGACAACTGCTCACCCGAACTAAAGACCCACTCCCCACCATGGAATGGACCGATGTCATCTACAAAATCCCCTGCAGAGACTGTGAGAAACACTACATCGGACAAACAGGAAGGAAACTAACAGCAAGAGTACATGAACACCAACTGGCTACAAAAAGACATGACCAATACTCACTCATCTCAATCCACATGGACAAGGAGAACCACGACTTCGACTGGGACAACACCAAGATCCTGGAACAGGCTAGGTAGAGACAAGCATGAGAATTCCTGGAAGCATGGCACTCCACGAAGCATACTATTAATAAACACATTGAGCTCGACCCCATATACATTCCACTATGAAGGAAAACTGGAAGTGAGGCGATCCATCTCAACGGACCCCAGAGTTTAAAAACCAGGCGGGAAAACACACCGACGCTTCATCGGAGGCTGCACTGAGGATGTTACCAAACATGGTAAAGAAAAGTCTGCGAAAGAACAAACCAGCTGGCGAGCCAACCAACCTCAACTCTACTAATATCTTGCAGTCAAAATTTGTTCATCCTGCCACCTGAACTGTAAACTAACTTGCAATATCACAAATCCTGGATAGATTTGTCCCACCACACAACTCAGTCTTCCATTCAAAGCCCTGAACATGTGTGGAAATCGGTCACTCAATGGACGATGTCAGAAAGCAAAACGTATAGTGCAGGCTTTTAACGATCTTTAAATTTTGATCTTAAAGTAAATATTTTTCCTGAGCTTTATCACAAACAGACACACTTCTCAATGTCTTCTTGGCCATTGCAGTTGACAATCTGGCAAATGCACAAGAGCTGACAAAGGTTTGCAATTCAATTCATTCCCTTCATTGTAAAATAAATATGTCTAGGCGGAACATCAATGATTCCGTTTGGCTTTTGTTGTATAGCTTGCTTACAGTGGAACACTAAACAGCATCTTGTTATGTTGAGGAACACATTAATTTCATTATGGAACTGAACATTTTACATGTGAAAAACCCTTGATCTCCTCAAGACACTAATTTGACAAACCAAACATTATAGAAACAACGTAATTAATTGTACATCACACATAATGAGTTTAATTCCTATTATATTCAGTTCAGAAGCTTGTCTGACACAATTGAATTGTACAATTATAGTCATTAAGTGTTGGATATTTCCATTTCCAGCCAAAGTGGGCCAAATGAATGTATGCAGTCACTGTTGAGATAAAGAGATGATGCAATGGGAATCAAAATGTTTCACCCTCATGGTAATTTTTTTCACACGTGTTGTCAGCAGACAGATGCCAGAAACTTTTTCAATAGACTGTGGGAGAAGTCGGATTGCGGCCTCCAATACAATCCACTATTGAGATTAAATACATCACTTGTTTTGAACTGAAAAGATCCCAATGTCCATACATAAAGCATATTTTACCAATCCTTTCTTTTAAAATTATCTGTAGTGAACTCTTGCTTACAACACTTACCTGTGTTATTTGTTCAAAAATTGCAAATATGCCACTTGTCCTCCATCATCTTGAAAACCATCTGAAAAGTAAAACACTTCAAGTGAAGTGAAGCAGAAAGGAAGAAGTATTTTCAACAGGAATCGTGCAATTAGAACCAATAGCAATAAACATTTTTAATCTTAAGTTAATTGATTATTAAAAGTCTAAAAGTTCCTCAGCAGTAACATTTACGAGCAATGCAGCATTTCTGTCATACTTGTGAGCAGGTTCAGTAAATTCAGCCTAAAAGCCAAGTTTTACATTTCCTTTGTGTTCCCATAAATATCTGTAAGATTGTCTGCAGTGTATCTTTTCTCTTTCCATATATACTCAAGTAATGTCAAGCTCATGTTGACCCCTAAAATTTTGCCCCTAAGTACACCATTTTTCATTCACCTTGTGCTAGTCTTGGCAATAGGGTCAATGGATACTGTCTACAAAAACTATTTTTTGCAATTGTACAGTTCTCATGTAAATACAGCATGAGAAATATTATTAGATCCCCAAGTCACTGCTGATTCCATAACAATGGACAGCAACAAGTGTCATCAATCTCAGTTCCAAAGACCCACATGACCAGGTTATAATCCAACAGGTTTATTTGAAATTGCAAGTTTTCAAAGCGCAGCCCCTTCATCAGGTGCAGTGAGAGAGCAGGGCACACAGACCCAGGGTTTATAGGCAGAGAGATCAAGGGCAGAGAGATCAAAAGATTACACAACTGGTGTGAGTGGACTGTCACAGGATAAGTCTCTGCGCGTGACCTAGAGTGTTAGACAGTATGAGCAAAGTGTCAACAGCTGAATAACCAGCAAAAGGGTGACTTACAATCTGATTAAATGAGGCAGAGAAATAATTACAAGAAATTAAAAACTGGGTGGTGCTGGATATAACCTAAATGACTACAATCGGATGATAGGTATAAGAGTCACATGCCAAGGGTTAAACAAGGTAATACGTAATCCAAAACTGTACAGACTAATTAAGGTAGAGAGATCATGGCAATTTATCAAGGTGATGGTGTCAAAACAGGACAGTAAGGACGATACAGAAGTATGGTGAGGTCACATGTGGTGTGACGTGAACCTAAGATCACAGTTAAGGCTGTCTCCATGGATACAGAACATGGCTATCAGTCTCTGCTTGGCAATTCTGTGTTGTTTTGTATCTCAAAGTCCATTTTGGAGGAAGCTTAGCTGAAGATCGGAGGCTGAATGCCCTTGGCCGCTGAAGTGTTCCCCAACTTGGAGGGAACATTCCCGTCTGGCAATTGTTGCGCAGTGTCCATGTTGTCATGGTGTCTGCATGTTCTCACCAATATACCATGCCTTGGGGCATCCTTGCCTGCAGAATATGAGATAACAACACTGGCTAAGTCACATGAGTATCTGCTGTGTACGTGGTGGGTGGTGTTCCCATGTATGATGGTAGTATCCATGTCATGGATCCGACATGTCACGCAGAGGTTGCTGTGACAGGGTTGTGTGGTGTTATGTTCGAAGTTGTCATGAAGTCTGGGTAAATAAGATTTGGTGGTTGTTTGAAGATAGAAGTAGAGGTGTAAGGAAGATCTTGGCAAGATGCTCATCGCCTTTGGTGACATGTTGAAGGCTGCAAAGAACATTGTGTCATTTCTCCACTCCAGGGAGGTTTTGGAAGACAAAGGGTATTCTATTGGTTGTATCCTGTGTCTGTCTTCTGAGGATGCCATTGTGGACTTTAGCTGTGGCACATCAGAACTGGTGATCGATGAGTTGAGCATTGTATCCCGTTCTTATGAGGGTGTGCTTCAAAACCTTTAGGTGTCCGTTGTGTTCTTCCTCATCTGGGCAGATTCTGTATATACAAAGGACATGTCCGTAGGGGGTGGCTTCTTTAATATGTTTAGGGTAGCAGCTAGAGAAGTGCAGCATCGTGCGGTTACCCGTGGACTTGCGGTAGAGTGAGGTATTGAGGTGTCCATCCTTGATGGAGATGCGTGTGTCCAATCTTCCTCACTGTCCTGTTTTGACACCATCACCTTGATAAATTGCTGTGATCTCTCTACTGTAATTAGTTTGTACGGTTTTGGATTACTTCTTTCTTTGGTTAGACCCTCGGCATGCAACTCTTATGCCTATCATGTTTGTCCCTTAGTCATTTAATTTGTCTCCATCATCACATTATTTTGAAATTGTCTGTCTGCCTCATTTAATCAGATTATAGGTCATCAAGACTCTATCTCCCTCTGCCTTAAATATATTTAACAATTCTACGAGCATTGCTTTTTGAAGAAGGGAATTCCAAAGACACTCAACCCTGTGAGAGAATTTTTTTCCTTATTTCTCTCTTGAGTGGGCGATCCTTATTTTTAAACTATAACCCCCAGCTCTAGATTATCCTACAAAAGTAAAATCCTTTCTATATGCATCAGACAAGTCCGTTCGGGATATTATATATTTCAGTTAAGTCACCTTTGACTGTTGTAAACTCCAGAGGATATAGACCTAGCCTTTTCTCATAAAGAAATCTTCTCACTCCTGATAATGTTCTCGTAAACATTCTCTGAACTGGTTCCAATGCATTCTTATACAGTGCTCTGGGTGCAGCCTCACCAATCCCCTGTACAACTGAAACACAACCTCTTTGTTGTTGCATTCAATTCCCTTCACAATAAATATAACATTCGATTAGCTTCCTTGATTAGGTTCCTGGTAAGTTTCTTCTAGCATTAATATAAAGAATTGTTTTTTTTCCACATTGATTACCAGCCACTAATAACAGTGATGTTTATCAGACCTATATTTACTGCAAGTTTTGGGGAAGTTCAAGATGTTTGAACCATTAACGTTATGTATTCCATAACTAGTGTCATTCTTCAAATTTTACTCAACCCATCTAACTGTTAGCTCTCTTCTCATATCTTATGTACACTGGTTACATAATAGGTGCTGTTACTTAAAAATTGCTGTAGAATTCTGGTTAGAAAGTGTAACAAGCTTGAATACTGAATAAGTTATCTGGGTTGCCCCTTGTCCACATTGTCTTGTGCTACCACATGGGGAGGCATTGGTGCAGGTATAGTGGACTGAATAGCCTCTTCCTGTGCCATACCGATTTTGTGGTGATGACTGTCCTTCCTAATGGAAAAATATTGCTTTAAATTTTTGCAACTTGAAGACAAGAACCCTTGGCCCTTTTTGCTGGAGCCATTGGAGAAATTGGATCATTCCAGACATAGACCCATAGAGTCATACAGCACAGAAACAGAACCTTCGGTCCAAGTCACCTGCCTTCCTATTTATGTACCCATCCAGATACCTTTTAAATGTTCTAATTGTACTCACCTCCACAACCTCCTCTGGCAGCTTATTCCAAACACACCCCACACTCGGCATGAAAATGTTTCCCTTCAGGTCCCTTTTCCCATCTCACCTTAAACCTATGCCATCTAGTTTTGGACTCCCAAACCCTGGGTAAAAGACCCTGGCTATTTATGCTATCCATGCCCCTCAAAATTTTATAAACATATATGAGTCATCTCTCGGCCTCTGAAGCTCCAGGCAAAAAAGCTCTAGCCTATTCAGCCTCTCCCTTTAGTTCAAGATATGCGTACACCCAGAATCAGGGCTGTTTAATTTTTCATAAAATCATAAAATTCTACAGCACAAAAGGAGGTGACATGACCAATTAGCCACCAGCAGCTTCTCTGTAGCCCTGAAACCTGTTCCTTATTAACAATTCCAGTTTTTAGAGTTTCTGTTGAATACACTTCCAGGGAGTGTCTTTGTACATGAAAAGTCTCTAACTACCTGCTTGCTTTTTGTTACTAAATAGCTTATATCTCTGACTTCACTCAGCCAGTAGCGACAGCTTTCTGTCTCAATTGTATCAAAATATCTCATAATTAGCTTAGAACACTTTTCTCGTGTAATGCCATTTTCAGGGGGAAAAGAAACATTTCAAAGTCTGTGTTTTGAAACCTTGGCATAAATTCCATTCCTCAAAAGGTTGGAGAAACATTCTTGTGTCAGTGGAAATAAAATATTCAAGTGTGGTGTGGAACATTGTGTTGCTTAGATCCATCTCCTGTCATTTCATTTCTCAGGATGAAGAAGAAATGGAAGAAGCCAATATCCAAAAAAACACCATCCAGAAGGCCATAGAGGTTGCAGATGTCAGTCCAATATCTGCAACTAACCTATCAATAGCAGCGTAAGTTCAGAGTTTATACTGTAACATTTTGCACACAATTTTATTTTATACGTCATTGCACTTCAATTGGTTTTGCATGATGCCAAAAATATTGACACTTCTGTCTATTTTGTTTTATATGTGCTATTTTATTTGTTGTCTTTAAGTTCTGGTATTTTAATTTTGTCTGGAATCCCATATTATTGGGCCATGGAATGCATATCTATCAGGTACTGCCATTGGTACCTTCCACAAGACTACTCTCATCGCTAGGGCCACTAAACAGATATCAGTATTGGGAGCTAAAAAAGAGAAAGCATAGACAGCCAGGGCACATGCACTTTATTGCTCTGTAATAATCCATCTGGATGAGTGCATGTTGTTTGAAAGAAAGATTGCGCTGAAATATGCTGTCTTCCCATATCTTCCTGCTTTACTGTACATGGTCTGGCCTGAAAATAGTTCATCTGAAAGAACTGTCAGAAGTATGTTGATGACAGTTAATCCACATTGGAGTGAGCATCTTTTTTTAAAACATTCTTTCACTTTACGGTAAGTATTTGTTCTCTATCCTTAATTGTCTTTGAGAAGGTGGTAGTGAAGTGCAACCTTCAAATTTGTGTGCAGATGCTTACAGTCCTGTTCCAGGCAGGGATGGTGAAGAGCGGACTACATAGTATCAGGTCAGGGTTGTACAGAAGGGAATGTGCTGTTGAGAGATAATAGCTACTGCAGATGCTGGAGAATCCGAGATAACAAGGTGTGGAGCTGGATGAACACAGCAGGCCAAGCAGCATCATAAGAGCAGGAAAGCTTGACGTTTCGGGCCTAGACCCTTCATCAGAAATTCAG
>JAHRHZ010000035.1:14881315-14916504 GCA_024137785.1 Ginglymostoma cirratum | reverse complement strand
GCATCAGAGGAGCTGGAAAGCTTGACGTTTTGGGCCTAGACCCTTCAGAAATTCTGGATTCAGGATTTCTGATGAAGGGTCTAGGCCCGAAACGTCAAGCTTTCCTGCTCCTATGATGCTGCTTGTCCTGCTGTGTTCATCCAGCTCCACACCTTGTTATCTGGGAATGTGCTGTTGGTGGTTTTCCCACACATCTGCTGTCCTTGTCATTGTAAGCGGGAGTGTTCAAGCTTTTAGAATGTGGGATCAAAGGAAGCTTGGTGAGCTGCTAGAGTACAATTTGTTTTTGTTTAAACTTCAGCATCGTGTGGAGTGTGGTTGCAGCTGCATTCTTCCATCTAAATGCAAACTAATTCAAATAACTTCTACCTTGTGCCTTGTAGATGGCAGACAGGCCTTGCTGAGTCAGAAGATGAGTTCTGATCACTTCAAATAGCCAGCCTCTAATCTTCTCTTGCAGCTGGATTATTTGTATGTCTGGTCCAGTTTCTAGTTAATGGTAGAGTTTCCTTTAGTTCTCTGAAAGTATTCAAAGGGCCTTCCTGAAGTAGAACTGCATTTCACATTGTGGAAGGTAGATCATGGGACGATTGGGATGAGAGTGATTTGTGAGTAGCCTCAAACCTGTTAGATTATCCTGAGGGATCAAAGAGAATGCTTTACGAAATTTGGTCTCTGGTTCTGATTTAACCCTCATTGGAAGTTTGTATGCCTAAAAATATTGATGTTATGCATAGATACACCATGTCTGGATGAGGGAGATTGGGACAATATGGTCTTTCTTCATCCCAGTCATATATTTGTTTGTAGCCACTACCTCTGGGAGTGGAGATTCTGGAGGTGTGGAGGTAGTAAGGATAACATGAGCAATAAAAACAGTCATATTCCATTGATTAATGTCTGAGTTTTCTAATTATTTCAATTTTTTTTAAAGATTGCAATAATATTAAATATGCTTTGGTTAATGAAATGCCACCAATACAGTTGGAAAGAATGCATTAATAAATGCTCCACATGTATGCAACTCGTTTACATAGATTAACACAGTTTCTGTTTATTTCTCTTGTTTTTCTGCATTAATTTGAATGAGGAACCATTTCATTTCGGCTGTGATTTCTTTCTGTTCAGCTTTTCGTTGCTTTAATTTGAATTATATGAAGGTGAGTTGATATAATCAGTTCCAAAACCTCACCCCATTCTTTCCCTAACTGGCTATATCTTGGACCAGTCTTCAGTGTTCCTAAGTTGGTTTGTTTTGAGCAGAAGTTAAACAGCAGCAAAAGCAAGAAGTGGAAATGAACTGTGCAATTCGTAGAGCAAAAAAGCCACCTTTAGCAAATGATGAGACCCAATAATTACTGGGCTTTTTAACTCTTTTCTGATGAGGTCGGAAGGCTTTGAAAATTTATGTCCAACCTGCTTAATGTTGCCATTTGTTTCTATTCAGTCACTGAGATTTATTAATTCTGGTTAACATATCTTTAGAAAAAAAAACGTAATAAATGCCATATTGGTTAATGGCTTGTTTGTATATCATTTCAACTTTCTTTTTCTCAATAAACTGATAACATTGAGAGAAATATCAATAAATCTCCCAAGTTATTTATGTGGATTAATGTTACCTGAATATCAAGCTTTGCAAACAGAGACTTTTCAAATTTTGATACTGACACCCTCCCCACCAAAGAAAATATATTATTTTCTTAATACATCTCTGGTGCTACGTATTATGGTATTTCCACATTTTGCCTTTGCAATGTATCTACTATTAAAGCAACTTGTTTGAACTCCTTCCTTTCCTTTTATCCTCTGAGTGAAATGTGGTAAGTATTTATCATGCAAATAAGTTGATAAGCTCCTCTATTCTCTCTTCTGGTATGTATGATAGACCTAACCCCACTGGCCCATGTTGTCATATATTTTATGTGATTTGTCATTTTACTGTATTTCAGATTGTGATTCCAGGAGTGATTTATACAGAAGTGGCACTTGCTCAATTTATTTCCTTCTTGAAGGTTCTATATGATATTCCCATTGTAGTACCTTAATTCAAAGCAGGATGGAGTCTGAAGGTCGAAGCATTGAGACTAATTGTTGTTTGGCTGCATTGAGTTTGATTCAGTAGCAGTTTTCATCAGAATAACTGCTCTGATCAAGTCTGTGGAGGTGGAGTCACAGACAAATGCAACCTGCCTGTGAATATGATGGAGCCTTTTGATCTTTTCCCAATGTATTTTTTGTCTCATTTTTTTTGCATGTGCAGTTTTGTAAAGCAAAATCGAGGTGCTCTATCTCGCAGCTCGTCAGTCTCCAGCGTAAATTCACCGTGAGTTGCTCTCTGTTACAATATTATAAGTAACCTCTTCAAAAAGCGTCATTCACCATTGTAACACTGAGTGTGAAGAGCGGATGTTGTAAACATGCAGTGGCTGTGCTCTTCCTACTGTTCAGACAACTTCTTTTGTCTACTCCATTCACTGTCATTGGTGGCTTCTGTGCTTGTCAATATCTTGTCACTTTATTATGTTCCTTTGACCTATCTGTGGGGAATCAGGTAGTACATCAACTTGAACAAGGAAGTTGAAATTACATATCATCTAAACATAGCAACCCTCATTCCATTAAATTGTCTAATTAAGGTTATGGTAAATTTATTTGCATGCAGACAAAATAATTGTGTCAAAATCAATTAGGACTAATTGGCCTGGAATTCTTTCATTCAGAAAGACGTTGGTAATAAAACCATAAAATATTGTTTTCTCCAATATATTCCTGTTCCCACTTGCCATTAAGTTCTTCACATTTTAAAAACTGAACAAAATTTAAAGTATGACAGAGTAGTTTTAATCCTATTAAATCTATTGTTATATTGTACACGACTTCTTCACATGATGACAGTTAAAACCTTCAGCTGATTTTAGTGTGTTCAGTAAGGTAGCTGTTTTATTTTCTAGAATCTGTGAAACCGTGATGGTGACAAATTTGCATCTTCAGCAGTAAGATTCTGAATATTGATTTGGCCCTTTAATCAGCTGCAGAACCTTACTTTTAATGGGTTTTTAAATTCACGGATATTTTATGATAAAGGCATTCAGTTTCCAAAGATACCTGTAAAATACAGTGTATACAAAATATCACATAAATCAATGAAAGTCAGAACAATTTCTTTTATCTTTAATTTCATACCTGCCAATTGTAGTAGTGTGCTGAAACTGATATAGTGCAGTATGTCTGTGCCAATATTTGATGAGCTTGTTGAGTTTAAATGGATCAACGTTTCCATTCATGTCGTGAACAAATGCTCACAGCGTATAAAGGGCCAGTTTTTGCATTGAGCAAAAGCAACATGTAATCACTGCTGATCTGGAAGAAAGCGGCTCAGAGAGATCTAGCCACCTCTTGTTGTGAAATGTCTCGGCCTTTCCTGACAGCAGTTTAAACTTTGCATCAATTCAAGGGAATATCTGGGCATACAGCAGCAGTAATGTTAGCAACAAAATAAGGAACCGATCACGTTGAAGTATTCTCACACAGCAAGACATTTGAACCACTTAAAATCATTTATATTAATGCCTGGATTTTCACTCTCAAATCAGTTGCATTGTGTCAGGAGAATTCTCAGTTACGTAGCTCTACTTTTAAACAGGGATGCCCAACTTTCCGTTTTTTGTTTGAGGAGGAGAGTGCCCATGCAAATTCAGGATGAGTTATCCCTGTGAATTGTGAGGAGGGTGACCCAAATGTAGAGGCAGACTGGGTGGAAAACATGCCTCTGGGTTGTACCCAAAATCTAAAAAGAAAGAATAAAAACTAAAAAATACCCAGGGTCTTGCCACTCATAATTCCTTGCCCTCCCCTGCACATGCCTCTCGTCCTGTCCATGCCAACCAATACCACTCCTTGCCCTGTACCAACCCCTGTAACCCCTCATACCTTCTATTACTACTTATGTCCCTATACCCAAAGTCCTAACCCTTTAAACTCCCAATGCCAGTTCATACCGATCTATGCCCTCACTTTTTGTCCTACCCCTAACCTGAGAACTCACCCAGAATTCACTCTGGGCACCCTTCATTATGACAAGATAAAGTTCCAAGAAATAAGTTTAAGGGCAGAACCTTGTGCTGCACCTGGCATCGGACATTTGGAGTGGGTGGGAGATATCTTACTGGCTGATGGCCGGATGAAACTGCAGGAACAAGTTTGTGAAAGTTTGAAGATGGCAAGTGATAGGAAGCCCTTTCTCATGCTGCTGTCTGCCACGTATGCTTATTGAAAGGCAATCTTGCCAGAACTGCCCGTGCTTTACCCAACCTGGTTCTCCATGACCACCAGTATGAGCCTTGAAATTCTCAACTGCCTCTAAGTGGTCTACAGCCAGAAAGGTTATTCAATGGCAACCAGTGATCGAAATTGGATGGTGCTAGTCAAATGCAACAGGCAGGGCTTTCTGAGCCTGGGAAGGAGGAATAATGTCTTAGGCAGCCAGAGAGGCATGGAGGGAAATGGTGGGAGCATGGTTCCATAGAATCCGTATATTGTGGAAACAGGCCATTTGGCCCAACAAGTCCACAACAACCCTCTGAAGACCATCCCAGCCAGACCCATCCCCCTACCCTTTCCCTGTATCCCTGCATTTCCTGTGGCTAATGTACCTAACCTACACATCCCTGAGCACTATGTGCAAATTTAGCATGGCCAACCCAAATTTACACATCTTTGGACTGAGGGAGGAAACCGGAGCACCCCGGGGAAACTCGCACTGACACAGGGAGAATTTGCAAACTCCACACAGACAGGGTGGAATCAAATCTGGGTCCATGGTGCTGTGAGGCAACAGTGCTAACCACTGAGCCACCCATTCGTGGAGAAGGCAAGGTGAGAGAAGGGGATGTAGTAAGATTCCAATTAATGCATGGTACTCCTTTCCTTCTGTTATTGCTACACTCAGGTGTGGCATGGTGGCACAATCGTTAGCATTGCTGCCCCGCAGTGCCAGGGACCCGGGTTCAATTCCTGACTTGGATGAGTGTCTGTGTGGAGTTTGCACATTCTATCTGTGTCTATGTGCATTTCTGCCAGGCGCGCCAGTTTCCTCCCACAGTCCAAAGATATGCAGGTTAGGGTGGATTAGCCATGCTAAATTGCCCGTAGTGTCCAGGGATGTGTCGGCTAGGTGGATTAGCCATGGGAAATGCAGGGTTACAGGAATGGTGGGATGTTGTTTGGTGGGTCAGTGCCACCACCATGGGCCAAATGGCCTCTTTCTGCACTATAGGGATTCTATATCAAAAAAAGATGGGTTCATGACTAAAATAAAACAATGAACTGTAGAGTCTGGAGATTTGAATTAAGAACAGAATTTGCTGCAGAAATCCAACAGGTCTGGCAGCAACTGTGGAGAGAAAGTAGAGTTAATGTTGTGAGTCCAGCGACCCAAAAGCAGAAGAGTAATGGTTATATTTCATTGGGTGATGGGGGTGGTTGGTGGGTGTTGTGGAGGGTAGAATGTGACGTGCACCATTTTTAAAATGTCTTCTTGTGAACACAATAGCTCTACAAGTGAAATCCATTGAAGTGGGAAGTGGGTCTTTATTTGTGGTGGGGTGCAGAGTTAACACTGAGCGCAACTAAACACAAATGGTCAGGACAGGAGGAAGGGTCAAATGACTATCTTGACCAGGTCGGTCCCTGCAACTTGTCCGTGGACCGCTTTGGGGCAGCCATGATAAGGGGTCCAAATAACACCAGCAAGCTGTGTGCTTGCTGTGGTCTGGCTGCTCAGGAATGAGTGTGAGGTAACTGAGGCCCAGGCAGATCAATGACCACAGCAGCAACAGCAGTCCAGGAAGCTGGCAACTAGGGGCCAGTGAGACCGTTGGTGTACCATCAAATACATCACAAACATATGCCTGCAAACGTTGGAAAGCAATGTCAGAGGCTGAGGATGTCCTGCTCTGCCATTACCCAGGTGTGCTGACTGCTGTAGGAAGACCTGCATCTGGGAGGATTAGGAGGCAATCCAATACAGGTTGCATGAAAAGTTACCGTGGCATTGCACTTCTTCACCAGTATCTCTTCTCCATAGCTCTGGTGGGAGCATGTGTGAAATATCACAGTCAGCCACACAAAAATACACCATGGAGGTGACCAGTGCCCTGTTCAGAAGACAGAATCTGTTAGTTTTACATCAGGTAGCCAAAACTGTGGAGATTTGGTGTGAACACACAGGATTTCCACAAGTGAGAGGGGAAATTTAAGCAGTCCGGGGCTCAGAGCTATGTTTTGGGGCTGAGATTAATGTTCAAGCAGCCTGCAGCTTTCATTACTAAAGGGCTTTCACACACTGTAAGTAGGGCTGGCCTGTGCGAGCACTTCCCATGGAGCTCTTACATGAATATCTTCACTAAGCTGCAGATACCAGAATGTTTGCTCCCGACAACTGCAGGTTTAACATAGCACCTTGGTAATAGGGGATACCCACAGACAACCTGGCTAAAGCTATCAGTCTGGAGGCATCCTCAATGGACGGCTGGTCTCTCCATCAGTGCAGGCTCCAGCTCTGTCCTTGCCAAATGTTCTGTGGTTGCCGCCTCAGCTGATGTCAAGATCTTTATGCTCAGGGATATTTTTATCCAGTTTTGGAACACTCCTGCCTCCTATGAACATTTGTGTCCTGCTAAAGGACAGAATGTGTCATCCCAGTGGGTGTGTAACCACTTAGTGTGCACGCATGCCAATGACAGCTGCTGAAGTTTCCCCAGGAAGTGTTATTACCAACACTGCTACAAATGGTACAACTTTCACAGCATGAAGTGGCTTCCACACACTCAGTCCACATGCTCCATTTGATAATGAAGCCTGCAACCCAAACTTCTGTCTAACAGCTCGTTGTACTTGCACACCTTCTCTGCTTGATAATCTTATGAATTTGCAGTGAGTGCATAGTGCCACTTACTCTGGCAGGGCATGGCAGATTGTTCCTTCACTGCACCAGATTCTGGAGTGGGCCCTAGGGATTCCAGTCTCCACTTAAACCTTCGTCTGGGTTTCCCTGGGGAAATAAGAGGGCCTTCTACTGCTGTTCCTTGGAAACAGAGCGTGGTGCCTTTTCTGGATGATGCGGAGGAGAATTTACAACAAGACCTCATGGAACCATGGGGTCAAGTGTTGTCTATGCTTAGATATTAGTAAATGACCAGAACCAATAGCTGAGAGCATTGCAGTTCCCAAAACCAGGAATGATACTCCTGGCTTGTAGCTAGTTATCTTTTAAATATGACGCCTGGAATTTCGATCACATAAACCACACAAGCAGGAGGCATCAACTTCCTGTTGGCCCCTTCCACATGGCACACCCCTGTGGAGCTAATTGGCTGACAGCCACATGCCAACCATCTGGCCCTAAGCAGAAGTGTCATGCAATTCCTATCCTGCCAACAACAACCTTACTGCTACCAAAGGATTCTGCCTGAAAAGTCAGTTGCAGACTTTACTATTTTGAAAATATCCTCTCCTTAACAAACACTGTATTTACAGTTATATGGTGGTACTGAACTTGAGTATTGTTGAAAGGAAGAGACAATTTCTCGAAGCTTTCTGTCTTGCACTCATCAGGGCTTTTTGCAAAAATACCACTGAAGGAGAAAACCAACATTTATGTTGTGTGAGAGAAGACTGTTGATTGGTTGGCAAATGGATCTAGATTGCTAGAGGTGTTGCCATGGAGAATCCACCAGTGAATGATGGCTGAGTGTTAACTGCCAGGCTTTGTATAGATTTCAAACTGGGCAGGTTGGCTCAAGTTGGCCAGAGCAATTAACCAATGAATAGCCGTCTCCTTTTTTTATTAAAACTGCCAGTGTGTATATGCTATATTTATATGCAAAGAACAGTTCCTTGTGTATTCACATATATAGCTTCCAGAATACACACTGCAAGCCCAACTGACAATCCTTTGGCTTGTCAGTGTATTGCTTGGCAGTGTAATTCTTTGCACACTCGGGATTGGCCAGCAAATGTTGCCCAATTGAGAAATACACACTTAACTTTGGAGATGATGTTTCAAACTTTGCAAGCTCGAGCTGGTTATACATGTCAACATTGTGCTTGTTGAATACAAATAAAGGAATAGGCTCAAAAATAGAAGTTACTGGAAAAGCTCAGTAGGTCTGGCAGCATCTGCGAAGAAAAATGCAGAGTTAACATTTCGGGTCCAGTGACTCTTCCTCAGAGCTGCTGAGGTACCCTGGACTATCCGAAACAAAATGCACAATGTTCAGAACTGCTCCTCATCTTTCTGCTTTTATATTCCTGGATGACCAAAGTCTGATTTGAGTGGAGGTAGCTGGTAATTTAAATGAATAACTGATTCTGTGGACTGGGCATATGCGAAACATGGCCTGCCTGTTCCTGCACCTGTGTAAATGGGAAGTGCATGTTTCAGGCTAGGATTTTCAAATTCCCAGCTCTCTGTCATGGCAAAAATCGAGGCCGAAGTTTAACTGTATGAATGCAGTAAAATAAAGACAAGGCAAGCTAATTTTATGTTTCTTTCTTAAAATGTGGAGTTTTAATCATTGAGGAGAAATTTGATATGCCACAACATTTGTTCTTCAGGTCAAGTGATGTCTTTAGTAGTAATCATGAAATTAGTCATTAATGGAATGTTAATTATATTGCCATGATACACAAGTGAGACGCATTGTTTAACTGAGTACTTAGCACATTTATAGGGACTCTTGTTGTGAAGCGGTAGATGGTATCTCTGGACCAGGTGGTCTGGGTTCAAGTCCCACCTGCTTCAGAGGTGTGTAATAACATCACTGAACAGATTGATTAGAAAAAAAAATGCTCTTACAGTGCAGTGGTAGTATCCCTGTCTTTAAGCCAGGCAGCCTTGCTTCAAGGCCCACCTGCTCCAGAGGAGGGTATTAACTTCTCTGAGAGTTTGATTAGAAAATATTTCAGCACATCTATCAAGAACAGTGATGTTCCACAGGGATGTGTTCTGGGACCTCTGCTCTTCGTGATCTTTATAAATGACCTAGATGAGGAAGTGGAAGGGTGGGTTAGTAAGTTTGCCAATGACACGAAGGTTGGTGGAGTTGTGATAGTGCGCAGGACTGTTGTAGGTTGCAACGGGACATTGACAGGATGTAGAGCTGGGCAAGGAAGTGGCAGATAGAATTCGACCCGGAAAAGTGTGAAGTGACTCATTTTGGAAAGTCAAATTTGAATGCAGAATACAGGGTTAATGATAGGATTCTTGGCAGTGTGGAGGAACAGAGGAATCTTGGGGTCCACATCCACAGATCCCTCAAAGTTACCACCCAAGTTGATAGGTTTGTTAAGAAGGCGTATGGCATGTTGGCTTTCATTGGCAGGGGTATTGAGCTTAAGAACCGCGAGATTTTGCTGCAGCTCTGGAAGACTTTGATTAGACCATACGTGGAATATTGTGTTCAGTTCTGGTCGCCTCATTGTAGGAAGGATGTGGAACCTTTAGAGAGGGTGCAGAGGAGATTTACCCGGATGCTGCCTAGACTGGAGGGCAGGTCTTATGAGGAAAGGTTGAGGGAGCTTGGGCTTTTCTCATTAGAGCGAAGAAGGATGACAGATGACTTGATTGAGGTGGACAAGATGATGAGAGGCATAGGTAGAGTGGATAGTCAGAAACTGTTTCCCAAGGCGGAAATGACTATCACGAGAGGGCATAATTTTAAGGTGATTGGAGTAAGGTGTAGAGGAGATGTTAGAGGTACGTTCTTTACACAGAGAGTGGTGGGTGTGTGGAATGCACTGCCAGCAGTGGTAGTGGAGTCAGATACATTAGGGACATTTAAGCGACTCTTGGATAGGCATATGGATGATAGTAAAATGAAGGGTCTGCAGGGTAGTTGATCTTGGAGCAGGATAATAGGTCGACACAACATCATGGACTGAAAGCCTGTACTGTGCTGTACTGTTCGATGTTCTAAGATTCCTCGGACACTGGGTTAGTTGGTATGAGGCACAGATGTGTAATGCTGCATTCTGTGAGTAAACCTATTTCAGGGAAAATATGAGTGTGTAGTTTTCTCCAACACCAACTGGTTTTTGGTCCAGTTGTGTGAGTATGTCATTGTAAAGACAGTTAAATTTCATTTAACAAGGTGCAGCCTTTTCAAAAAGTTTTATGGTGAGACCAACAGTGGAGAGAAAGCAGAAGACGTCCTTATCAATTTGTGATGGCAAGGGAGATTGAAGTTTGTGAGATCCTGTTCAGAACATCTCTAGAGGAATATAGACTGACTAACAGCAACTTTAGGATTTCTACTGGGTATTTATAGACTCTCAAGTGACTGTTAACTTCAGTAGAGTAATGGTGGCAAATACTCATGATTTTCACAATCCTGTCATTTTACTTAGCATGATTTCAAAGCCTCAATGGTTCAATAGTGCACGCTTGGAAAAGAATTCCTGTTTAATTTTTTTAACCTTTAACTTTTTCACAAAGCTAGTAGTTAATTTGTGGAATATGCTGCTTGAGAGTGTAAAGTGGAGGCTTACAAAGGAATTAGATTTTTTTTATTTGAAAAGGAACAATGTGAAGTGTTTATGGAATGAAGCAGGAGAATGGCACCCAGTAAAATGTTCATATGGAGAGCTGGCACAGATACAATGGGCCAAACAGCCTCCTTTGTGCTGTAATAATTCAGTATTTTGCATGGATTGATCATGTCTCAATATTGATCAGAATCTTGTACACTGAACTGTGCTATTTGATGCCTCAACAGTTTAATTATGAAATTAAAAAAAAAACAAATTCTGACCAGGCCATGGACTAAAACAAAAATTGAACTTTACTTTAACCATTTGAAAATGACAATTTCCTTGGAAAACATATTGCAGATGCTAAACTATAGACACGGAGGTCTTTCAGTTTTTGATTTAAAAGAACAGGAAACAAATTTGCTACGTATTTGGAACTGTTTTAAAAAAAATTAGTCTCTAACTTAACCATTTCAATTATTCCTGCATTGCAAAGAACAATCAAATAATGTCTAAATAAGCATAAATTAAGGATGTTTTACTATTTCCAACAAAAATACCAAACTATTGGTTCAATAATTCCCTCACTTAGAGGGATAAGATGGTGTCCATGGTCATTACGTTTCAGATAGTGAAAGAGTTACTTTTTAGCTAACGCTTTCTGTATGCTTTCCACAGTGGAGTTGCTCTACGTCTCAGAGGTCATCTCAATGTCTCATTTGAATGCTCCTCTCCAGCTTTTGTTGTAAATGTGTTTCTTTGCACCATTTGGAGCATTGTTACTTGTGTGTACGCTTATATTTCCACTCCGTATTGAGTCAAGTGTGATTCTGTGCTTCTGACGTTCAGCTGTTAGATTAGATATACAACTATGACAAGCTGAACTTTACTGCAGAACAACAGGCCTGAGATTTATAGTTTATATAAGGAATGTTTTCATTCCTTTGTTTCACATTTACCATTCTCAATTAATTTCTTATTTTGAAACTTTGTGGTTTTTCTTATAAGCAAAACAAACAAAAAGAATCCCCTTTCGGTGCAGGCACAGAATCACAACTTGTCTTCTTCACACATTCACATTTACTCAGGACCTGTGCTGCTGCTTGATGATAGCACCCAACAAATGACACATTGTTACATCTGAAAATGGATGGCATTTGCTTGTAGTGCTGATCTTTCCTTTTGGCACGAATGATTGATTGCGTTAGGATTATGGAGAATGCGTGTTTCAGTGCAACAATGACATCTAGGTGACTTTTTAATCGAGCATCATTTCAAAAAGGTAGACTTTCCATTCGATCAGAGGACTACTTTTCGCTAAAACACCCGTTTTCACCTGTTGCTTAAAATGCTGTGTGTGGTTAATTTTTGAAAGCTGGAGGAGATTTAAAGTGGACACAGTTTCTGTAACGACTTCCTAGAAGTGCCGCATTAAATTACACCTTGTCACTTGTTGTTTATAGCAAGGATCAACAGAAGGCATTCAAGTCAATGTCGGTCTGGGAGCAAAGGACTTCACAGCTAAGGCGCCAGCACATCCTGACCAGTCAAGAGGCTCTGTTTAATGAACTTGACGATGAGCAGCGCAGAATGTATGTCTCCTCCCATCAGATCCGGCCAGACATGAAAACCCACTTGGACCGACCTCTGGTCGTGGAACCCAGGAAAGAGGTGCGGAACAGCAATGTTAAAGTCCGTCAGAATGACTGCCAGGACAGCGAACATGAAAGATTGGTCCAGCCTGAGAGCTGTGAGGTGCCAAAAAGGCACCATCGGCATCGAGAAAAACCGAGTGAGCCCGAGAAGGGGGACGGCACAGCCAACAACGGAGAATCCGGGGCTAACAGCAAAGATGAGGCCCGGCACTCGCACAGGAGCCGAAGTAAAGAGACGGAGAGAGAGCAGGAGGAAAGGCCCAAGGATGGCAAAGGCGAGCGCAGCAGAAGTCGCGAAGGCGGGAGGAGGCATCATCACCACCAGCAGAGCTCGGTGGATGAACCTCCTGAGAAGGAGCATAGGCGCCACCGGTCTCACCGGCACGGATCAGAGCAGCAAACCAAGGAGGGCAACAATGGTACAGCCAACGGCACCAAGAGTGAACGGCGGACACGTGCTAAAGATGGCTCACGCTCAGGAAACCGAGAGGGTGACGCAGCAGGCAGAAGTCAGCACCTAGAGGGAGCAGAAAGGCGGCGCAGGCACAGGCAGAAAGCCCTCTCCACCTATGAGACCGAGGACAAGAGGGAGAATGATGAAAAGGAAGGAGAGACTGTCTTGCGAGAACGACGGAATCACAAAGTGAAGTAAGTCTTCACAAAGTTATTGCAATGTCCTATTTATGTGTGGGTCTAGCAGTTATTTTTTAAATCAAGAACAAAAACAAAGTTGCTTGAAAAGCCCAGCAAGTCTGGCAGCATCTGTGAAGGAAAAAACAGAGTTAACATTATGAAACGTTACGAAACGTTAACTCTTTTTTTCTTTCACAGATGCTGTCAGGCCTGCTGAGCTTTTCCAGCAACCTTGTTTTTGTTCCTGATTTACAGCATCCACAGTTCTTTTGCTTTTTTTAACTCAGCTGACAATTTGTGCCTTTTCTCCATGTTGAGAGATGGTGGGGGGAATATAAGGAATTTCAAACCATGACACTCAAACATTTTTTATCTGCCCTATGAAGAATATTTCTTCCATCTATTCCATCACTTTCTGACTCCTGCACTTCAGGATAAGCACCTAGCATCACGCAAAGCGGGGTAGGTTTAAATTCAACACCTTGCCCCTTTGCCTCTGCCAACATCAAAAAAACTAGATCTGTCAGAAATGGGGGCAGGATTCCAGCATGTGAGTCTTACTCTTCGTTTTTGATAGGTCTGCATAGTCTTCACAATGCCACGAAAATCTGCCCAAGGTCCCTGGCCTGGGAAGCGTTAAACTATATGATATTGTACAGTGGGGAATTTGTACATCAGCTCAGTGCTCAGTGCCCTGTACACCTATAATTTATTCTTTTGCTCTGTGAAGCCCATGCAATGTGACATCTCTATGGTAACATATCGAAACCACTCTCCTCCATTAGCCAACAATAGATGGGTTTACTCTCGTCTCTGATATAACACTGCCTTCCTCAACCCATATATTAGTCTCGCTGCAAAATTAACTAGATTCATGTGTCTGCATCTGATGGATCAGAATGCCAGGAGAACTGAAAATCTCTGGGCCAGAAATCAACTGCAGGGTTTTGAACTTTTGGTCATTAAAGGCTAATGGACATGAAACACAATTTATAAATGGGTAATTGTGTAAATGTAGCAAATCAAATGTGCTGAGACCTGAAACAGAATTCTCCAAAAGAATAGTATTAGAATTGATGGGTCATTAAAACCCATTCCAGTTGAAGGATTTATTTTGTAATTACATTACAAAGCATTCTAAACCATAACCATTTGAGAATATTGTTGACCGGTGCTTCATTACATTTAACGTTTACGGACAAACATTCTGGTCAAAGAAAGTCAGAGTAGGTAGATGCCATTCCTTCTCTCCTCAAACCACTAGTATCAATGTCATTTGTACAGCCACTGAACACTAGCCTTTATTTGCTTACCAGTAGTAGGCTGAACTGTGCATTCAGCCATTAGCTGAGCAACAGGGTAAAGCTTCCTAATGAAGAAGTCCCCACGTACAAGGGATCAATGAAATTGATTAACAATTTGATTGCTTTTTAAAATTGAATGTGGAACTGGCCAGGTAATTGAGTGAGATCTATTTGCTGTGATTTTCAAGGAAAGGTCATGGGTCAGTTCTAGACCCTTGCCTATTAGGCAGATGGTGCCACGTCAAAACTTACAGCTGCCACAATTTGTATCGGACAAACAAAATTCAGATTGCTGTTGTTGATCCAAGTGACTGGGGACCGTTACGAATGAGGACTCTGCTTTTTGAATGTTATCGTATTTTCACAGGGAGAGCCAAATGCCTGCGGACACAGCCATGTTGGGGACCACGTCGCTGCCACCAACTGGTGGTTTGAAGCATGTTCCCCAGCAACCAGAGGACGCTGACAACCAGAAGAATATTAAGCTTGTGACGCTACCGACAAGAGATGCAGAGCACACTGTCACTGTCAACATCCCAGTCACCATCACTGCTCCTCCAGGAGAGACCACTTTACTCCCAAGTAAGTGACACAATAAACTGCACAGCAGAGGGGAAGCAGTGGTCCAATGTTTGTTTCTCTCGCAACGGGAATTGGTTAGACATATTCCTATATGTTGCAATCAGATCAATGAGGCATGCAAGTGTAACAGGTCAAGGTTGCTTTTAGACTAATGGCTTACTTGTAATTTTACTGCACAAAAATCAATTCTACAGCTGGTGCCTAGCAACAGTGGTCATTAAAATTATATAGTTGGATCCCTAAAATACCAGTATGGGCTGGTACAGGCATTGACCATTTGTCATTTCTGTTGTTAATTTAAATAAGGATTATTTACTGACAACTCTCAATCATAGGGGATCAGGCCAGAGCCACTTTATGCAAGTGCTGCCAGAACTAAAAGGCAATGGCAGACTGCATGCCTTCAATTATTTCTGTTGACAACAAGCCAAAGCTAATCCAATCTACTGCTGTTTATCTCAATGTTCCAGCCTTAATATTCTCACCTCACACTGAGGGCTGACCCCCATTCATTGTTTTCCTTTCTCTGAGTATCCTAAGCTCATTGACTGACAAACATGGCCACACCGTGTCCCATCAAACACTCCAAAGGCAGCTACAAAACAAGTTGGTGTCTCTGCTAAGATTTTCCTTTGCACCATCGTCAAGGTGTACATCCCAGTGACCACAGATCAGAAGAGCCAGCAACAAATTAGGGCTTCTGAATTTGTACACCCAGCAGTTAGTCTCAAACTTCTTGAAGCTGATGTCTGTTTAGCCACAAGATCAGAACCAGTGACCTCACTCTTGATCCTTCAGTCAGTGCAGGAATGAATAAGGCAAGGCAAAAACCGTGAAGGATCATTCACATTAGTTGGCGCATGAATGAAGATGATTATAAGAAAAGTGATGATGGCCTTTCATCATGTAGAAAATGAAATGTTTTACCACAGTGGATATTAATGCAGCATATTATATAATTCCAGAACATTTTGTTAATATTTTGAAAAGGTAAATAGGAAATGACCTGAGATTAATTCCTAGAGTTGAATGAATAACATCTGATAGATCCCATACTGTGCTGGAAATCTACCAAAATGGATCTCAGTTTGAGAGTAAGTTGTACCCTGCAATTTTCCACAGAGGGTCACATTAAGTCAGTACTCTGTACTCCTTTATGTTTCTACATAATTATAAAATAATATTTTCATGCCTACTCAAATCTAAGCTACTTTACTAAATATGAAATTAATTTTGGTTTACATGGTACTTAGAAATGCACACACCTAGGATGTTTACAGAGTTATACAATTTTGAACATGTGAGTAGACTTATCCAATGATTCAAGCTTTGTCAGAATATTTGGAAAGTGAATGTAAGAGGTGTCGAAGCACTATGCTGAGATAAAGCAACCTTGGAATATTGATATATATTTATTTGGGAGCTAACACTGCAGTACTTTGGCTACAGAGACTGTTGACTGGTGGGCCTATAACTCCTGGCAATTTCTTATGTTGCTCTGGTTGGTAAATTCTCACTTTAGCAATGTATTTATTGTGAAGAACAAGCTGAATGCTTGAATATAACTAATTTAGGCAGGGCCTGCCAATACATTTGAGAATAAATTTCACTTCTGTTTCAATATGTATGCACGTTAATGTTTCAAAAGCAAGTATAGAACAATGTTTCAGTTTAATTGACATAACGTGAAACAGGTGCAAACTGCATTGTTTACTTGATCTTAGGAGATATAATGGACTTCATATTTTTATTCTGTATTTCAGTCAATAACGTAGGTGTCGATATGGAAAGTACAACAAAAATGGAGGAAAAAAAAGACATTGATGCTGATGATTTGATCAAAAACGGGCCGAGACAGATACCACCTTACAGTTCCATGTTCATTTTCAGCCCTACAAACCCGTAAGTACCATTGCTGTTACTCCAGCTAATGACCAGGAGAGCCAATAGTTATTAGTACCTCATCACATCAACAACATTCTTCTAAGTCTATGTTTCTTCTTTCTGTAAACACTTATTCTTCAAGAAGATTAGGAAATTATAAGCTTGTTTTACATTGCATCAGGTATGCAGAAATAATATGTCTCGAAATAATATTGTGACTTTTAGATTATATATATCAACAATGAAGGGAGTGTTTCCTTGAACGATGCTTTGAGACAACAGAAATAAATCTCTAATGAGTCTTTCGTTTGGCTGATAATGCACCTGACATGTACCCATGGCCAATACAATCATGTATTGCCATGTCAGCAGACATACTGAATCAATAAATGTTTCTGCAAACACTGAAGGGATTAATTATACTTCCGCAATGATGTACAGGAAAATAGCATCAATTATAGAATTACTTTCTGCAAATTGACGGGAGCAGCTAACTTAGGGTTGAAAGTTGCCATTCATTGAGTGCTATCAATTGGATAATTATCTCTGAGCAAGAGTCGACCGTTTACATTAGAATCTGGAATAGAAAGCATTGTGGGAAGAGTTTGAAATTCTAAAACTATCTGGGAACTCAAGTTTAAACATATAGGAATTAACTGTAAGGATGGCAGTCAGGTGGTCATTTCTCACCCATGGCTCATTAGAGTTGCAAGAACATCATTAAAGCAGGCGGCACAAGAATTAAAATTAGAATTTGATTTTATTGTCATGTGTACTCAAGTATAGGAAAACAGTACAGTGAAAAGTGTACAAAGTCACCATTCTCCAGCATCACTTTGGTTACAAATATCAGAATTTAATAAACAATAGCAGAAATAAAAGAAACTGAGCCAGAAGGAGAAAAGAAACGTCCAGGCATTAAAGTCCCATCTCAATAACAGTGAATGGAATGTTCAGCTTCTGATACAGGCACCTGGGCCTAGCTGCGGCTGCAGTCTTTTGCTGACGCTGACGCTGACGCTGACACTGATCCTGAGCACTTGGTCCACTCTTGCCACTGATTGCTCACTGTTGAGATTTCAGACTAGGCCACAAGATCAGCATCCAATGCTACTTTCTAAAACTGGCAGTGACTGTCAATGAGTTATGGAAATTTGGATCTTTCCGTACAAATGCGACCCCATTACAATCTACGTGCTGTGAGAACACATTGGGGAAGGTCAGTGAGCAGCGTCAATAAAGCTCAATGTTAAGTAGCCAAATGAACAGCTTTCATAAGGATCATTGGATGCCAGTCAGGGATGGCATGAGTAAGTTACTTAAAGATTTTGTGGGGCTACAGGGATTGTGAAAGTTGCTGCATCAATGAAAGTTGTTTCTTTTGTAGGCAATCTCCACAGTGAGAAGGTGTGTGGAATAGAAGGCAGAAAGGTAGCAATCAGGATGTTTCAACATAATTATCCCCAACTCCTCTAATCTACAGATTATGTGAGAAGGTGAAAAAGATTCGAGAGGACAAACCAAATTTCTGAGAAGCTGTTAATGGATTGTCACATTGCATTCATCCTTCATAATTTCCTAATTTCTACCTATCACAATCGCACCCTCTCCCTCAGCATTGATAGTGCTGCTACAGTCTATAAGAATCCTCCTTTTCACAGGTGGATTATCCATCTCCCTCTCCCACTAAGATTACCTCCTTCTTAAAAAGAAGAGATTTGACTTGTAGAGACGACAAGCCAAGTTATTCTCTCCCTCTCTGCCTTGACCCCAGCAACTACTATTAGGGCTTCAAGCACACAGCAGATTGTCAGGCATATTTTAATGGTATAAAAGTGGTTCAGACTGGCAGCGTAGTGTGGGACAGATGGTAGGCTCACTCCGTCCACTGCTCACCAGCTGAATTGGCTCACCTGAAAAATAACCTCCCTGTTCTACAATCTGTGTGTTTGAAACATTGGACTGAATCTTACATTTAGGTTTTTTTGGAGGGATTTCCACCATGAGGCTGAAGGATTTTACTCACTGTACTTATCAAACCCGCCTTGCTAATTATTAACCCAACCCCTATGGCGTCCTTCCTGTCTAAATCCAGCCCTGTTTTACCACATGCCCTTCCCTGAACATTTTGCCATTCAGCCAATATCCCAGAATTCACTGGCATCCTTTGGTACCCCCCCCCCCACCACCCCTCCGTCCCCACACCTACCCCGGCCCACACCGACCATCTTTTAAAACCTGTGTGCACCCAGACGGGTATTATCGGTCCTGAGCTGCCCTGCATGGCTTTGATATTTGCCCCCAGATATGGAAGATGGGTAGGGGGAATCATCTCCCTGCTTTGTGGGTAGGAGCTGCTGCTGGATGGGATGGTGCAGAGACAGAATTTATTCTTTCCCAAGACCAGGCCACAGCACAAGAACATGCCAGACTGCTCTGAGGTTGTGATCCATGTTATTGCAAGCTCAGTCATATGGAGAAATGCCCAGCACTGTGGGGAAGATAGTCACTGACCTTGCCCTTTCTGCCAGCATAAGTGCCACCATTTTCTCTCTGATACCTAACTCTTACTGTGTCTCCACTATTCTACCCACCACTCTCCAAGGTTCATGCTCTAAATTTTACACCACTGCTTGCAACGTCTTCCCTAGTCTCTCTCACCTACTCAACCCCCAACGCCACATGCCCTCTGCTCTGCCTACTCATTCACTTGGGACTCTTTCGCACTTGCACTAGCAGTACAGCTGTGCCATCCACTTTCATCTCCATTATTACCTGTCTCTCTCTCTCACTCTCTCATTCCAGAAGGAAGGCAGCTCCCAATAGGGCAAAGAGAGTCAAAATAGGCAGTGGGCTGCCCGTCATTAGCTCCTCACCCTTTACTTGGAGAACTTCCTGACCTTGTCTACCCCAAAGAAATACTGTGTCTAAGCCCCTGGACTGGTATTGACTTGCTGTGCCACCTGAGTAAACCCCCTTTGACTTGAAAGAGGCGTACTGATAAACACCACAAGAGTCCTGCCTTTGTGCCTGTGCAAAATGGAAAGGCAAGACAGATGCATTATGAGCCTGGTATGAGCCTGGAGCTGAGGTGGCAAGGTAAGAAGACGCAGTGCAAGGTAGGGATGCTATAAGCACCCAGACTAAGTGAGTGTATGGTAGTGTGGTCCAATCCATGAGTTACTACATTGCAGTTGAGCAGGTAATTGGAGTGATGCAATCGGGCTGTGTGTACTCAGGTTTTGAGAAGGGAAGAGTCATCAGATTATTTGCTTCCGTTCCCAATCCACGAGGGCTGTTCTGGAAATTATGCACACCTAGACCAAGAATTGTCACTAATAACACGTTATTATAATCAGGTAAATACCAGTAGCTTTAAAGGAAAAATGTAGAAAGTTTCTGGAGAAGAATATAAAATTGTTCAATGCAGGTAATAGGATCTTTCAACTAATATGTTTTGAACTGAACATGGCTATGTTACAGAGAGCTCCCTGGATAGTAGTGGAGAAATGTTTAATGCTTCAACATGTAACTACTGCCAATTGTCTTCGTTAGTATTAATTAGAAGTCAGTGAAGACAGCAAACATTTCCAAAGCTCAGTAATGGAGAAAGGTAGTCTTCAATGAATGTTTTTAGCTTAGTATTTATTAAAATCAAGTCGACTGTGTGTCTTGTTTTGTCTTCTACCAATTATTAAAAAAAAAAGAGTTAAGATCTGTGAACATTAGGCAGAGATCTTTTGGTCTCCAGATTGTTGGAGATGGCATATAAGGCTGAAGGTATGTGTCAAAATTCCACAGAAGTCTTGACATGCTGACTTCCGAAAAAATTGCTCTAGAAGTTTGAACTTTCAGTGAGCAATTCCCCTACTCCCAGGGAACCTCTGTGAATCTCACAACTCAGAACTAGAGTTAGAGACTTTAGACAGTTCCTATATACTTATCTAAATAGTTACCCGTGAAAAGTTAGATTACCACCTCGTGTAACTCCTGGTGACTCCACAACTGATTCAGCATCACTCACACTGGCCCCTCTCAACTAGCCACCTGACTACAACCCTCAAATTGATCACCCCTCCATACCCTGCTACTTCCACCCAACCAGACCTGACTACCTCCCAACACCCAACTACAGATCTATCCACTTCACTGACTTGCCTCCTCAGCCACTTACTTATTCGAACGGACTGTATCAGTTCAAGGCAGTTGCTCACCAGCACCTTCTCAAGAGCAATTAGGAAGAAACAATTATTTCGAGCCCAGCCAATGGCACCAACATCTTGTGGCCAAATTTTTTTTTAAAACGCTGGTGCCATAAGATTGGGAAGTGTGCTGTCTTCTCTCTGATACTCCACTGTGATGGAGACCACTGAAACATTCAGTATTTCTGGAAAAGCTGAACTCCGAAGACCCAGGAAGAAATGTGAAGCAATGTCATTTCAGGGAAGAGTTAGAATAGAGAGGCCATCCAATGAATATCAATGCTTCTTAGAAGATCTGGGCCAAGACTATTCAATGGACAATAAATGGACTATTTAGCCTTATTTATACAATAACAATGTCTTGTGCAACACGATAAGTAGACTCTTCACTCAATCTCCAGCAGATAAGTACAGATGACAACCTAAAGTTTTCGGAAGAATAAAATCTAGAAAATTCCTATATAACTGCTTTAGGCAATCAAAAGTGGTTTAGGAGACCAAACTGATTAATTATTCAAAGCTACCTTTTATATGAGGCATCCTCCTTCCCAACAAAAAAACAGGTCGCCCTTTTACTTAAAGAAATTTAGCATCTCAAGAGAGAAGTGCACCCTCAATTGTGACCCCAGATATATGTTCTATTTATACCAAGAACTGCTTATAATTTTAATTAGACTAAGTAATACAAAGAATTACTTTTATGGTTCATTATAATTTCTTCATTTTGATCACATTTTGGCTGGAGAGTGGGTAGCTTCTTCTAATCTCATTGATATTTAGTGTGAGAACATAACTTGTTTTTAAGTTGACTTGTTAATTGAACCTCAGAAGAAAGACCTGACTAATTAAAGTGTAACATGATTTAATTAGTGAGAATTCACTTCATATCATGAAGTATTGGCACAAGAGAGAAGCAAATTCCTACTTGTATATGTAAAAATATTTGTTACCTGTATGCATTCCCAAAGAAAATTACACTACCGGTATATGAATCTATTCATTGATACTCTTAATTCTTGATGTAGTATATGCATTTGTGAGGATGCATTAATGACTGCTGTTTGTTAGTATTCGCAGGGCATGCCACTACATTGTCAATCTACGATATTTTGAGATGTGTATCTTGCTGGTGATAGCAATGAGCAGCATAGCCCTGGCAGCAGAGGATCCTGTGACAGCAGACTCACCAAGAAATAATGTAAGTTGTGGCAACAACTCATAAAATATCCCAGTTCAGCTGCAAACGGTCTCAAATGTGCCTCAATAAAGAACAACTGTATTGTTTTATCGACAGGATAAAGCCTAATTCATGTAGTGCACAATAATACCTTTACTTCGTATTGGTTGACAAACTACCCTGTAATCACTCAGAGCTTGTGTTTCATTACTTGCCCCATTTTGTCTCCTTTTGCCTTCCTCCAAGATTCTTATTGTCATCTAACTCTCCAGCTCTCCACTCCAGACCTTCTATTTTCTCATCCTCCCCTATTTAATTGCGCAAAAAAAATTACATTTCTAACTTTACACAATTCTGATGAAAGGTTGCAGATCTAAAACATTCTCTCTCCATAGGAACTGCTTCGGTATATTCATCATCTTCTGTTTTAGTGGAAATGGAGAGTAGGCATAAATAGGTTATTTTTGCGTTGAAAGATGTGAAGATTGTAGCCACATAGATCAATGCTGGGGTCTCAATTTTTACAATTCATTTCAGTGACTCGGATGAATAGATTGAAGTTGTTAAATTTTCTGATGACACAGGTAGGGAGGAAATTAAGTTGCAAAATGGAGATAAAAGAGTCTGCAAAGGGATATATAGATAGGTTATATGAGTGGTCAAAAGTTGACAGATGGAGTATTATGTAGGAAAATGTGAACTTGTCCACTTTGGAAGGAAGAATAGAAAAGCAACATATTAATTAAATGGAGAGACATTGCAGAAGCCTGAAGTATAGAGGGTGTCCTAGTACATGAATCACAAAATGTTAGTGTGCAGGTACAGCAAGTGATGATGATGACCTAGAGGTATTAATGCTGGACTATTAATCCAGAGATCCAGATAATGTTCTGGGGACTTGGGTTCAAATCCTGCCAAGGTAAATGATGGAATTTGAATTTGAATTCAAAAATTGAATTTAATAAAATAAAACCACTGGAATTAAGAGTCTAATGATGACCATGAATCCATTGGGAAAAGCCCATCTGGTTCACTAGTGCCCTTTAGAGAAGGAAACTGCCATCCTTACTTGGTCTGGCCTAAATATAACTCCAGACCCACAGCAATGTGGTTGACTCTTAAATACCCTCTGGGCAATTGGGGATGGACAATGAATGCTCCCTACCATTGATACCCTTGTCCTGTGAATGAATATGAAAAAGAAAAGCATAAGCGTAGGGATTTGCTGTACTTACACAAGGTGTTGGTCAGACCACATTTGCGGTACTGCATAATGTTGCCATCTCCTTATTTAAGATAAGATATAAATGCGCTAGAAGTATATCAAAGAAAGTTCACCCAAATGACTCCTGGGATTGAAGGAGGTGTTATCTTATAAAATAAGGTTGGATAGGCTGAATCTGTATTGATTGGAGTTCAGAAGAATGCTATCTTATTGAAAGTTATAAGATCCTGAGGAGACTTAACAGGGAGAATACAGACAGGATGTTTTCTCTTATGGGAGAGACTAGAATGAAGGGACACGGTTTAAAAAGACATTTACGTTTAAGACTAAGATGAGGGGCACTTGTTTTCTCACAGAACATTATGTGTTTGGTCCTATCTTCCTCAGAGAGTGGTCGTAGCAGAAGCCAAGATTTTCCAACTCTGTCTGAATGTGTTAGGTGATGATTAATACACTGGCCCCACCCAGCAGCAAGCTAACTCATTGTATCACACAATTATCAGCTCATTAATAGCTGATAGAAAAAGAAACTTGTCTTTGTGCTGCCTATCAGATGCCTCAACACTGGCAATGTCACGTCACCAGATGTTACTCTCCAGTCAGAGCATCAGGGCATGAGGACCAGCAGTCATGGCCTTTTCTGGAGGGAATCCAGTAGTGAGATGGTAAAATTTTTAAAATCTGTTTCTCAGAGGATGGGGTCATGGGAAGAGAGATGTTCAGGGGATTGGAGGCAAAAGTGCAGCGTTTGCTTTCTGGTCAGTAAACTAGCCGCCATTCATGGCCAACTGGGGAGACAGATAATCAGGAAGGTGGTGAGTTGAGGCCCTTACATTGCTTTAATTGATCACATAAGGGCCTTAATTGCTGGTGAGTTAAGCAAGTTGCAGTGGATTGACTTGCCAAGCATTTAATTGCAGAGTTGCCAAGAGGGGTATAAGGGGATTTTCCAGGGTCAACTTACCCAATTATTTCCCCTTCTCACCACCTCTAGAGAAAAGAAAATCCTACCCAGATTCATTGAATATTTTTAAGGCAGAGGTGACAGGTTCTTGACTAACAAAGTTAGTGGAGGTAGATCTGAATGTGAAGTTGAAGTCAAAATCGGGTTAACCATGATCTTAGTAAATGACAGAGCAGGCCGAAGGGGCTGATTGTACCTTCTGATCCCAATGTGTATGTTCATATGTTCCTACTTATTTGTTAGTAACGTTTTGTGTTGACAAGCAAAATGATGAATTATTATTTGAATTTGAATCAATGGAAACAGTGGGTCATATATACTTGAGGCAATTGCCTACTTGCCTACAAGCTGTAGAGCTGGCAAGAGCAACTTATTGCCTCTTTTTCAGCAACATCCACTGGATTAAGTGCCAGTCAGGCAATAACTAACCACTGGTGGGCCTTCCCAAGATCAAGGATCCTTAGGTAGCAGTTCTTCAATGTTTGGTAGCTGCTGGTATAGACCTACCGGGGGCAACAGAGGACTGACGGAGCTACGCTCAGGTGAGTAGTGAAGTGCTATGGGCTACTGTTCCCTGGAGAGAGAGAAGGCTCAGCTTCAGTAGAAAGGGACAGCTTTCAGCAAAAATAGGCCTCAATTGTTGGTGGTGTCAGAAGGCAGTTCCTGGGCTTTCTTGCAACGGACTTGATTGAGGTAGTGGCAGGGAGCCTGTGAGATCCCTGACTCCTCACCCTCCTATCTGATTAAATGTACCACAGCCACCAACACATCATGGGGGAGGGTGTTAAATTCCACTCAGTAGCTATATGTCTACAGTCTGCTTACACTAGGGATAGAATTATATAGCCATAGAGTCCTACAGCACGGAAACAGACCCTTCTGGTGAAATGTTTATTTTTATCACAGTTAGATATGATGGGACAGTTACTCCATTTGTGAAATAACATTTTTGAGTTTCTTTAGTAATGATGTCTCATAATAGCCAAGAATTTCTGCTGAACCCAGTGTCTATAACTGACCAAACCACAAGGTATTTTGCATGCAAGTATTGTTTTAGAATCTTTTCACTTAAAATCTGTCCTGTGTCCAAAACCTATCCCCTTGCAACCATTTCGATGTTAAGGCGTATATTTCCTAGTTATCACTGTTTGGGAAAGTCCTCTAAATTAAGATTTTTTTTTCTGCCACTAAGACAAATTTGAACAATTTTTAACTAAGAAACTGATTCACGGACACTGATGATATCAGTAATTGATGCATTAAAATTTTTAAATCATTTTCGGTGAAATATGATGATGAGTGACAGTCTTGACATTTAATAAGGCATACTTCTTTGAAAGAACATCTTTCCAGCAATATTCATAAAACTGTACCAAGATCCCATTTTTAAATGTGATTAATTAATATTTTTGAATGCAATGAGAAAAGAATAATTAATTACTTTCTGTTGTGCTGCTCAGTTCCATTGATTGAGAGAAGATTTACCTGTTTGTTTTAGTTGTTTGTTGTTATCCAAACAAAGACTTGAATGCTAAGTTCACTCTGGAAAGTCATCACAATATGAAGCATAATTTGCACATAAATTACAAATTACAGCCAAAACAGAAAACCTAATCTAATTAAATAAGGCTTTCATTGATCCTGACTATGTTTCCAGGCTCCTGCAACTTCCAGTTCCAAATAATGTATTATTTTATATAGTCTTCTTAAATTGTTTATTACTGACATTAATCAAAAGCCCTTCATTATTTATGTAACAAACAAAAATTACTATGAAGTTGCAATGAAAAATGGTAAACATTTTTGCAATACCGTGTTCCATGGATAACTACTTGCATAAATCTATGAATAAATAAAATATGAAAACAGAAGCAGTTGCTTTTAAAGATATCAGGAGGTTGACCAATCTAAATCAAGAGTACAGATTAGGCTCTTTATAAAGAGAATGATTGTGTTATGAATTGTTTTAAACAATTATGAAGTGCCGGTTTGTTAAATAACTCTTTCAAAGAGGAGTTGAAGGAACAGTTGACCAAAAAAGGGAATGAATGCTCCAAGAGTAAATGTGAACTTTTGAAACAAATGCTCTGTGAAACTGCATACGTCCAATCTTGCTAGGATCTTGGAACTGTTCTCTGTTGACTGCAAAGAGAAAAATTTACGTAATGTTAGCTGCTTTGAGCTGTAATTATCACCGGATCACAGAATTACAGAATCCTTACAGTGTGGAAACAGGCCCTTCGGCCCAACAAGTCCACACCGACCCTCAGACACCCCAGACCCATTCCCCTATAACCCACCTAATCTACACATCTCTGAACACTACGGGCAATTTAGCATGGCCAATCCACCTAACCTGCACAACTTTGGACTGTGGGAAGAAACCGGAGCACCCAGAGGAAACCCACGCAGACACAGGTAGAATGTGCAAACTCCAAACAGACAGTCGCCCGAGGGTGGAATCGAACCCAGGTTCCTGACGCTGTGAGGCAGCGCTGTTGCTTCTTTTGCTTGATAGTAAACCAGGTTCAGAGAGAACTTACAGTTTGACCATCTTTGATATTTTACTTGTGAATGCTTACTTCTTCCCAAAGAATTAACTCAATTGGCGAATATCTTCAAAAATGTAAGTTATACTTGAGGATGACTCTAGCCTAACATGTCTTGGGAAACTGACGGGATGTGATTGATCATCTGCTTTGTACCCCTCCCGGTTTTACTTTGCACGAAGGAAGTGGGTACAGTTACAATATTTAAAAGACATTTGGATAGGTACATGAATAGGAAGGGTTTGGAGGGATATTGGCCAAGAGCAAGCAGGTGGGACTAGTTTATTTTGGGCTTATGATCTGTATGGACTGGATGGACCAAAGGGTCTGTTTCCATGTTGTATGACTGTATGACTGTGTGAAATTAATGAAAGAGAAGTCATCCAGGGTGCAGAATGGGCAGCCAATCCAAACCTGCCAGATCTCTGCTATGTAGTTTAGGTTGGGACTACTCCTACTGTCTGTCTGAGGAAGCCGCTTCAATGGCCAAGGTACCTCTGGCACTTCTAACATTTGGCTTTACTTTTAATAAGTGAAAATATATTATTTACATAATTTGCACATTATGCCTTTAATTGTGGTAAACAGACAATGAGATAAAGGTTTTTTGTTATGGTGCAATCGATTAAAACAGAGATTGTCTTAGTACCCCTGCCTTTTCCTGTTATTTAACAGCTCACTTCTGCGCTTTTATTTCATTTTGTTTCTGAATACACTTCCTGAATGAATGGTGAAACAGTGACACTGACATTCCAATCTTACGTCTTTTTTCACTGGGTCATATTTTGCTTGTTTCCATTCTACCTTTTTGAACAATTCTATAATGGGCAGTGCATTCTTTGAAACCTGCATGAACTCCTCAGATCAATGACTAATGCAGCATTGAAATTTGATTATTTGATGCACCAAATGCCAATGAAAATGTATGGACAGTGATTTGTATGCTCTGAAATCTGAAATTAAAAAATGAACTATGTTTTGCTTCAGGTTCTTAAATATCTGGATTACGTATTCACTGGCGTTTTTACATTTGAAATGGTGATAAAGGTAAACATTCCTACAGGATTCTTTATCATTTAAATTCATAAAGTATATTATTTGTAAAAAAAAACTTGATTTAATTCTGTCGTGCGTCACTGACTGGGAATAGACAATTTCAATGTTTTGTGATTAATGAGGGCAGCAGTTTTACAGAATCTGAATAGCGTGGAAGCAGGCCATTCAGCCCATTGAGTCCACACCAATCCTCCAAAGAGCATCCCATCCAATTCCCCCCACCCTGTCCCTGTAACCCCACATTTGCCATGGCTAACCCACCTAGCCTGCACGTCCCTGGACACTATGGGCAATTTATCGTGGCTAATCCACCTAACCTGCACATCTTTGGACTGCGGGAGGAAACCGGAGCGTCCGGAGGAAACCCACGCAGACATGGGGAGAATGTGCAAACTCCGCACAGGCGGTTGCCCGAGGGTGGAATCGCACCTGGGTCCCTGGTGCTGTGAGGTAGTAGTGCTAACCATTGAACCACTGCTGCCCATTGAGTTTGTGTTTTATTTGATTGTGGGATGTGGGCTTCATTGATCGGGCCAGCATTTTGGCCCATGCCCAGTTGCCCTTCAGAAAGTTGGGGTGAGCTGCTTTCTTGAACAGTTGCGTCCATTCGGTGTGGGTTACCCCACAGTGCTGTAAGGGAAGGAGTTCCATCATTTTGACCCATTGATAGTGAAGGAACAGTGATCTATTTCCCAGTCAGGTTGGTGAGTGGCTTGGAGGGGTTTCTTGCGTGTGATCGCATTCCCATGTACTGAAGGTCTGGTTGTGTTCAATGAGAAGTGACTGTGATAAATTTGTGTATCAGACAAAAGTAATTCAATATTTTTTGGTCAGAAGCGCGAATTTCAAGAGTTGGTTCATAAGTCTGTGCTGTGAGTCACTCAACGCATTGTGGGTTTATTTCCTGTGATTTTTGGATAACGTCTTTTAATTTGAACACTTCTGTGAGCGGTAAATTGCTGTGAAACTGGGAGAGTCTGACAAGCTTGTTGAATAAGTATAACAAACATCTTTATTGCTTCTCAGTCTTTCAGCTATGATTTTACAGTACTACAGAATGAATTCATAGACCTAGAAATGTATAAATCTTCACTGAGGTAAAATGAGTAGCTGAGTGATCAGATGGATCAAGGCCTAGAGTGTGGTCCTGGAGTATCAGAGCGCCTTCTTCCAGCCATTTATTTCCAATTGCAGATATTTCTGTGTTGTCTGCAGTGAAGAATACACCTTCCCTTTTAGGAGCTGTTACCTGCTTTAAATAGCACCCCATAACCTGCCCTGTAGCTAATAATTAATACCAACTGAAGGTGGTCCCTGAGAACAAATCACACATGACAATGGCTGTCTTCTGTGTGCTACTTTCAAAATATTTAGACCATATCCTTGAAAATTCATACAAGCTTTGTGTCGTGGGACAACTGATCAGAAATAATTGCAACAAAACAAAGAATTGTGTTTTTCATATTTACATAATTATTTAACAGTCCCTCATTTCCTTTCATTAGATGATCAATTTAGGTCTGTTACTTCATCCTGGCTCTTATTTCCGTGACCTTTGGAACATTCTGGATTTCATTGTCGTTAGTGGTGCTCTTGTGGCTTTTGCGTTTACGTAAGTAACAGCCAAACTGTTCCTGTTTTGACTTTTGTCTGTGTCTTAGCTGCTGTAAACTGCACGTTAATTAAAAATATTGTCTGCATCTCACATTCTGTTCAGTTGAATTACTCAAGTGTATTCTATTTATGTTGGGCTATTGTTGAATCTGTTTCAACCATCCTTTAATGTAGAGTATGTTGGATCATGGTAAATTGCTGCATTAAAAAAAAACTCCCCTCCATCCAGATTACTTTGCCAAAGAACTTAAAATTTAATCTTAAAAATAGTTCCGTTTCTTACTAAGTCTCATAAGGGTGAAAACTCTGTATTTGAAATTCCAAGTTGAATGCAAATTCAAGGCCCAGAATTAAAAGATTAATGTTTCCAACTAATGCATTACCCAATCACCATGACTTAACTACAGAACTAACTCTTTAACAACTAAAGAAACTATAATTGAGTTTTGTTTTCGTCGTTATTGCTGTTGTCTTGTAATTGTCCTGTTTCCTTTCTTCCTTGGGTACGGGTATCTGAACAGGAGTTTTCTCGGGTAAGGATTTCATTGCAATCTTAAAACAAAATCTGTAAGCTTGTTTGATGAAGTCAGTACATCATGTGTGTTATATGCAATACTACATGTGTGATGTCTGAATCAGTGCATGTATGATTAACACTTAAAATAAAGTCCGACATTCTTGCAGTTCTAACAAGAAAGTCTACATGTGCTAACAAGTTCTGGAATTAGTTCAAAATGACGTGTGATGAATTCAAAGGTTTTATATAGATAACGGAGTGCCTTGTGAAGTTAGATTTATCAATCGCTACCCAAAGCATTTCCTCCCTTTCTTTTCTTAATTACGTTAAACAATGCAATTCAATTTTCAAAGTCACTCACTCATAGAAGTTTGAAAGAAAATTGAGGTAATTTTTCCAATTAACTTTCCAGAAACTGGTCTTTAAGTTGCTAAGAAAAGCAATTTGAAGAACTACAAATTTGTATGCATTTTTTAAAGATCTTCAATTCAAATAAAAACAGTAAATTCTATCTTACACTTAATAACCTTTATTGGTATTTAAAATTATCCTTACTTTGTAACTGCAAGGCGTTTCAATAAGGTTGAATTGCAAATCTTGTCTGGACTATTTTTGTCATTGAACTATTTCAGCTCAGGTTACATGTTCCCATTTTGAAAATGGAATCTATTATCCTGCAGTTAAGGGATTTGCTGCCTAACGCATTTGTATGGAATTTTGAGCTATTCTGACTACTGGTAACTTTTTCCTATAAAAATAATCCTCCTATTTATTTTACATTTGATCTAATTCTACTATGCAACAGCATCAATGACAATACACAATTGATAGAAAGCAGAACCCAAATCATTAAGGCATAATTTGCTTAACATTAATTGGCACTGGTAGTGATTTTCAGGATTTATTGTGTTCCCCTAATGGGATTGTATTAGTGATTACTTTATGGTCAACAAGAAAAATGTTGGAAATCAGAAATAAGAATAGAAACTGCTGCCAGTACATTGTAGATCATGTAGTATTAAATTCTTAAGGTAATGGTTTATGCGGGATCCGTTATAAAGTAGGCCTCCCAAATTATGAACCTGTCTCCTGAGATGCATTGCCTGGATGCGTGCAGCTCTGACAGCACTGTGACGTGTGACCCCTTATTCTGTAATTATGTCCTGTGGTCCTAGACTCTCCCACAAGGGGAAACAATGTCTCCACATCCACCCTGTCAACTCCCTTAAGGTTCAATAAGGTTGCCTGTCATTTTTCTAAATACTGACAAGTACTGACCCAATCTAGTCAACCTCTCCTCATAACACAGTCCCTCTAAACCTGGTATCAACCTAGTGAACTTTGTCTGGACTCAAGAAGCTCGACACCATCCATATACATTTAGTCAACTTCTAAACTCTTTCAGGTAACTTGTGTTGAACCTCAGGAGATGGCAGAGATATCAACTGAATATTTTGTGTCAGTTTTTACTGTGGAGAAAGAAATGGATACTAGAGAACACGGAAATAAATATTGATGTTTTGAAAACAGTTCATATCACAGAAGAGGAAGTGCTGGAGATTTTAGAAAAAATAAAGGTGGATGAATCTCTGGGGCCTGAACTAGTGCATCCCGGGACATTGTGGGAAGTCAGGGAAGAAATTTCAGGATCCCTTGCAAAATATTTGTATCATCTATAACTTCGGATGGCTGGAGAGTGGCTAATATTTTGTGCTTTTGTTTAAGATGGGATGTAAGGAGCAGCCTGGGAACTATAGACCTGTGAGTCTGACTTCAGTGGTGGGTAAGTTGTTGGAGGTGATTCTGAAAGATAGCGATTTATATACATTTGGAGAGGCAAGGAATGATCAGGGATAGTCAGCATAGTTTTGTGCTAGGGAAATCATGCCTCTCAAACTTGATTGAGTTTTTTGAGGAAGTAACCAAGAAGATTAATGAGGGCAGAGTGGTATACATTGTTTAACTGGACTTTAGTAAAGCCTTTGACAAGGTTCCACATGGTAGACTTATTCGTTAAGTTAGATTGCAAGGGATTCTGGGTGAGCATGCCAGTTGGATACAAAATTGGCTTAATGTTAGGAGATAGATGGTGGTGGGGAGTTGTCTTTTGGAGTGGAGGCTGTGGTATCGTGGACAGTGAAGAAGTTTATCCTAAGATTACTAAGAGATCTGATGAATTGGGTTAATGGGCTAAGGAGTGGCAAATGGAGTTTAATTTGGATAAATGTGAGGTATTGCATTTTGGTAAAATAAACAAGGGCCAGACTGGTACAAATAAAAGGGTGGTGTTGTGGAACAGAGACACGTAAGGGTTCAGGTACATAATTCTTTGAAGTTTGTGTCACATGTAGATAGGGTGGTTAAGAAGCCATTCAACATGCTTGCCTTCATTGCTCAGACCTTTGAATATAAGAGTTGAGATGTCATATTGAGGTTGTACAGGATGTTGGTGAAGCCTCTTCTAGAGTACTGATTGCAGTTCTGGTAGCCCTGTATTAGGAAGGATATTATTAAGTTGGAGGGGGATCGGAAAAGATTTACCAGGATGTTGCCGGGAATGGAGGGTTTGAGTTATAGGGATAGATTGGGATATTTTTCACTTGAGTGTAGGAGGTTGAGAGGTGACCTTATAGATGTTTATAAAATCATGAGGGTTCTAGATAATGTGAATAGAAGGTGTCTTTTCCCCAGGGTCAGGGATTTCAAGACGAGGGGACGTATTTTTAAAATGAGAGGAGAAAGATTTTAAAAAGACACAAGGGGCAATGTTTTTACGCAGAGTGGTTTGTGTGTAGAATGAACCCGCAGAAGAAGTGGTAGATGCAGGTACAGTTACAACATTTAGAAAAATTGGATGAGTACATAAATAAGAAATATTTAGAAGGATATCTGGCAAGTGCAGACAGATGGGACTAGCTTTTTAGAATTATGATCGGCATGGACTGGATGACTGAAAGGACTGTTTCTGTGCTGTATGACTCTATGACCCTATAACTAGATTCATACAGCAAATTGTTAAATAAAGATCCAATGACTTAACCTTGGAGGATATAAAAGCTTATTCACTGGCTCCAATAATATTAATTTATAATTACCATCAAACATTGTGTAGGCAATTTACGATTCATTTTGACATCTACAACTAACGTTTGTGAGCTAGAAAAAGAATTTAAGAATCCTTTTTACTTCATTTTGAATTATTGGACTTAGAAGTGTAGTACTATGTTTAAAATATGTCAAAGTGTGTGCAGTTGAACAGGGAGTGAATTTTAAATATGAAGCAATTAAATGCCTAGTTTATCATTGGTAGGTATGAATGCGCAATATAAAATGCTGGCTGTCCTTTTGGTTGAAAAGGCCGAATATGAATAAATCTTTAGTATGAGCCCGCACTCCAATCAGGAGCTCAACTCTTCAGCATTTAAGGCTCAAGAAGTGCTTCAAGCATGTTTTGTTCTGTAATACGAGACTTTTCCCACCTCTCCAGGCATAACAGAGGCTGACATGTTGCTATTCTTTGGACCTCCTTCTATAATTCTCTTCATCTCTGGTCCTCTCTCACCCCCTTTAAAAATCTCCTCAAAATATTTCTATTTGACTTAACCCATGGGCATTTCTTCTAATCTGTTCCTTCTTGGCTTGATGTTGGTTTTCGTTACACTCGTTTGTGAAACACCCTGAGACACACTTTCAATTAAATGGTGCCGTATAAAAGTCACATTGTTTTGGTGATTCTAACTACTCCCACACTGACTGAGGTCACTGTGAAGGTCTACAGAATGTCTACCCTCTGAGAGAAGAATTTTTTTCTACATCTCTGTTTTAGACGTGTGACCCCTTATTCTGTAATTATGTCCTGTGGTCCTAGACTGTCCCACAAGGGGAAACAATGTCTCCACATCCACCCTGTCAACTCCCTTAAGGTTCAATAAGGTTGCCTGTCATTTTTCAATAAGGTTGCCTGTCATTTTTCTAAATACTGACAAGTACTGACCCAATCTAGTCAACCTCTCCTCATAACACAGTCCCTCTAAACCTGGTATCAACCTAGTGAACTTTGTCTGGACTGCCTCCAGTGACAGTGTTTCTTTCCTTACATGGTAAAGCTGTGATCTAACTAGTGCCTTGTATAGTTTAGCAAGGCTTCCCTGCTTTTGTACTCCTATTCCCTTGAAAATAAAGGCCATTGTTTAATTTGCCTTTCCTATTCCCTGCTGAAATTGAATGCTAGCTTTTTCTGATTCATAGACGAGGACTCCCAAATCCCCCTCCTTCTATTTAAATAATATTCAGCTCCTCTATTCATCCTGCCAAAATGCATAAGTCACATTTTCCCATGTTATATTTTATCTGCCAAAGTTTTAAAACATTTGCTTAACCTGCCAATATCCCTCTGCAGGCTTTTCATGTCTTCTCAGCGCCTTCCCACCTATTTTTGTCATACAGTCCATTGCTTTGGTGAATTATTATCACATTGTTGCAACTGGTAATTGTATGTGTCTAAAAGTTATTTGTCACTGCATTGGAAACAGATTTCCCTCGTTTATTGCATACAGTGAGAAGTTCAGTGTTTGGCTTCTGGCCTGGGACTTGAAATGGGTTGAGTTCGAAACCATGAGAATTGAAAGCAAAGCTTGCAAATCACTGACCGGCCATTTCTGCTAACTGTGGAACATCTTTTGAAATAGGCTTCCATAAAACAGATCAAACCTTTTCAACATTGTGCATGTCAATATTCTTTTTATGACCTCCACTGCAGAACGTTTGAGTCTTTAGCAAAATAAAATTGACTATATAATTAAGATGCTGCAATTATCAAAGGACATAAGAAATGTGGGTTCAAGTCCAACGCAAAAAAAATCCACATTTTCACTCCATGGGGTGCTGGGGCCTTGGTGCATTGTTGAAAGTGCCATCTTTCAGCTGGCATATTAACCTGAGGTTGTGTCTGCTCTCTAAGGAGCTGTAATAAATCGCGTGGCACTGGTTTGAAAATGTTTCAGGGAGTTAACCCCAGTTTCCTGGCTATACATAACAAAAATAGATGAGCTGATCATCTTTTATATTGTGTTTGTGTATCCAAATTGATTGCCATATTTCGTACTGCAGCTGTTGCACATTTAAAGGCAGTCCTTCCTTTCTGGGATTATAGAAGACAGTATCTGCAATAAGAGATAATAGGGACTGCAGATGCTGGAGAACCCGAGATAACAAGGTGTGGAGCTGGATGAACACAGCAGGCCAAGCAGCATCATAGGACCCTTCTGATGAAGGGTCTAGGCCCGAAACGTCAA
>JAHRHZ010000035.1:14843901-14880747 GCA_024137785.1 Ginglymostoma cirratum | reverse complement strand
TCCTATGATGCTGCTTGGCCTGCTGTGTTCATCCAGCTCCACACCTTGTTATCTCAGTATCTGCAATAAAGCAGGTGAACAGCTTGGATCAGACCAGAATCTGTCATCTGACTTAAGATATCAAACCGATTTAATAAATTAAATTATGTTTGGTTTCAGCTTTAGAAGGTCTGAAATTCAGATTGCACCACAATCTGAATAATGAAATCTAAACAAAGTGCCAATGACATCCAACAGGTCTAGCAGCATCTGTGCAGACAGAAACAGACTAAGAGTCTCGAATCCAATCTGACTCTTCTTCTGAACAGGAGAGCGGTGAACATGTGATTTGTTGAGGTTGGGCATGTGAAATAAAGTGACCAACTGGAGGGTAACAGGGATTAGGAGACAAAATTGTCACAGAACAAAATGTGAAGCAAGTGGTGATTATTGGAGAGAAGTGACAAAGTATTGGTGTAAAGTAAGTGGTAATAGCAGAATACAGTCAACTCTGAATAAAAGGAAAAATATGAAGAGAAAATACAGATCACATGGGGTAAGGAAATATCAAAATGGACACAGTTTATGGTTTGAAATTGCTGAACTCAATGTTAGGTCCAGGAGACTGTAAAATCACTTCGGCTGTAAAGTGCTAATGGTGGAAAGTGAGGCGCTGTTCCTCCAGTTTGCATTCATTGGAACACTGTGGTAAGCCTGGACAGAAATATGAGAATGAAAACAAGTTGGTGAAGTAAAATAGCAAGTGGCTGGATGGTCATGCTTTCGAACTGAGTGGAGGTTTGGGTGACAGTGGTGTAGTGAAAAAGCAAGCTACTGGATCTGCAATTCTAGTGCACTGTAGACTGCAGTGAATGCAATCCACTAGTCTAAAAGAAGTACAAGTCATCGTTTCACCTGGAAGGAATATTGGGCCTTGGACAGTGAGAAGGGAGAATGTAAAAGTACAAATATTACACCTTATGCAATGTCATGAGCAGCTCCTGTGGGAAGGGGATGAGGTATTTTGGGGGTGATAGAGGAATGGACCCTTTGGAATGCTGATAGAGAGAGGAAATGTGCCCGGTAATGGCATTATGCTGGAGGGGACAACACCAACATCACATCAATATGCCATTTCAATGCACCACCTTGCTTTTGAGCTCACATTTCTGCCAGAGGTCTGATGCATTATTCCAGTGAAAACCAAAACAAATTCAGGAACAACATCTCATGTTTTCAATGAAGTATTTCACAGCCTTCTGGATTCACATAGCCTTCTGGATTCAACATTGAGTTCAACAACTTCAGTTCGTTAACGTTGTCTTCCATTTTGATGTGTTCTGTCCCCCAGTGTCTCTATCTTGTTTTCATGTTTTCCACTTTAGGTCAGAGCTGACTTCTAATCTACTATTAACACACTTTCAGGACTGTTTCCCTACTGCCATCTCTTTGTCATCTAACCTTTACCTGACCTTCCATTTTGTTTCACTTGACCGTCTCCTGACCCACCCTCTCTTCAACTGCATAAAATCCATCACATTGACAGCTTTCTTCAGTTCTGTTAAAGAGTCATATTGGATTCGAAACTTTAACTATTTTCTGTCCCCAGATGCTGCCAAATCTGTTGAGGTTTTCCATTATTTTCTGTATTTGTATCAGATTTCCAGGATTCATAGTATTTTGCTTTTCTTTGAATAAAGAAGTCACGGTAGGCAAATAAGTGAGGCTAGTTATAGTTGTGGAACAGTTGTACACTTACAGTTGAAGATGGGTAATTATCACTGTCCTTTTGACTTTTGTCTCCTGGACTGAATAAATACATCACAACAAAGACGTCAATTAACCCCGTCCTACTATCATGGAAGGAACAAGATTTTAGTCAGTCAGTCATTAAGAAAAACAATTAAATCTGTCATTTACCATTGCCTGGAAAAGTTAATTTTTCAATCACATCATGTCTTAATGTGTTGCTGCTGCTGCTACAATTCATAATTGGTCACTTTGATGGCATGGAGACTTCTGTTGACATTCACAGTTTGGTATCCTGCATTCATTATCTTTTTTTATTTCAAAGAAATATTTGAGAAGTGTGTGTAGTTGGAGTCAGAATCCAAAATGGTCCACTTTCAGTTTGTATTTATTTCATTCTTAGTTCTGCCAGCATAACATGGACAGCACTAGTTCAATTCCCATTCCAGCCGAGGTAGGCTTGGGACCTATCTTTTTGAGAGTGGTACATCATTGGTACATTTGTGAGTGGTACATCAACCCTAGTGAAAAAACTGCCAAGAAATTGGTTCAGGAAGAAGAATCAGATCGTGAACCAAGGATTTGCCTTCAGGCAGAGCACATATCAGACTTCAAGATCGCAGCAGTATGATTTTCCTTTTCTGTCAGGACTGTAAGACCATGATTGTAATATCTGTAAATGGCACATCATTTTCTGTCATAACAGAATGGACTTCCTTCTTTTCATGCTGCAGTGAGATAATAGATTTGACAAGTGATGAAGAATCCCAGGATTTGCTTTTACATGTATTTTTGCATTGATAACCACAGGACTGTAAAGAATTTCAATACAAATTAAAAGAATTTATCCTGTTAAAATTTTACTGGGTAGCAAGAAATGACATAATAAAGGTTTCATGTATTGAAGTGTTCCCTAATGCAGTCTATTTTTTTGAAATTCATTGGATTTGAAACAATAAGTAAACATAACAATATTTACTTCCATCAAAAAGAAGTAAATTATACATGCGCAGTTATTGATCAATACAGATTACTCACTTAGCAAAGATTAAATGTTTATTGCATTAGCCAAATTTAACAAATTGAACTGCTTTCCAAAATTCTATTTAAAACATAATAGGATTTAAATGTGTATGTGTGAAACTTCATTGGAGCAAACTTTTAATATTGATTTCTCATATAATACTAACATCATAAACATTGCTTCCTCCATTTATGGAATTGGTTAGATATAAGTAGATATTTCTCCACTTCAGTAGCGTGTACTTTTTATCATTTTTGTTTGTTTTGTCATTTGTCACGCAAGTATGACCTTTCTTCCATCTATAATCATGGCAGTTTCGTCTCCAATTACAAGTATGGTTCCTGGGCATGCCTATATATTGAAATGCGGTGCGTGCTCTGCATTTAATCACTGCAGCACAGAGTAGATAAAAGTAGATTTCATTCAGCTCTCTATATATAATTCTTGATCTTTACATGTACAGCGGAAACAAAGGCAAAGATCTCAACACCATCAAATCCCTGCGAGTTCTCCGAGTTTTGAGGCCACTGAAAACCATCAAACGTTTGCCAAAGTTAAAGGTATGAAGTCTTTGTATCTTTGTGTTTATGCAGGGAACCTTTTGTTACTTAAAAAAAAGTCAATAAAAAGATTGTTTTTGCATTAACTCCTGCACCAACTGGAAAGGAACAGTTGCGTGTAAGTATTGTGAACACTGGCACTCACGCAGAATCTCCCACTGAGATAATGGCTGCCAGTTTAACACTGCAAAAGTGACCTGATTGGAAAGATTTTCTGCAGGAAATTTGTACATAGCTCAGTTTGTAGATAATAGAACTAGTAATCCTCATGTCAGATTTAAAACTTCTCATCAGAGAAATGTTTTCTTATATATTGTATTCAAAATACTTCTTTTAAATTGATATTCAGCGATTGTGGACGTCCCCCATTAAGACCATGTTATTTTGGTTTCCAAGATTGGCTGCCAGCCAAACTGAGGGGTTACTAGGGAAAACAAAATCACCACTTAAACCTTCAGTCCACCATGTCAATGCCAACCATTCTAAACTAATCTCATCTGCCTGCATACGCTCTGTATCCCTCTATTCTCTGCTTGTTTATGTGTCATGTCTAAATGTCTCTTAAACATTGCTGTCATATCTGCTTCTACCGCCTGCTCTGGTAGCACATTTCATGCACCTACCACCCTTGGTGTAAAAATTACCTTGCTTGCACATCTCCTTCAAACTTTCCCCCTTTCGCCTTAACCCTAAGCCACATAACATTTGACATTTCCACCCAGGGAAAGAAAGACTCAGATTATCCACCTTATCTATGCCTTTCAATTTTAAATACTTCTTTAGTGTTCTCCCTCAGCCTCCAACGCGTCATCAAAAACAATCCAGGTTTGCTTAACCTCTCCTTACAGCTAATATACTCCAAATCAGGCAACGTCTTGGTAAACCTCTCTTGTGCCATCTTCAAAGCCTCCACAGTCTTCCTACAGCGTGGTGACCAGAACAGCAGACAATACTCCAATTGTGGCCTGACGTTTTATATGGCTGCAATGTGACTTCTCAACTTTTATACTCAATGCCCTGACCAATGAAAGCAAGTTCATGTTGTATGCCTTATTTACCATCTTATCCACTTGTATTGCCACTTTCAGGGAGGTGTGGACTTGGACCTGAAGAAAGATCTGAATGACAATGCTCCTAAGGGTCCTGCCATTTCCTCTTGCATTTGACCTCCCAAATGGCATCATCTCACACTTGTCTGGATTAAACTCCACCTTCCATTTCTCCATCCAACTTTCCAACTGATCTCTATCTGACTATGTCTTTTGAACACCTTCCTCACTGTCAACAATTCCACCATTTTTTTTGTGATGGCTGCAAACTTACTGATCAGGCCAATTACACGTTTATGTATATTTCCACAGTAGAGATCCAGCTCTGATCCTTTGCGGAACATCATGGGTCACAGACCTCCAGTCGGAAAAAACACTCCTCCACAACTATCTGTGTCTTCTGTGACCAAGTCAATTTTATATCCACCTTGCCAAACACCATGGATCCCATGTGACCTAATCATCTGGACCGGCGTCCCATGAGAGACCTTGTCAAATGGTTTAGTGAAGGCCATGTAGACAACATCCTCTGCCTTACCCTCAACAACCATCTTCCTTACTTTGTCTAAAAGGGAGGGTAGCATGGATGCTCAGTGGTTAGTACTACTGCTTCACAGCACCAGGGACCTGATTCTAGCATTGGGTGACTGTCTGTGTGGACTTTGCACATTCTCCCTGTGTCTATGTGGGTGCTCCACTTTCCTCCCACAGTCCACAGATGTACAGGTGAGGTGGATTGGCCATGCTAAATTGCCTATAGTGTTCAGGGATATGCAGGCTAGGTGGATTAGCCATGGGAAATACAGTGTTATGGGCATAGGGTAGGGAGCTGAGTTTGTGTGGGATTGTCTTCAGAGGGTCAGTGCAGACTCGATGGACTGAATGGTCTCTTTCTGCAGAGTAGAGATTCTATGAAAATAATGAAGTTTATGAGACAATACCTCACCTGCATAAGGCCATGCTGACCGTCCCTGATAAATCTATTCTTCTCCAAATGTGAATAAATCCTATCTCTAAGAATCTTCTTCAATAATTTCTCTACACTGAGGTGGGGTTTACTGACCTGTAATTTCCTGGATTATCCTTATTGCTTTTCTTGAACTAAAGAGGATACAAGGATTTCCGTCAAGGCGCCTGCCATCTCCTCCCTTCCTCCTTTCAGTATCCTAGGATAGATCCTATCAGGCCCTGGGGACTTATCTACCTTAATGTTTTTCAAGACACTCAATATATCCTCCTTATTATTGACATGCCTTAGAGTATCAACAAATCTCTCTCTCAGCTTATAATCATCCATGTCTTTCTCCTTGGTAAATACCGATGCAAGGTATTCATTAAGGACCTCACCCACTTTTTCTGGCTGCACAAATAAATTCTGTCCTTTCCCTTTGAGTGTACCTGCTCTTTCCTTAGCTACCCTCTTGCTCCTAATGTGCATATAAAATACCTTGGGATTCTCCTTAGTCCAACCGCCAGGGACATTTCATGGCTCCCTGTGACCCTCCAAATTTCTTGTTTGAGTTCTTTTCTGCTCCCTATATCCTCCTCGAGGGCCTTGTTTGATTTCAGTTTCTTTAATGCTTTATTTAATAATTAGGTGAAACAACCCATTAAAAACTTGCTGTTATGATTTTTGCCATTATAAAATCCTGACTGTAAAATGCTGTCTGAGTAATTGCAATTTTTTCCAGTAACTGATTGTTATTGTGGAAAGGAGACAGTGACGAGACACCAGCTGGTAGGGGGGAAAAAGATGGTACAATTCAATGACAAAGCAAAGCAGACCTTTCAAAGCATCTCTTACTTTCGACAGTCACAAGTCAAACAACATGGCATCTGCACATCTGCCCTTCCACAGCAGTGCTGCCTTGCATTCTATCCTACTTACATACCCCAGAGTTGAGAAATTTTCAGTTTAATTTGTGCACCGTATTCTGTATGCAATTTATGTAATTTTTAACAAGTACATTTCTCAGGTTAATTGTCAAAAACTCTGCCCATTTACTTCATTTCTAGCTGGTCATTCATTCTGGGGACTGGTTGGTTCAGTTGGCTAGTGTTTTGTTCTACATAATATTCACTGATTTTGTTACTAGTCCAGCTAGACTTGGGATCTACCTCTTCAGCCTGTCCTGACTGCGGAAGACAATGGTAAATCACTGATGATCAAAGAATATTTGCCAAGAAAATGGCTTAGGTTAAGTCAATAGACAATGAGCTAAAGACCTTCCCTTCAGGCAGAGCAGACATACAAGGGCCAGGGTTGGAAAGAACAGACCCCAGTGCTGCTCCTGGCCTGGGCCCATACCCAGTCTACCTCCTCAAGCAGAGTACACCTGCTGTCTACTCTTGCACAGCAGGGTCCCCCAAGAACTCCAGGCCCTGGCTTATGGGCCTTGATTTATCCCTCTGGCCTGGACCCTGATAATATACCATACTTCCAGATCTGTGACACTTTGACTTAGGGAGGTCTTGGGTAGAAAAGAATTAGAATCCGATTTTATTGTCACGTGTACTCAAATACAGGAGTACAGTGAAAAGTGTATGAAGTCACCATACTCCAGCACCATCTTAAAAAACAAAATACAAAACCAGAATTTTTTATTTAAATAAAGCTAGAGAAGAAATAATAGACCCTACCTCTGAGCCAGGAGCTTCAAGTTCCAAGCCTACCCAAGGACTTGATGGCTGAGGAAGCTGTGCTCCATCATGCTGCCAAGCATGTTGATCTTTAACCTGCAAATCTTTCAAACGCATGGCAGACAGTAAAAGCAGAAGAGATTTCTGGTCAGTCATGACGGAAGGCATGTTGGAACCCCTACTACCACCACTACCCATGGCTACAGACAACAATATCCATGTAAAGTGCATGATGCCACAGCCATCTGGACTGCCAGAGGGATCTGTAACACAACAATAACACCCATGTAGCTTCTGATATTAAAAAAAAGCTGTGATTTTTCAGTGCAGTGACCATATAGTTTTGTTTGTAGTCACACTATATATTTTTGAGCGTAAGAAACCAGCTGAAGTGAACTACGTTAGCTTTGAGAAGGTCCTCTCACACCACATCAGCCTATTAGCACTGACTACATTTTCGTCGGTTCAAAATGAAGCTTTTCAAAACTCTCGGGTTGATCAGCTGATAGTTTTTGATACGTAACTTTAGATATTGTATTGTTAACAAAGAGTTGATAATCCTTTTCAGGTGCACCAATGTAATTATCATTTTACCTTGTCTTCTCTGGTTAGAGAGAAGCAGATCTGACACCACATCCCGAGTCTTGTATCTCTCCAATACTCAAAACTGGTATCAATTTTAAATTAACTATATTTGCAACACACCCGATGCTATCAGTTGATCAGATTTTCTGACTAAATGCTTTTTAAATACAGATTGCCACTCAGCAATGATTCTGCGAGTCTAGTATCGTCTGTCACTGCTTGTTGGTGCCTGACTGCAAACTTGTTTCCTTTAGGCTGTCTTTGACTGTGTGGTGAACTCCCTGAAGAATGTACTGAATATACTCATCGTTTACATGCTGTTCATGTTCATCTTTGCTGTCATTGCCGTGCAGCTTTTTAAGGGTAAATTCTTCTACTGCACTGACGAATCAAAGGATTTGGAAAGAGACTGCAGGTAAACATTTACAAAGAAAGTCAATGGCCGCATTACTTTGAAGATCAACATAAGGTTCAAGAAATAGCAACTTTCAAATGAATTTTGTTGTTTAAATAATTGCAAAACTGTCTTTGATTTAAACAATATATTATATTATGTATTGATAAAGATCTCCTCCTTAGTGTCCTGGCTGATATTATTCATCAATTATTTAAGCAAATGATTTGGGCATTATTACACTGTTGCTTGTAGGAGCTGGCTGTGCAAATTGCTGTCCCAGTTTCCTACATTATAACAATTACTACACTTCAAATACAATTGGCTGTGAAACATTCTGGGATGTCCTGAAATTACAAAAAGCAGACTGTCAGTACAATCCTTTCTTTAAAGAAACATAACCATTATTTAGGGATAGAATTTGCCTTATGAAGCTCAAGATGACGGTCAGATACAAAATAGAATCATGGAGTTATTTGTGATGCAAAAGAAGGCTGTTTGGCCTTCTCAAGTCCATTTGAGTTTGTAAAAACAATCCAGTCAGTTCCATTCCTGGTTGTTCTCCATTACTCAGGAAGTTTATTTCATTTAAATGTCTATTGACTTGCTTTCGAAATCATTAAGTATATCCATTTCCACCATGCTCACAGAGAATAGGTTTCAGGTCATTACCACCTGCTGTGAAACAATGTTCTTCATCCTATCTCTGCTACATCTGCCTAAAATTTTAAGTTTGTGTCTCTTATAATCATTGCACCATAAACATATTGGAAGTGTTTTTTCATTTCTACCTTCTGTAAATAAGCTGTCATTATCTCATACACTTCTATCAAACCTCCCTGTAATCTCTTTTGCTCCGAGGGTAACAACCTATGTCTTCCAAACTAGCTTTGGAACTAAAACTCTGCATCTCTGGAATCATGATGACCAATCTCCTCGACACCCTGTTAACATCTTTACGTCTTTTCTAAAATGTGGTGACCATTACTGGAAGCAAATCTGTATTTGGGACCTAAACATAGCAGATAGGAGCAGGAATGGGCCATTCAGCCGATCAAGTCTGCTCCGCCATTCAATATGATCATGGCTGATCATTGAGCTGAATACCCTAATCTGACCCTTTTCCCATATACCTTGACCCCTGCGGCCACAGAGGCATATCTTCCACCTTCTTGAAAAACACAATGTTTTGGCCTCTACAACTCCACAGGCTCACCACTCTCTGCGTGAAGAAATTCCTCTTCACCTCAGTCCTAAAATGTTTATCCCTTATCCTTAACCTATGATCCTTGATGGTTCTGGTCTCCCCAAATTCAGGAACATCTTTCCTGCATCTAACCTGTCTAATCCTTTTAGAATTTTCTAGGTTTCTATGAGATCTCCCTCTCATCCTTCTAACTCCAGTGAATACAATCCTAACCGATTCAATGTCTCCTCATTCATGAGACCTGCCATCCCCAGGAATCAATTTGTAAATCTTCACTGAGCTCCCTCTATAGCAAGAGCATCCTTCCTCTGATAAAGAGACCAAAACTGCATGCAATATTCCAGATATAGCCTCACTAATGCCCTGTATAACCGCAACAAGAAATCCTTGTTACTAGACTTGAATCCTCTCACTATGAATGTCAACACACAGTTTGCCTTCTTTACTGCCTGCTGCACCCACATGCTTACTTTCAGTGACTAATGAAAAGGGCACCCGGGTCTCAATGAACATGCCCCACTTTCAATTTACAGTAACTCAAATAATAATCTACCTTCCTATTTGTGCCATCAAAGTGGATAACCTCATATTTGTTCACATTATATTATATCTGCCATGCTTTTGCCTCCTCAGTCAGCTTGTCCAAATCATACTGCAACACCTTTGCATCCTCCTCACAGCTCACCCTCTCACCCAGTTTTGTGTCATCTGCAAATTTGGAGATATTACATTTAGTTTATAAGGTTTTGGAGTAGATCTGTAGCTTGGGTTGTGGGTGGTGAGGTTGGTTGGCTCGCCGAGCTGGTTTGTTGTTCCACAAACGTTTCGTTACCGTACTTGGTAACATCCTCAGTGCAGCCTCCGATGAAGGGTCGGTGTGTTTTCCCACCTGGTTTTTAAACTCTGGGGGGGTCTGTTGTGATGGATTGCCTCACTTACGGGTTTCCTCCATAGTGGAATGCGTAAGGGGTTGAGTTCAATGTGTCAATTAATAGCCTGCTTTGTGGAGTGCCATGCTTCCAGGAATTCTCGTGCTTGTCTCTGCCTAGCCTGTCCCAGGATCTTGGTGTTGTCCCAGTCGAAGTCGTGGTTCTCCTTGTCCATGTGGATTGAGATGAGTGAGTATTGGTCATGGCTTTTTGTAGCCAGTTGGTGTTCATGTACTCTTGTTGTTAGTTTCCTTCTTGTTTGTCCGATGTAGTGTTTCTCGCAGTCTCTGCAGGGGATTTTGTAGATGACACTGGTCCTGTCCGTGGTGGGGAGTGGGTCTTTAATTCAGGTGAGCATGTATCATAGGGTTGATGTGGGCTTGTGTGCCACTCTGATGCCCAGTGGTCGTAGAAGTCTTGTGGTGAGTTCTGACATGTTCCTGATGTAGGGTAGTGTGATGAGTGTGTTGAGGTGTGGAGAATCTTTCTGATGCTGTTCCTGTGGGCATCTCCTGACCCAGTTCTTTGGATATCCATTATCCTTGAACACTTGGAAGAGATATTCCTCCTCCTCTTGGCGTAGTTCCATGTTTCTGCAGTGTGTTGTTGCCCTTTTAAATAGTGCTCGCACGCAGCTGCGTTTGTGTGTGCTGGGATGGTTACAATGAAGTTCAATAGGTCTGTGTGTGTGGCTTCTCGGTGTACTTTCATTCGCAGTTCCCCATTTGTCTTGCGCTCTACCATGATGTCCGGGAATGGGAGTTGTTTGTTCTTCTGCTCCTCTCTGGTTAATTTTATTCTGGTGAGGGTGTTGTTTATGAGATTGTGTGTCCTTTCTAATTTGGTCCGTTTAATGATGACAAAGGTGTCGTCTACGTAGCGTATCCATAGTTTAGGTTGGATTTGTGGAAGGGCAGTCCTTTCCAGTCTTTGCATCACTGCTTCTGCTATGAGTCCAGAGATAGGCGATCCCAAGGGTGTCCCGTTGATTTGCTCGTATGTTTGGCCGTTGAAGGTGAAGTGGGTGGTCAGGCATAGGTCCAGTAGTTTAAGCATGTTGTCCTTGGAGATGATTTCACTGGGGTCGTGTTCTTATTCAAGTCGTGTTGTCATTGTTTCCCTTGCTAGTGGTATGTCTATTGATGTGAATAGGGCGGTGACATCAAACAATATCATGGTCTCTTCGTCCTCTGTCTTTGTGTCTTTGATGGAGTTGAGGGATTCTTGGGCTGAGTGGATGGAGTGGGGTGATTTGTTGACTAGGTGCTTGAGTCTTCTTTGTAGTTCTCTGGCTAATCTGTGCGATGGAGTGCCTGGTAGGGAGACTATGGGTCTGAGGGGGACTTCGGCTTGTGCAATTTAGGGAGGCCATAGAATCGGGGTGTGTTGTTTCCTTCTGGTTTCATTCTGAAGAAGTCTGCTTTGTTGATCTGTCCTGTTTGTTTGAGTCTTTGTAGAGTGTATAGGATTTTGTTGCCTAGTTGTGGTGTCGGGTCAGTCTGTACTGGTCAGTAGGTGTTCTTGACGGCGAGCAGTGCTTGTGCTTTGGAGATGTAGTCCTTTTTATTCATTATCACTGTCGTGCGCCCTTTGTCTGCAGGTAGTGTAGTGATGTCCTTCTTTAATCTGTCCAGGGCTTGTCCTTCTTTAATCTGTCCAGGGCTTCTCTTTCCCGTGTGTTGAGTTCCCTCTTTCTGGTTAGTGTCGGGACGACTGTCTGTCTTATAGTTTGTTGTGTTTCTTCGTTGATATTGTTAGTCTTGAGTGTGGCTTCCAGTGTAACTAGCAATTCTGTTTTCTTGGCGTCCCTGTAGTTGTAGTTCAGTCCCTGGGTGAGAACAGCTTTTTCAGCGTCTGTCAGTTTCCTGTCTGAGAAGTTCCTTATCCATGTGTCAGTTCTGTTGTTGTCGTTTTTGTGGGTAAGAGTGGTTAGCTTGTCTTGCAGGACCTGCCTTTTCTTGGCTCTTGTGGCCTGTCGGCTGATGTTAATGGCTCGTTCCATGTCGGTTGTCCAGTTTTGATTGGTAATTCCTGGAATAACGTTTTTTGGCACGTAATTTCTCTGTTTTATTTGTGGAGCCGGTTGTATGCGTCATTTATCATTACCCTTACCACCTTGTGGCCGTTTTGTTCTGCTATTTTCCGGGCTTGTGGGTTGTTGATGGGTGGTTTGTACTTCACACTGCATGGTAATACCTGGTTCCTGAGGCATCCACGTAGGAAGTAGAGTTGTTCGCGGGTTGCACTCTCTCGTTTGGCGTAGTTTCCCATTTCCTTGCCCGTTTGAGCATGTTGCGCCCATAGGTTTCTAAGGTTTTGGAGTAGATCTGTAGCTCGGGTTGTGGGTGGTGAGGTTGGTTGGCTCGCAGAGCTGCTTTGTTGTTTTGCAGAAATTTCGTGCTGGGTAACATCCTCAGTGCAGCCTCTGATGAAGCGTTGGTGTGTTTTCCCGCCTGGTTTTTTAAACTCTGGGAAACTAACAACAAGAGTACATGAACACCAACTGGCTACAAAAAGACACGACCAATACTTACCCATCTCAATCCACATGGACAAGGAGAACCACGACTTCGACTGGGACAACACCAAGATCCTGGGACAGGCTAGGCAGAGACAAGCGCAAGAATCCCTGGAAGCATGGCACTCCACAAGCAGGCTCTTAATAAACACATTGAACTTGACCCCATATACATTCCACTATGGAGGAAACCCGGAAGTGAGGCAATCCATCGCAACAGACCCCAGAGTTTAAAAACCAGGTGGGAAAACACACCGACACTTCATCAGAGGCTGCACTGAGGATGTTACCAAGCACAGTAACGAAACATCTGCGGAACAACAAACCAGCTTGGCGAGCCAACCAACCTCAATACATTTAGTTTCTTCATCTAAATTATTAACATAAATGGTGAACTCAAAAGTGGTTCAACAAAACTTCTGCGCTTTTCTATTCGATGGCTCTATTTATAAGGCTAGGATCCCATATGTTTCATTAAGCATTCTATCAATGTGTCCTGCTATATTCAAAAATCAATGCACACACAACCACTTTCCATTTTTCCTGCATATTTTTAGAATTTTGCCATTAAATCTATACAGCTCGTTACTACTTCCAAAACATATTGCCTCGTGTTTCTGTATATTGAATTCCATCTGCCACTCATCTACACATTCTGCTAGCCTATCCATGTCCTGTTGCAGACATCACCATATTATCTTCACTGTTACCACTCCTTCATGTTTGGTATCTTCAAAAAATCTTGAAATTTGACTTCTTGTTCGAAGATGCAAATAATTTATGCAAAGGTTCATGATCTTTATCAACCATCCCTGTTCCTTCATCAAAAATTCAATCAGATTAGTCAAACCCAATTTTTTATTCATTCACAGGATGTGGGCAAAACTGGTTGGGTCAACAAAGTTTCAAAGGAATAAATTGATCATTCTTTCAAAAATAAGCAGTTAATAAAAATGACGTTTAAAAAGTGCTAAGCAACGGAGCGATCTAACAAAACCATTTTTGCCTTTTTGCTTGAGAACTAACGCTAGAAGAGGACAGACTAGGCACAATTTCCCACTTACCAGGGAAAGGGGAGGCAATTAAGGCCAAGCAAAGGAGTTGAGATAAACTCGCATTCGCCTCACGTGGTGCATGCTGCCAGTTGGCCTCTGTGTGATTGGGATGAAAATAGGCTTTGGATGCAAGTTATTTTTCAGCCTGGCCTTTCCTCCTCTCCCAGTGGCTAGATTTTGGGAGGAAGGTAGAGGAGGCAGGCGGTTATGCTTTGATGAGACAGCATTGGGAGAAGAGGGAGGAGGTTGTCTTGGGAATTGGGAGTAGAGTGGATGGTGGGAGGAACCATCAACCACCATGAGACACCACTGAAAAGGAGGAAAGAGATTGGGGTGGGAAGTGCATGTGGAGGAAGGAGCCATCAGTCCTGGAAGACTATCAAAAGGGAATAAAGGATGGAGGAGGTCAGGTCTCATGTCAGAATAGCCACACATTTTGTAGAACGAGGTTGAAAAGGGCCTTCTAGGTAGAGGTGAGGCGCTATGAGGTACTTTCGTTTTTACCTTGTGCTCTAGCAGTCTCTGGCCCTGTCCAACAGATTAGTCCATGAGTCACCACATGAGGAAGTGGGGAAGGGAGAGACTGGGGAATCTGGAGCCTGTTGGATTGATGCAGAGGACAGATGTCAGAGGTAGATTCCTTACTCAGAGAGTAGTAAGGGCATGGAATGCCTTGCCTGCAGCAATTGTAGACTCGCCAGCTTTAAGGGCATTTAAATGGTCGTTGGATAAACATATGGATGATAATGGAAAGTGTAGGTTAGATGGGCTTCAGATTGGTTTCACAGGTTGGCGCAACATCGAGGGCCGAAGGGCCTGTACTGCGCTGTAATGTTCTATGTTCTATGTTAATGCAGTTGTTCAGAACAACAGCAATCATTGGCCAGTTAACCCATCAATCAGGATAGACTCCATGCCAAATTGGCTGCTTTGGACATTGACCATCCTGATTGACAGGCTACTTGGCCAATGAGCCCCAACTCCCCTACAGGTACAGCTCCATGTCATTAACACCGTCTCCTTCCCAGGCTCTTAGTTGGATCCCTTCTCATCATATTGAAATTAGCCCCTTTCAAATTGGAAATTCTATATTAATTTGTTCCTTTCTCTTCTCCGTTATTAGTATAAACCTTACAGGATGATGATCACTCTTACTCAAATCTTTCTTGCAAGCAATTGACCCACCTGAGCCCAGAAATGCCCCAGTTGGGCAAGAGTGCACTGATCAACAGAGTTCTCCTGTTCCTTTTCTTCCTCACACTTAATATTATGCCAGTTGATAGTTGGGTAATTTAAGCCCCTCCCCCTCCCCCTCCCCCCCCCCACCCCGGTATCCCCACTCTGTATTCTTGCACATCTCTGTGACTCCCCAACAGATTTGTTTCCAAATCTCTCAGTTACTACTTAGAGGTCTCTAGAATACCTCATGCAGTGTGATCTTAACGTTTTGTTCCTCAACTTTGAACAAATAGACTCTGTCCTTTTCCCCTTAAAGACATCTCCTCTTTCCAACAGTGCAATATCTTCAATCAAAACAATACCTTTAATCTTTTTTTCACATCCTTTATTCATATTTGAACCTCTAACATTATCCATAGCAAGCAGCCTTTAACAGACAAGTTGAAGTAATTAACCCGATTTGTACTCCAGACCAATTTAGGGTTCAAAGTGAGAAACCCTCCAGTCCCTCCTGCTGGCATCTCACCAATGTCAGGTGGGAGTTAGCTGCAGAAAATCTCCAGAGTCTGTCGGAATTGGGTTCTTGGCAGGATCTGGTACCAGAACCAACCTGTGAGACTGTAGAATTGAGAAGGGGTTATGTGAATCAGTGGCAGGTGAGGCTTAAGCCTGTTGTTGTGGAGCATCCTGAAGCAATGGTTTAATTTTTTTTGATTCCCAAGGAAAATACAAAAGAAAAATTTTAGCATTTGTAAGATTTAATTTTTTTTATTTTTAACTCTCCACATCCCTCCCATTTTGGCCTGGCAGTAAACTCATAGTGGAGCCCAGCTCAGGCTTCCAAATTAAAATTGCAGTTTGGATCATTGCAATGTATATGTTGAAAATGACCCTGCCTAATTTGACCACATCTCTCCTGCTGCCTGATCTAGAGGTCAGGTTGCAATTAGGACTGGTCAACTCCATGTGACTCCAGAGAGAATAAGGTCCCTGATCAATTCTAACGATCTTTTTGAGTAGAGTTAAAAACATCCAAAATGTGATGACAATCAAGGAGGATTTATTCTGGACAAGTAATCTTCGCTGGATTACCGCCCAGAAAGTGAAGGTTAAATTTCCACTCACTCTCCTACTGACTAGCAGTTCTCAATTAGACAAATAAACCCCAACACAGAACTGTCACCAGTTCATATTTATTTTGTATCGTCTACATCTTTAGAAAATAAAACGGTGAGTGAGGTACAGTGGCTTTCATAGATTTATAAAGCAATCTGATTTAACATTCTTAACATTGGGATAGGCTTGGTTTGTATTTCTTGCTACATTGAGATTTTGAAGGAAATATTTTACAGATACCTGGACGAACTTTTCATTGTGGTATAGTGTGATCTTGTTAGGTTGACTTTGCCAGTGAATCCTACTCTGTGTCTGAAATCCCTGGTATGCATTACAGATCAATGGAACAACTTTATCCCATGTGAGAATATATTCAACACTGGGCTATGTGTTAATGGGAGCTGCATGTTAATCTTCCCTTCTCCATGAGTCAAATTGACTGAGAATGTTTGCTCTGTTCCTCTCTCCACAGAGGCTGCTGGATCTGCTGAGTATTTCCAAAATATTCTTGTTTCTATTTAAGTTAATGGGAGTCTTTGTAATATTCCAAAATATCTAACCTCACAAATATTTCTCTTAAACTTTCCTTGAGTCATAGAAAATTAGATATTAAAATTATTAATAATTTGTTGAGGAACTTTTCAGACAAAAATATTCCTTCTGCTGATCCAGTCACTTTGTACTTTGTAGGGGCCAATATCTAGTTTATGACAATGATGACATTGAGGCAAAACCCAGGGAATGGAAGAAGTATGAGTTCCACTATGATAACGTGCTGTGGGCCTTATTGACACTATTCACTGTATCTACTGGTGAAGGCTGGCCAATGTAAGTATTGTGTTCATTGGTGTTTGATTGCTGGGAGTCATTAAAAATATTGTTTCTTTGGGAATTAGCTGATGCAAAACTGCAACTTAAGTTGTGAAAACTCAGATGCACTAGGCTTAGCGGGTTTTATGATAGGCTGCAGAAAACAGTGACACAAGCTGCACAATTATGCGGTAACAGGATTACAATAAGGCAGTCTGATCTGTTCCTTTAGCTTGCAATCACAGCCTACTTTAAATTTTGACAGAATGAGTGTTTTTTGATTGCTGCACTCAGGTTTGTCATATCTGATTATAAGTTGGTCATGTCTCTTCAAAGTAAGTGACTTTTAAATAAAGCACTTTGTTTCTGAGAGACATGACAAGATACTGAATTGATCCACTTATTTTCAATTGTCTCATTGCTAAATGCAACACACAACCAATGCATTGTATCTTATATGTGACTTTATCTCATTGAGAGAAACTTTATTCTTTTTCAAGGCAGATCAAAATAATTTGTACCATCTCTGTCCTTGGCTGAACTTCTTGCTAGTGTTCTTACTGCTATCTGAAAGAGTTTCAGATAGACATGCTAAATACAATTATGTGGAACAGTAAATGCAGTATATGTGCGGTCAGGTGATTAACAGCACAGATTTCAAACAAAGGACCTGCATATAAAACTCAAAGGCAATTCATTTTTTAAAAAGAAAACACAGTGTGGAGCTGGAGGAGCACAGCAGGCCTGACAGCATCAGCATGGGTAAGTCCATTTCTGAAGAAAGGTCCCGACCTGAAACGTCACCTTTCCTGCTCGTCTGATGTTGCCTGGCCTGCTGTGTTCCTCCAGCTCCATACTGTGTTATCTCTGACTCCAGCATTGGCAGTTCTTACTATTTCATTTTTTAAAAAAATGTTTGACATATGATCTATCAAAAAGGGCATCTATCAAACCTAGGGTTTCAGTATTCAGTAATTGGGCGTGGAAATTTGGGAGTCAGTTTTTTTTTTGTATTAGCAATTTGAAGAAACCTGAAATATTTTAGATGCCAGAACCTAAAGAGTTTTTGCTTGGGGTCTGGTGGAAGGTTAAGGCTCATGATGCTAGAAACATTACTTTTACTCATCTCTGATAATCAATGATGAGATGATAACAAGGCTAGGTATAAAACAGCATACTTGGTTGGAGGACAGGACTACTCATGGAGGTGTGAAGGAATGATGTTCAGTGTATCACTACAATAGTGACTTAGCAGCAGAAGAGGAACAGCATGCAGGAAGAGGTTCGAAGGCATGTGCTGGTAAAATGTAAAGGAGCACACTAGTTTATGGATAAAACAAAGAGTGGTAGCAGAACGAGTATGGAGAGAGAAAGATTATAGGCTGGCAGAAACATAAGAGAATTAATTGTCATCTGAGATGCAAATGCTTATGAAACTTTGAGGGATGACGAGCAGAAATTCCCAGACTTGTCAGGGTGACAGATCTCATGTTTGGATGCATGGCTGATATGATATAATGGTAATGTGCCTAACATTGGTCCTTTTCTCTTGTTATACTGGAAATCCTTCAGATGGGCTGTTTATTCAGTTCCTCTGAAGGTGTGGTGGGGATCTCATTGAAAATTATGATTATTTATAGCTTATAGAAAAGATGGATGTCTTAACCAACATTAAGTGAAATGATTCACATACAGCATTGTATTGTTCAGTGTTAAATGGAACTGGTTCATCTAATTAGAATTTAAAAGTCATTAAACAATTCAAATATAAGTTTAATATCTATTAGAGTGGACTGGATTTTGGAAGCATTTGGGACATGGAGCAGACAGTCTAAGTTCCTTGTGACCACGTGTAAATTTGGGGCCACAGGTTTTCTGCTGACAAAATAAAGATTTGTTGTCTCTAATGGATTGTGAATTAACCTCATAACATGTTTGTTTTCTCTTCCTCAGAGTTTTGAAACATTCGGTGGATGCTACAGAAGAAGATCAGGGACCCAGCCCCCGCTATCGCATGGAAATGTCCATCTTTTATGTTGTGTATTTCGTTGTGTTTCCATTCTTCTTTGTGAATATATTTGTTGCACTTATTATCATTACATTCCAGGAACAGGGTGATAAGGTGCTGTCTGAGTGCAGTCTCGAGAAAAATGAGGTATGCATCAAAAATGTCATATTTGCTGACCTACTTATCGACTGCTCTATTTCTAATTTCCTTAAAGGTTGCTTTTCATCTCTGGGATTAAAAGATAAAACCTAAGCCTCTCTGACAAGAAAGAATCTAATCATTGGCCCTTGCTTTGGTGAATCCCCCACCACAAACATCCTGAGTGTTACCCCTGACCAGAAACTGACTGAATTAGATCTCTAAGTAGTTTGGTTACAAGAACAGGTCAAAGGCTAGGAGTTCTGTGATAATTAATTCACCTCCTGACTCCCCAGTTCCTATCCACCATCCATAAGGCACAAATCAGGAGTGTGATGGAATAATCTCCACTTCCCTGGATGAGTGTAACACCAACAACACTCAAGAAACAGGCCACCATTCAGAACAAAGGAGCGGACATGATTGGCACCCCATCCATCACCTTAAACATTCACTCCCTTCACCAATGATGCACACTACCAACACTTTGTACAATGAACATAATGCAGCAATTCACCGAGCTCCCTTCAACAGTACCTTCCAAACCCATGATCACTTTAATCTAGAATGACTAGGACAGCAGACGCATGAAAAACCACCACCTGCAAATTCCCCTCCAAATCACTCTCCATCCTCACTTGGAACCATATGATTGTTCTTCAATTATCACTGAGTCAAAATCCTGGAACACCTTTCTGAACGTTACTGTGGGCGTATCTACACCATATGATTGCAAGAGTGAGGAAAATGGCTCACTACCACCTTTTCAAAGATAGTTAGGGACGGGCAATAAATGCTGGCATATCCACCAACACCCACATCCCAAGAATGAAGAAATTAATTGTAGTAATTTACTTTTTTTCAACTGGAACATTCAATATTGAATACACTTCCACTTATTATTCCAAACTGACATTTGATATTTCCAAACTGGCAGAATAATTTCTTCCTTTTTAATAAAGTCTACTCACTCTCAAGTACTCATAATGACCTATACAACCATTGAAAATATTTTTCTATATTTTATGTTTTACATTATTAGAAGAACTAATTGTTCCAATCAGTTACTTTGGCAAGTTTTAATATTAAAACTAATCAGTTGGAAAACTCAATAAACGAAATTCACCAAAGGGTTGACCTATTTAGAGCACAGATAATGGATAATTTCTGTACAATGATAAAGAGGTGAATACTGCACATATGACTTAATGTGGTATACGGAGAGAAGTGTAAATAGTGGAGATAGTGAATAGATGATGCAGAGAGGTTGTAGTGATGGAACACATGAATGTAGGACAGACAGCACATTATGTGTAGGAGAGTGAAAACAAGTTAAAAGGATCATACAAACTGGCAGCTGACTGAAATAGAAGCAGAACTTCAGAATAGGGCAGAGATAGTAATTAGGGCACACACAGATTATATAAGAGTAAAGGATGTAAATAAAGTATAAAAAATGCAATGTGATTAATCAGTGAGAAGAAATTGAAGAGGGCACTGTTATGAGGGAGCTAATAAAGGAAACAGTGAATGAAGGACAGAAGTAAAATTAAATGGCCTTATGAATGAAAGTAATTATAACGGCTGTCTGTAATTTTTTTTATTTCTCCTCACATTTGCAATTAGTTCCTATCTGGTAGCTCAACTCAGGATGCAAGGTTTGATGTAGCATAGATGAAATGAATTGGAGGTAGTACAGTTGCTGTACAAATGTACAAATAATACAAATGGTATTATTTCACTGTTAGTTCATGATGCTTTCTTGTTGAAAAGTACTGCGTAAGTATATCTTTAGGTTGCATTTTTGAATATTGTGTGATTTTTACTTTGCCCTTCAAATGTTACAAGGCAAAAATGTTGTGATAATTATAACCTTGTTCAATTCAGACACATTGGTTGTTGCCTTCCAGAGAGCGTGTATTGATTTCGCTATAAGTGCCAAACCACTGACTCGCTACATGCCACAGAACAAGCAAACTTTTCAGTACAAGATGTGGAGATTTGTGGTCTCCCCTCCTTTTGAATATTTTATTATGGCTATGATCGCAATCAATACTGTAGTGCTGATGATGAAGGTAAGGTGCAACAGCGAACAGTCTACAAAACGGAGGTAATTTGAATGCTGTTATTTGCTGTACTTCAAACACAATTAGAAATTTTTCTCCTGTGATTTTTGTGATGAAAAAAATCTGCTTTAAAGAACGCCAAATATTTTATGTGACGTTTTGCCATTAAGAAACCTAATCTTTTACTTTCACAAGTAACAGAGCAATCTTCAGCACAAGTTAAAAATGCTTGAAATAGCTGTCTGTGCACAGTTGGACAATTGCATTATCCAGTGCAAGAGTAGTGATAATTTTTACTTTGGGCTATAGTGGGTTAGTCATCCATTCAATAGAAATGAAAGATGTGAGCGAGATATGACAGGATGGCTGAATTGGTGTGCCTGTTCATACTGTCACCCAAAGTTCATGTACAATAGTCATCATCAAGAATCCGATAGGCAATTGGAAATTATCATGTTTTAAGCTGAAAGTTTTGTATCGAGTAGTCATTTGGCTTGCGGTTATTACACATTTATATCGTTAAAAAAAACTATGTTACCATAGTAATATTTGGAACTAATGAAATCCCATTCAGGAGTACTTATTGTCATAATTTGTGATGAATAAGCAATTTATAAATGTCATTTGAACTTGAAACCAGATTAACAGAACCTGTCTTGTTTTATACCAACCACATGAATTAGTTGGTGGTCTAATTTAATTTGAAGCTTTTTTTTAACTGCAGTTGATGGTTCACTTCAAACCACTTACTTTCGTTGGTGTTTATATTAAAAAAAACCTGATGTGATGACATTCTTTTGTGTGTTTCTTGAGAGGAAATGAATAGTTTATTACCGGTGCATTGCATGGTCAGTGTAACAAAAACACTGATTACTGCTCAAGAGACTGCCCTTGAGGAAATTAAAATTTTTTAAAAAATCAGCAACACCAACTTTCATGATTCCATCCATGGAGCAATCAATAAAAAAGAACTGTCACAAGATAATTGGGAAACAAATCATTGACTGCTAAGTCAATCATTGAAACAACGATTAGGCAAATGCAAGGTGTTGCATTTTGGTAAGACAAATCAGGGCAGGACTTACACAGTTATTGGTAGGGCCCTGGGTAGGGTTGTTGAACAGAGAGACCTTTGGCTGTAGGTACATAGTTCCTTGAAAGTGGTGTCACAGATAGACAGGGTGGTAAAGAAATTGTTCAGCGGTCAGAACACAGAGTATAAGAGTGGGATGTCATATTACGGCTGTACAAGACATTAGTGAGGCCGCATTTCGAATTGTGTATAATTCTGATCGCCCTCCTATTGGGAAGATGTTATTAAACTGGACAGGGGTACAGAAAAGATTTACAAGGATGTTGCCAGGATTGGAGGGTTTGAGCTATAGGGAGAGGCTGAATACGCTGGGGCTTTTTTCTCTGGAGCGTAAGAGTGGCTGAGGGGCGACCATATAGAAGTTTATAGAATAGTGAGGGGCATAAATAAGGTGAATAGCCAAGGTCTTTTCCCCAGGGTAGGGGAGTCCAAAACTAGAGGATATAGGTTTAAGTTGAAAGGGGTGAGATTTAAAAGGGACCTGAGGGGCAACTCCTTCACACAGTAGGTGGTACCATATATGGAATTAACTGTCAGACAATGTAGTAGAGGCAGGTACAATTACGAAATTTAAAAGACATTTGGGCAGGTACATGGATAAGAAAGATTTAGAAGGATATGGGCCAAATGCAGGCAAATGGAACTAGTTCAGTTTCGGAAACCTGATTGGTGTGAATGAGTTTGGCTGAAGGGCCTGTTGCAGTGCTGTTTGACTCTATAACAAGATGATAAACAGTGAAAGAGTTGGGCCCAAGTGTGTGGAACCAGAAGACATAGTTGAGGTTTTAAGTGGGTGCTTTGTATTCACTGTAGAGAAGGAAGATGTAGATATTGAAATCAGGAAGGTGGTCTGTGATTACTTGAAGAAATTAGCATTGAGAGAGAGCTGGTATTAGCAGCTTTAGCAAGTTTGGAAATTTGAAATTCCCAGGCTCAAATGAGATATATCTCAAGCTACTGTGGGATGCTGGAGAGGTGCCTCTGATATTAATTTTCAATTCCTCTCTGGACACAGGAGAGGTACTATAGGAATGGAAAGCAGCTAATGTGTTAGCATTATTCAAGAAAGATGTTAAAGATAAGCCAGAGAATTAAAGCAAGTGAGATGACCATCAGAAGTATGGAAACCTTTGGGAACAAATTCTGGGGGGACAGACAGACTCTACTTGGAGGGACAAGGATTGTTTGATGGTAGTTAGCATGACTTTGTCAGGAGGAGACAATGTCTCACAAATTTGATAGTATTTTTGTGATTACGTATATAAATGAGGGTAATTCAGTTGATCTAGTCTACACGGACTTCACTAAAGCATTTAACAAAACCTTGCAGGGGAGACTGGTCAGGAAAATAAGCATCCATGAAACCCAGGGCAATTTGGCAAATTGGATTCAAAATTGGCCAAGTGCCAGGAGGCAGAGGGTGATGATTGAAGTTTGTTTTTTCTAACTGGAACTCCCCCTCCATTGGCATTCTATAGGGTGTGGTGCTGGCTCCCCTTCTGATTGCAGTGGATAGTAATATTCTAGACGTAAATGTAGGAGGTATGATCAATTAGTTCACAGATGACACAAAATTGAGTGCTTTGGTAAATAGCGACGAGGACAGTCTTAGACTGCAGGAAGGTATAGACAGGCCAGTCAACTGGGCACAGCGGTGAGATTAAACCTGAAAAGTGCGAGGTGATTCATTTTGGATGGACCAACAAAGCAACAGAATAAATGATGAGTTACAGGACCCTAAGAAGTACAATGCATCAGAAGCACCTTATTATGCATGTGCAAGATCCTTGAAGGGAGCAGGACAGGCGAGTAAGGTGGAGAAGAAAGTGTATGAGATACTTGCCTTTATTGGTTGGTGGTAGAGGCAGGAACTCTCTCAACATGTAAGAAGTATTTAGATGACAGCTTGAACTATCATGGCATACTCGGCTGCAGGCCAAGTGCCAGAAAGTGGGATTTGAGAAGCATGGTCACGATGGGCTGAAGGGCCTCTTACAACTCTAGCGACAGTATGAGAAATTGTTACTTGTGCAATACTAGTTGATGTTTGAAAGTAGAGAGGATGAAACAATGTAATTTCATGTAAACTTGGGAATGAATGAAGAAATGCTGATGAAAGTTTCATGTGGACATCGATGAATAATGATGACACTTCTGTATTTGAACAATCAACCTGCAGTGCAAATCAGTTTTCCAAAATCCTCAAAATAGCTGTGTTTAAGGGAAACAAATAGACTCCTTTTTCTCTGGGCAGGAAATTATTTTACTCCTTGTACAAAAATTGTAATCTTGGTTTATTTAATCAAAATTCTCCAAAGGACTGGTACTGATTCTTTGTGTTTTCTTTACATTTCATGTAGTTTTATAATGCTCCTGACCCTTATGACAGAATGCTGCAGTACCTGAACATATTATTCACATTTCTGTTCTCCATGGAGTGTGTGCTGAAGCTTATTGCATTTGGTATTCTGGTATGTTACATTTCAATTCAACTAACAAATCAGTTGTAATGTGATATATTTAAAAAATCAGTGTCTTGGAATAAAAAAAGCTTGTGAAGGTATTACTGAAATATAGTTGCACTATCGAAGAGAGAAAATTAATGTTTTCTATAACCTGCCAAAGCTGCAGCTCCATTAAACAAATATCTAAGATCATAAGAAATCAGTGGTTGGCTTTGTAGGTCTCAGTCTTATATCTGAGTCAGCAAGATATGGCTTTAAACTCTTCAGAATTTGAGCACATGATCTACTCTGTTACGATCTGACCCCTTGTGCTTTGGATAAACTGCCTGTTTGGATAGACCAAAAAATGTCATTTTAAATAAGGGTAGCAAATCCTTCTCGTTTATATTCTTTCCTCAACAAATTTTGCTAAAGCAGTTGCTGCTTGTGTACACTTTATGCTGTGCGTACGTGTTGACTGTCTCATTTACCCACATTGCAATAACCTTGCACTTTACATTTATTTGATTTTATGAAGAACTCTTTGGAATGTTACTGAAAGATGATAAAATACTTTACAAATGCAATGTAAAACATTCTATTGATTGGTAGAGGTCTTTTGAGTTATTAATCTGCAAAATTCTTGATTTTTTTAGTAATTCTAACTTTTGCCACTCCTGTTAAGCTTTGGACCTGCATGATCGAACTACTTCTGACAGTTATTTGTGTTAATGTAAAGATTCATAATTGCTTTCATAAACTAAGGTAACTATGCCTTGTCAAAAATGAAGAAAAAGATCAGTTAGTTTAAAAATTATGATCAAAGTGGAAGTTTTGTATCTTATTTTTCCATTGATACTGATTAACATGATAATGATAATGTCTCATGGTCATTTGCTCATCAGGGATTTTTTAACTGCTAAGTTAGTTTATGGCAAACACTAAAACCAATTGTCAGTTGTAAAGCAGACGTTACAGCAAACCAAATCATTTCTGTGTGCTACTTGCAAATCATTAGTGGACTCACCATAAGGCAAAGTCACCACATTGTAAATATACAGCACGTGGCGTTCTTAAAGGCTAGGTGCACATGCAACGCTGATCAGGTATATCACCTTCTAGGGGTGTCAGCCGTATACGTATTTGTCTGAGATTGGCCTGAAGCAACATAATGCAAAGACCCAAATTTTAGTGCAAAATTCTGTGTTACGATCTTCCTTGAAAAACTGGAAGTCTATCCAAAAATTCACACAGAGAAGTCCACTCACTTGTATTTTGTTAAAATTGTCTTTTGACAAACAGCTGCCTGCCCCAGAGCTTTAGTACAAAAGTCTCAGGTTGGTCCAAGGAGGCTGTGAAAATATTTGTAATGTAGTGACTGTGGCAGCAGACTGCTTCCTGTTGGTGTTATCACACTTTGCCACAAAGTACACTTTGGATTATTTCACAATTATACTACACAACTGGTATAGGAAGTGAAGCTGAAACAGCAAGATAGCTCAGTTTCACATACATAGACTATCTTGCAATGATATATGAATGACTACAAAGTTGAGCACTTAACTTGATGGCAATCTGATCATGATTTTCCCCTTTTTATTTGATTTAGAACTACTTCCGCGATGCATGGAATGTGTTTGACTTTGTAACTGTATTGGGAAGTATTACTGATATTTTAGTCACTGAGCTGGCGGTAAGTGTATCTCCCCTAAATCAAGCTGTTATTTTAAAATCTACTTTCACTCCAATGGTTGAGGTGCAGCGTAATGTTGAACTGGATTCTTACATAATCTGCATTTGAATTTTTCTTTTGGAACAATGAATAAACTCGAAATTTACCAGTTTGGTTTATTTAAATTGGCATGATGGGGATGTGTTGAATTCCACTATTTATACTGCAACAGAAATTCTTTATATGAGGTGATGTTTTGGGGGTAGACCAGGCTCTGGAAATGTTATGAAAGCTGTTTCAGATAATTATGGTTGTAAATGTACTTTCCAGGCCTTTCTCAGCTTTGAATGTACCTCAACTAATAGCTGGGGATGCCACAGGTAGAAAATTGAATGGGAAGAATGTGATGTGGCTTCCTTCTGGTTCACTATCTTTCCAAATGCTTCTGCCTCTCCATAGACCACCACACATTTCCCAGCCCCACTTCCCCCTCCAGCTTCCTATTTAATGAGCATGGGGTAGGACAGATACAGATTAATTGTGTTGTAGTCAGCTTTCTCTTGACCACCCCAGTCTCTGAAAGCATCAGGTTATGAACAAAAAATGAAATGAAGTAAGTAAATCAACATATCTCTCCTGAAAACTGGGATTGGATCCAGCCTGCCAGATGGTGGCAGATTGAAGTCTCATTTAGTCATGGATACCAGGCAGTTTCAGCCGGCAGTGTAAATTCACCAGGAGCCCACAGCCTGATGATTTTCCACACTTTGACTTTGGATAATACCCATGTTGCAGCTTCATTGGAAACTGTGATAGGAAATGGAATTGGTATAAAGGGATTTTCCAAAGGTGTTCAGTTTAGAACAATGGAAATGGATGTGCAATCAATAGATGTTAGTGCCCAGAAACAACTTTAAACAGGTTTAATGTTGTTGATATTCTAACCCACTGCATGGCTATCCTTCATCTCCATGACAAAACTGACACCAAGAAAGATGGAAAATTACATGTTCGAGATTATTAATGGTGCTGTTAGCGATCAGGAGTTTAGTATGGTTCTTTGCTTTCTATTTTAACTAAAGTATTGACCTGTTGTTTTTAAATGGACTAATTTGTTTGTTAAAATAATGTTGATGGAATCATTTTTGATGCTTCTCCATTAATTATTCTTTTACCTTCTTTCCTGGGTTTAACATCAATCCCTGACTTAAGGGACTTGAGGGAAGTTCGGAAAAAAATATTTGTATCTCACATTCGTTGGAGAATACTCAACAATGTGAGAACTGGTAGAAAATTGTATACTTTTTGTAGCTTACCTGGAGTGACTGTCAACTTTTCAATGTGAGCAACAAACTAATATATTGTTGTTTTTGTTAAAAATTTAAAAAATCAATTTAGTTTTTTAAAAGTACCTTTCAAAAATTCTGACTGAAATTACAGATGCTTTGGAAGAAAAAAATACATAAAGTGCTTCCAATATAATGTGCTTGCCACAAATAAATCTATGATCTTGTTGCAAGTAAACTTACTTTTCGTGTTAATGCATCTATGTAATGAGATGTACTTGACTGTAGCCTCACCAGAGACCTATATAGCCAGCATCGGCCATGAGGTTTTGTCAGGATGTTTCTACAAACAAGTCAATATTCATTGGCATCATTTCGTTTGGCCGAGAATGCAACTGGGAGCTTTCCAGAAATGCCAGCCAAGTTCTGTTGTACACTCAGTTAGTCCTGAATTCTAAAGCTCCTCAAATTGCATTCAATGTAACAGTGACAGCCCAAGATTAACTTAAGCTTCTCAGTGATGAAATGAGATGGGGAATAGCAAAACCACCCTGATGGGTGATCTACAAGAAAACATTGATTTCTTTCATCGTCTGTATTTATCTTGTGATCATCCTTGATGATGTCTTGACATTAGCGAGTCCCATATCTCCTCAGTCTTGGGGCTTTTGAGCTGATCTGCCCTGTAAAGTTATGTTAGTAATGTTTAAAATGGTGGTGATAAAGCAAGAAAAACATGTTGACTCTTCCAATCATTTTACTGATAGTAATCTCCCATAAAAGCATGGAAGACTTGCTTCGCACAAGTCGAGTTCTCAACTAACTTGATTCCATTGCAAGTTAGACTTAAGAAGTTACTTGAGGTTCCCAATTTGAGAGGGCGGGGATCTTCGTGAGGCTATATTGAGAAGATTAAACTATTCATTTATTCCCAAAGGAAACAAATTTAAGATTACATTTTCCCGAATGACTCGGCAGAGTATTTCACTGTATTCCTTCAGGAGGAAATATTAAAGTGGTCAGTCCCTCCATGAGACATTTGTGTTATCTGGAATCAGTTAGTTACTGGCCTGGATACGCACCTGAAATGTCCACTAGGAAAACTTGCATGACAGAAAACATTGGGAGGAAAAGATGAAGAGAAAAATGCAAAGTAGGGACTTAAAGGAAAAGGAGCCAAGATTTCTGCAAATATGCATGGTTCAACACCTACGTGTATACACAGTCTACACCCGAAAGAGATGGGTCTTTTCAATCTTGATTGGAAGCCATCAGTTCTAGCTTTTCCCTTACCTACTGTTTATTAGAAGTATATTCTGCTTTGGGTGTTAATTTTCACTAATGGTGGACTTTGTTAGCTTAGCAAGTTAAAATGGAAGTATTCATATTCAGGCATTTAACTAAAAATACATGAAATACACCACAAACTAATATGTGGTAATAAGTTGAGCTTTCCTAGAAAAAAAAAGGGTTTCTTGGATATTCTGCAGAATGTGACAGATGTGCACCAGGTTACCCATCGAGTTGATTTGTGCCTGATTAAATTAGTAAATGGTTTCTCATGAGATGTATTAAAATTGCACCTCAGCCACAATCATTATTATTATACATCCTATCCACCTACAGCTTGTATTGTTTATTCTTTAATGCAAATCAATAAACAATGCATTTGTATTCATGCAATTATAATTTTTATTTGTGTCAGTATATTCCTTTAGGAGCGACAATTCAAGATTACTTTGAGTAATCATCCATTACTACCGGTTAGTGAGCACAAGTTAAAATGAGGTTACTTTCTTTTACTTTCCTTTAAGTTTACAGCCATGTCAACTTAGGGATATGGAGACAGTAAGGACTGCAGATGCTGGAAACCAGAGTCGATAGATGTGAAACTGGAAAAGTACAGAATGTCAGACAGCATCCGAGGAGAAAAACAAACCTGATGAAGCCCTGACGAAGGGTTTTGGCCCGAACCTGTTCCTTGGATGCTGTCTGACCTGCTGTGCTTTTCCAGCTTCACATCTGTTGACTCCGTCAACTAAAGGATACTTCAGATTTTAAAAAAAATCCCTTCCTCTTCTGAAGCTGCTGACTGGAGCTGGGCCACAATTCTTCAGCATCAGTAGGCCGACAAGACCACATACCATTTGCGATTAATTGTGTTTGACTCTGCACAGTAATTACTGCTATTTAACTGTTGGCAACATCACTGTCAAGGCTGATCTTTTTGTCACCTGATGGTCATTGTACACAGATTTCCAGTAGAACTTTCTGGAACACACTGCCTCACAGGACTTGTTTGTCCCTGCCCTTTAGTTTTGCATTTGCACTGCAATAAAATTGTAACAGTTAAGCTTAGTGCAGGGTAAATTTTATGGGAATCGTGTCAGGAGAAGTACTTCATGAAATGGAAAGGTAGTTGAAGAGAAGGAGTCTGATTTTGCAGTATGCAATTTTTCTAGTAGTGAGCTTTTATCCCAGTGTTCAAAGTCGAATACTGACATAACTGAACACGGTAAATCCATTCCAATCTCTGATGCCATTGAATGAAACTTTGCATCAGTAAAACAGTAATGCAAGATGTACCCTTCAATAATTGTAAAGTGAAATATATTCCTGAGCAGATTACTATGTTGTACTAAACATTATTGAGTTAAAGTGACATCCAATGCAGTAGAAAAAGTGTTCGAAATACCTAGGTACAAAATAAGTTAACAAGGAGCCTCTTCCTTGTAACGAAAATTGATGTGCTTATAATTGCTGCCATTTGTTAGAAGCTGGTGGCAACATAGAATTTTTAGACCTTTTGAGTTACATGTCACATGATTATTTGGCTCTAAAATTGCTATTCAACTCTTAGGTTTCCACTAATTGGATGAAAATTGTCGCTCCTTATTTCTTGTATTGGTTTTTATTTCCTGGTAAATCTGCAATGAGCCCACATTCTGATTTACTCCAAGATAGTCCTTTTCAGCATCACTGTGAAGGTCATGAGTTCAAACACTGATTTGCTGGACTGTAATTTGATTCAAGAGATGTCTTTTTTTAAAAACTGAGTTTAGTTTTGCTCATCTGATTTCTCATTTCCTCTTGTTTTTATTCCTTATTTTCTCCAACGGTCCTGCTGAATCACACCATCCAATCAACACACAATATGAAAATCCATGTATTCGTCTGTATGTTGCACACCTGCTGCTCCCTCCCAAAAAAAACCTTTCTTTGCATCCTGCCAACATCAATCATCCATGAACAACATCAACATGTAGCAACGGGTTGGTTTCATCAATTTAAGAACTCTTTTTTGATTGGAATCGGTTTGCTTTATAATTTGCTTTTCTGGTTAATTGGTGCATGCAAAAAGACAGAGGTGAAGCTTTTTTTTTCTCTGCCGTGATCTGACCTGCAGTAGTGCATAGTATTCACTGTAGCAGCTTATCCTGCCCAGAACCTGTTTTCCTTTTCCCACGCTGATGACAGATTTTGGGAGTTTTGTAGTCTATGGCAGAGAGTTTGAAGTGTAACCTGAAACATTACAGTTGAATTTTAATAATAGTCTCTGGTTTAAAACAAAAAGGAGGGAGTAACTGAAATAAAAAAGCATATAAGGAAGATACTGAGCAAGGAAAAAAAGACAGAAAATAGAATAAGTATGTTCTTCAGCTTTGCAGTTAGACATGCTTTAATTAAGTTTTACCAACAATAATAGTTCTTACTTATTGTAGGTCTGTAGAATTAGGATTAACTTTTTTTTGATTGTAACTTTTTAAAAATTATAATTGGATTGGAGGAATTGTTCTGGTGAAGAGCTACTCACTAAACTCAGGAAAATTCCACAATTGTTTTGTTTCACATTCACTTTAATTCCGCTCTCTCTTAAACAAATCAATCTTCCCAAATAGTTCCCTTGATAGTATTTATCTGGTTTGGCTATTGAAAGAGATCTACTCCAAAACATTAGATAAACACAAATGGGGGAAGAGAAAACATTTAAATGAACTACGTGCTTTAAGTCTGCCCTAATTAGCTTTTTATAATGCAGTTATGATTTGCATTTTCCATCAGTGGGATTGCTCAATTCAGATCCAGTCCAACATCATCTGCAGTAATATGTCAGAAATATTGATCAACCTGATTTCCATTAGGAAATCTCAAAACAAAAATCCATAACACCATTACACCATATTTACCATATCTGTTCAGTGTGCAGTTTTGCTAAGGGGAAAAATAATGAATTCAACAGAGAAAAACTGTTGCTAAGTAAGATTACTAAAAGACCAAGGGAGCAGTCCAAGCCCCTCTGCTATTGTATCTCAAAAGCACAAGTCATTGATAACTGAAAAAGGTAAGGCCCTACTGAGGCAAAACTCTGCACCCTAAAATTTGTACTATCCTTAAACTATATCATGTTTCTGTCAATGAGAAAATGCCTTTGGTCATACTGGCAAGATGTGTGACCCCCCCTCTTTTTTTGGAAGAAAGTCTAGAGTGGAGTTCAGTTCTTTGATGAAATATCAAATCACACTTCAAAACGGCATGTTTTCTCTAGAAATTCCAATAACAACCCAACCAGGGGCTCACACATAGGTGAGACCTGCAAGACTGCAGTAATGCTACTTAGTGCATTAGGAGTTAGTTGGATCGAAAGTTTGCTTTAAGAATAACAGGTTCTTGGGTGTTTCTTAATGTGCTGTAAAAGAGACAATCTTACCTTTTGAGCTCTCTTCACTTAAAGATGGCAGTATTCTTGAGGTAAAGAAATATACGCTGACTTTGCAGTGATTTTTTTGGCCTCTAATGGAATAATGAATGACCTGACACGTCAGAAATCCTGCAGAGCCTCAGTCACCAACAATATTATTGGTTCCACAACTAGGCTGGGGGTTTGCTGTAGGGTCCATACATAGCAATTACATGATCAGTTTCCCTCTGAGGGATCCGAGATCATTATGAAAACCTACTTTGAATTCCTGCTGATTTAAAAATGGAAGGATTGACATGTCTTCCTGATGTTTTGAGGAGTATACCAAACCATCCACCTCTCCTGTGCCCACGACACAATCTAACATCCTCTATGCTAATCAGATTTATCTTCTGGGCCAGTATTTGATAATATTATCTTTTTCCAGGAGTGACAGCATTTTCTTGTCTCTAATGGGGTAATTAACACAATTGACATTTAGTGAAATTAGTGTTAAGTCAGCTGCAACTATTAGATACCAGTTTTATTCCAGTCACACGTTTCTCTGAATACATAATTATATTTAATATTCCCAAATGCAAATTTGAGAAATCTATTCCCCACTCCAGCATAGAATTACAAAATTAACTTGATTGTTACTGTTAAAGATCCTGATATCAGGAGGACATAACTTTCCAGTTTTCTGATCCTCAATAATACACTGGACAGTTACAGCCTCCCACTCTGACGATAAGAAAACAAAGTGTCATTTCCAAATGCTTCTCTGTGGTTTCCTCTTTCTCCAATTCCACTAAAATAAATTCTGTGAGAATATTTCATTAATTACCCACCACAAGATCGGAACCAGCCATTTTTTTTCTCTCCACAGACTCTCTCTCTCCCAAACAAAATTAAGTTTGTAGAAAGACAAGGGCAGGGAAAATGAAAACTCAGTGCAATCTTCCATCACACATCTCTCCGTTCTTTCAGTTAACAACCCCAAAGATTGATAGTTGAATGATAATCCAGTTCTAGGTACAGACATAGAAAAGGAAAGTGTATGCCAAACCCAAACTTGTTTCTAAAGAAGCAAGCTGTAATTAAAAGCACCTTCGATAAGATTCAATTTGCCTGTTCAAATCAACTCCTGATATGCATTAACTTACAGGGGATAGAGCAGAAGAAAATATTTGCAAAAGCCTACTAAATGTTGAAGGCACAATGTCAGCATTCTAAATAATAACTTAAAAAAAACTAATTTAGTTGAAGCCGACAATTGGCTTGGAATGGATTGATTGATTTCTGTAATTTGTCTCACGGTAGAATTCTAAACAATTTGCAACTTTTAAGAACTAAATGTCCAGTTAACATTTTAAACTCATTGTTCAAATCTTAAATTATAATAGAAGTTTTAGGTGGATCAAAGTAGTTTTGACAGATTGAAGGAAATATGTGTTTGGAGTCCTCTCATTAATAGGAAGGCTTTTAGTTCCAATTTCCTTTGTCTTTGATATGTTCAGGATTTAGTTTCTGGTAGAGAAGTAATTATTTAGGTGGAGTCTAATACAGGTTGTGAGAAAGCAAACAATCTTTTTAAAACTTTCATTGCAATCAAGTAATTTCCTGTTTTTTTTCTTTTAGAAAATATATACAAGATTATTGTTTGGATTTTAGCTTCACTGTTTTGTTTTATAATTAAGTTAACAATTAACTTTTCTGGGCTCTTGTAGTAACGGCCCAAATGGACAACGATCACTTTCTTTAATGTACTTGTTTAATGAATTCATCAATTCAAAAGTGTTCCTCATATACCAGTTCCTTTCCGTTAACCTCCTTGTTCAAAAATAAAATCAGTTTTTGGATAATGAGATGCTGACCAAGAAAAAACAAATGTGTCAAACTCAATATGAAAGCTCAGGGTCATATGAAAGAATTGTTTCCTCACAGGAACCTATAGAACCTAGCTAGCAGTATGACTACCATAGTTACTCCTGATGCTTTTATCTTGGGAATAGTCCAATTGTTGGTCACAACTGAATCTTGCAATTTTTCTAACTGGGCAGGAGTGGGTTAATATTGCATGCATGCTTAAAACTGACTGCTTCTATGTCACAAGTGCTTCATACATAGATTTATTTTTTAAATTAATGCTTAATTACTTTTGAACTACATCATCTTTTTGGCTTTAATTTGCCTATGGGCTCAATGGCCTGATAGCTAAGTGACTAAGTCCAGTATGTGTTAGTATGGACTTCTGTATAAGAAATTATATGAGTGTATATTTGTTCAATCAGTTCATTTTAACCAATTTTGTCCATTGATGATTATCATTCACTTTTAAACAATGGAGTTCAATCTGTTTAATGAGTTAGGTATTCCATTGGTTGGATTCTGCAATTCACAGATTGTAATAATATTAACTCAAAAGGAACACTCTAGAAAATGCTCTGGGATTTACCATTGCTACGTACAGTTGACTGGTTGGTCCAATGGTAAAACATTTCACTAATTCCCACTCCTGATCAAGAGTCTTGCTGTTCAGATCAATTCATTTTACTTTCAGGAAGGTTGGCCTCAGGAAGTCTTTGGCATTGTCTAGGAAAATGTTCAATCATATGTATGCTCATGTAAATAAAACAACTAAAATATGCAATTCATTAGCTTGTGCAACTGTTATGGTAATAGTGATCAACTGTATTTTCCAGAAATTCATTAACGTAGCAGATTTAATTAGGTGCTTGTTTCTGATGAGCGCAGATTTGATGGGCCAAAGGAACTTTTTCTGTTCTGTAGACCTCTGTGCTCTAATTAAGTGGCCAGTTCTCTTAAAAAGCCAGTGACAGAGTCATATAGCACAGAAACAGGTCCTTTGGCCCAATTCATCTATGCCAACTATTTTCTAAACTGAATTATCCCATTTGCCGGCATTGGGCCCATATCCTTCTAAACCTTTTCTATCCATGTACCTGTCCAAATGTCTCTTAAATGTTGTAATTGTACCCACCTCTTCCACTTCCTCTGGCATCTCATTCCAACCTCTGTGTGAAAAAGTTGTCCCTTAGGTCACTTTAAATCTTACCCTGCTCACCTTAAACCTATGCCCTCTAGTTTTGGACTCCCCTAATCTGGAGATAAGACCTTGACTATTCACATTATCTATGCCCCTCACATTTTTCTAGTCCTCTATGTGATCACCCCTCAGCCTCCCATGCTCCAGGAAAAGAAACCTATCTAGCCTCTCTTTATACCTTATACCTTCTAGTCACGGTAACATCTTGTAAATCCTTTTCTCACCCTTTCCAATTTAGGCCAAATGGCCTCCATCTGTGCCACATTCCATGAATGCAAATTCTAAACACATCTATAAATCCCTTCCAAAAAGCAAAGTGATGAAGAGTATATGTTGAAATGCTCATGAAGATGATTAGCAAACAGTGCCAATCCAATGACAACTAACCATTTGACAGATAGGAGCTAGAGGCTCTGGTGTGCTGATCTTGCAGAGGATGGACTATTTAATTACTCTCTGACTGAAAAGTGATTTTCTATTTGAATCAGTCTCATACCTTTTGTTTTGCAAAGAACATTCACCTTTTTCCTTCAGACATCCACCTCCATTGCAGGTGTCATCGGACCAGCTACTTGCTCTATCAACTGAAGCCTGCATTCTAATGAGAAACTGCAACATGAAGTCAGTAACTCTAATTTCTCTTAAAAGTTCAGTCTTTTGTGATAATTTAAGGCAACACTTCATCAGGGTTTTTTTGATATCATGGATTCAGAATGCCATTGTAAAACAAGTTAGTGACCCTAGTGGATGGCATGTGTGGCAAATCTGGAATTCACTACATGTTCAAACTCTTGCAGCCAAATTTGCCACAATAATGCTCTGCATCATCTTTAGCACAAGAACAGCAATGGAGTGTTTAAAGACTGAAGTAGAAATGTTTTACCCTTGCACCACTCATTTGCTGCAACTATTTGAATGTTTTCAATTGATCTGTATTGCAAATGATTAGGAAAGCTTAACTTTTCAGAGGTTCAATAAATACAAACTATCTTCAAACATTCATCTTTCAGAAATCAGACAATTTATCTTTTTGTGTATTCCAAGGAAAAGATGAAAGTTGAAATGAGATTTAGTGTTAGCATTCTCCTGAATAAAGTGACAATCATGTTTGCCAAAACCAGAGGGTAAAATGTAATTATGACCTAAGATTATATTAATTATACTATTGAAGTTTAATATGCATTTGTAAATTAGAATAATTACACATCTATTTGAAAGGAATATGCTGAATGTTCTCCAATTTTTTTTGCAGTAATATTAATGTAAATTTTCTCATGAAAAATGCTCACAATGTTGTCCTTTGGTTGCCTTCATTGAAAAAAGAAGGTTAATTCAAATTGCAATCAGTAAAGGGAACTTCGATGCAGGATAAAAACCGAAAGAACTACGGATGTTGTAAATCAGGAACACAAACAGAAGCTGCTGGAAAAGCTCAGCAGGTCTGGCAGCATCCGTAAAGAAAAAAAAAAAAAAATCAGTTAACCTTTCGGGTCCAGTGACCCGTTCTGGGGAAGGATCACCGGACCCTAAACGTTAACTCTGATTTTTTTTTCTTCTTCAGCAGCTACTGCCAGACCTGCTGAGCTTTTCCAGCAAC
>JAHRHZ010000035.1:14801490-14843801 GCA_024137785.1 Ginglymostoma cirratum | reverse complement strand
TCAGCAGCTACTGCCAGACCTGCTGAGCTTTTCCAGCAACTTCTGTTTTAGATGCAGGATAAATGTTTTTAATCCAGTTTACTTGTTTATTATGAACTTCTGAAAAATATTCAATCATTATTAAATTAACATATTTCAAATGAGGAATAGATGTGACAAAGTGAAACATTATATTATGAGTGCTCCTTTTAAACAATTCATTGCAGTGCGAACTCCACTGCTAAATTGATGCGTTTCTGGTTGCTGACAATTACCGTACCCTGAATTCTTTGCTTTCACCAGAATAACTTTATCAATCTCAGCTTCCTGCGGTTGTTCAGAGCAGCACGTCTTATCAAGCTCCTCCGCCAGGGATATACCATTCGTATTTTGCTCTGGACGTTTGTGCAGTCCTTCAAGGTGCGTCTCAGAACATCACGACTAAACTGAAATGCAGCACGAGCATGGTGAATTTAAACAGGAAGCATTAAAACCCATATAGGGGCAGCTTTAAGTTTGGATCAATAGAAGAGCTGTTTTATTGCTTAGTAATTGTATTTAACAAGGTTAATAACTTGCGTTTTAGAGTTGTACTCAACTGACCCAAGTTTTATGGTGTAATTCTGCCACCTGCTGGTTATTAGTTGTAGTTTTTATCCCTGCAAAGGGACAAAAGATCACTGAAGACCGCTGTTAATTGAGCCGAAAGTTTGCCACTATTTTGTACCATCGATGTTAATGTACAGAGACTGACTCTTGAGCTAGCACTTCAGTTAATGAGAGCAATAACAATTGGCCCTGTGAAGATCATTGTCTTAGAACAAGCGGAACAAAATTGGCAGTTCATTTAGATTATGATTTTTAAAATGTCAGTGGGCAAGATATTAGCAGGCTGGCAGATGGGTGGCCAGCACTTATAGAGATTCAGCAGCTCCACCAGAAAAAGTGGGCACTGCTGAGGAAATTCTGGGATTGAGAGGGCATCTACAGCCCCTTGCTGTGGTTGCCAGCAAGATTTCAGTGAGCTGGTAAAATTCCTGTTACAAGGACATTGATTAGTTAAATTGGTTGTCTGCTCCTATTCATAATTCAGAATTTTTCATAGTGACAGAAATGTCTGGGAGTCACCTGATGCAGCTCTCTACATTGTTACCCCATGTCCCAGCCCATCTCCCAAGTACAGGTACATCCTTGCCAGTGATGTAGGTGTCTTTGTGTCACCTTCATTAGCACATTGAAAATATTAGTGGGCAAAATCATTGGGTACCACATTCCAGAACGGATTGGGACAGTAAACAACATTAATAGGAGAATATGTCTTCAACTCGGATTAGAATCTACTTACAGTGTGCATTACCTTAGCGCAACAAAACTAATGATAAAGTCACATTAATGTTGGCATTAAGTTTCTCTATTTACAATTATACATGTTAATTAGAAAAGTTATTGTATGCATAAAAAATTGAACTATGGATAAATCCCACCATCCGTTGGACACTCGCAGATTTGGATTTGATACCCACTCAAGTAAAAACATATCTTTCAAATGAGATAACAGGCAAATTGTTAAGTTCCTCATGCAAGTTGTCATTAACAGCAACACTAAAGAAAAATAATATTTATTTACTGAGCCTGATGTTTTTGTATGTTTGCTTTTAGTCATCTGAAACAGAATGTAACTTTATTTCTGCATTGAGCAGATGAGTATTCCATTAAAAAGTGAAAAATAAAGGAACCTGACTCTGAGACGGACAGACTAGTGGTGTAATGCACCTTTTGCTAAGTGCCCACGTTATACCAAGGCCAAACAGAATGTTGTCTTATAGTTTTAAATAAAGTCCTGGCTGTTTTGATTTGGCCTTGTTAAGGCTTGAGTATTCTTCAACTGAATAAACGTTTAATTCTTATTTTGCAAATTCTTCAGGTTCTGTAACACACTGGCTTGTACTACTACCCTTCAATGCCTTCAGAAACATAGCTACTATGACAAAATAGGAATAAACATTAATTGTATGTTTCTATAAAACATATGATCAAAATCACACAAAAAGAACTGCCAGACAATTATGTCAAATTGATGCTTATTATTTTCTGAGAATTTGCTACTATTTCATAGACTTAGATTAATTCAAATTTATTGCAGTACAGTACCTAACCAACAAATTGTTTGGTGAGCACAAATAGCAAGATCTTAAGACAAAGATGCAGTTGTATCTAATATTCTAATAAAAATGTTAATTATTTCCTATTGTATTGATGCTGTATAGGTTTTTTCAAAGTTGCTTACTTTGTTTCTTCTACAGGCATTACCGTATGTCTGTCTCCTGATTGCAATGTTATTTTTCATCTATGCCATTATTGGAATGCAGGTCAGTGCAATTAATGTTGCATTAAGCTTTAATGTAGTTTATGCTGAATAAAAGATTAATTAATCACTGACACATCATGAAAATCTGAACAATGTTTATTTTCCCAGTGTCCATATTGCATAGTCATCAATTAGCAAAGCAGCTTTTCAATAATCGGAGGAAATTTTCAGTAAAATGTGTTTCTGGATTTGTAAATGAAATGCAAATGAATTTTAAAATTTAGAAATGTCAGTCTAATTTACAATGAGTAATAACCATTTAATTTAAAGTACAAATTACTTCAATCTCTAAAAACCAAGAAATGAATATAATATATAGTACAAAATATTAATAAATATAACTAATACATTGGCTCATAAATATGTAAAATAACATTAATGTTTGAAATGAATAAAATACTGGAGCTCATATCTCTTTTTAGTGGGATTTAAGTTTTCAGTCTGTAGAGCCTTACATTTAGTTATTGGAACATGAGCTGAAAAAAGACTCATTTTGTTGAAGATTTTCATCTCATATCCATCGGGATACCAATTCAAGGGTAAAACCAACATCTATATTATGAGAGATGAGTTCTGATTGATTGGCAAGTAGATTCTGATTAGTAGAAGACACTGCCAGAGAAAATGCATCCGTTAATGCTGATTGATAGTTAACTGTCGGACCTTGTTCAAATTTTAAAGTAGATAAGTTGAATTTGATTGGTCAGGGTAGTGCCTGAGAAATGAACTAGTGAATCATAGAATCCCTACAGTGTGGAAACAGGCCCTACAGCCCAACAAGTCCACACTGAACCTCAGAGCACCCCACCCAGACCCATTCCCCTATAACCCACCTAATCTACACATCCCTGAACACTACGGGTAATTTAGCATGGCCAATCCACCGAACCTGCACATCTTTAGACTGGGTGGGAGGAAACCAGAGCACCTGGAGAAAACCCACGCAGACACGGGGAGAATGTCCAAACTCCACACAGATAGTCTCCCAAGGCTAGAATAGAACCTGGGTCCCTGGCGCTGTGAGGCAGCAGTGCTAACCACTGTGCCACCTCTGACTGTCACCTATTTTGTTAAGTTGAAATAAGTGCATTGCACCTACATATCCTTTCTTTCTGCAAAGAAGTGGGTATTGAGTATTAATATATGCGGATACCATACATGCAGGTACACTATTCTGGGATAACAAGGTGTAGAGCTGGATGAACACAGCAGGCCAGGCAACATCGGAGGAGCAGGAAAGCTAACGTTTCGGGTCTGGACCCTTCTTCAGAAAAACATTTTCTGAAGAAGGTTCCAGATCCGAAACATCAGCTTTCCTGCTCCTCTGATGCTGCCTGGCCTGCTGTGTTCATCCAGCTCTACACCTTGTTATCTCAGACCCCAGCGTTGGCAGTTCCTGCTAGCACTATACTGTGAGCCTGACTAATAATCCTTAATTGAGTGGCTGCATTATTCCTCACATATTCAGGATTATCTCGCAAATATACTTCAGTTGCAAAATCGCACCTAGGGTTATACACTATATTGCAAGCTTTTCAAGCATGGGCTAGTTAGGTGTAGTTAATAACTTGCTTGTTGTGAACAGCCAAAGGGACATGCTGTTTGATATAAGCTGCGAGTCTTTGTGATTACAGCCTATCTACCTGGCATCACGCCAGCACTGAAAATCACATCACTTATTTCTGTGGTGGGCAGTCTATCTTTTTGGCTTGACAACAGCATTTTGTTACTGGTGAGCACCTTTTATATTGTTACTGTATAGTAGAAATACAGAACCAGCTAGTCTTACCTGCTATTCAAACCTTTGTGCTACTTTCAAGGGTAATCTGAGGTGAACTGGGCTATTTCCAGGACCAAGAGTGACTTAGGGCCTTCTGTGAGTTTGTCCCAGGTATGCCTAATGATGGTGTTGCTATGGGATCCGCACTACAATCAGTGCTCACTAACCTCCCACACCTTCTACATTTCCCAAATGTAGATGTTACATTTGCCATATTTGAACCTGCAGCTACATGTAAGAATTTTCTCAACTTAGTAGGCCACATCCTGGGCTCAAATTGATGTTTGAAGTGCAACACCAGTCAAATGAGGTCCTTTTCCTCAATGTTCTGATTGAGAAAATGACCTAGGAGGTTCTCTACTATTGTCTACCTCAAACCTACTTTCACTGGTGAATATGCACAGTGGGATGTGTCTAAGGTTAGCCTTATCAGCAACCTTGTAAATAGGTCCAAACCATTTGTTCACTGTGCAAACTCGGCATTAAAATACGATACATCAAAACTATCCTGTGGGATAATGGCTACCCAGATTAGATCATTTCTCACTGTACTTTGCATAAACGTATGAAGACCCTAATGTGGTCTCCCTTTGTCCTAAAATTTGCCCAGTCTACCTCAGATTACTGTGTGATAGTAAGGTATCTCAAACTTTTGAGTAGCAGGTAAAGCTGGCTGTTCCAACCTGCTTCTACGCAGTCACAAATGAGTGGGTTTCACCACTAATACGCTGCTGCCATCAAGACAGAAGGAAGTTCTGCCTATCACACAAATGAGTGTGTGGTATATGAATTTCAGTGCTGTTGTGATGCCACGCATGTGCACTGTAAGACAAGTGGATCATATCAAACAGCATGTTTGTTCAGCTGTTCACTAAAACCAATGGACTAACCACATAGGATGAGCTGCATTGGCAGAATTTGCAACACAATGTGTAGCATTGGACACCATTTACTTGATCAGCCTGAATGTGTAAGGAATTATGCACACCCTCAACTCTGACAGTAACATACACTTAATGGTAGGGTCCTGGGGAGCACTGCTCAACAAAGAGACCTTGAAGGTGGAGTCACATTTAGACAGGGTAGTGAAGGTGGTGTTTGGTATACTTGCCTTTATTAGTCAGTGCATTGAGTATAGGATTTGGGATGTCATGTTGCAGCTGTATAGGACATTGGTTGACCCACTTTTGAAATACTGCATTCAATTGTGGTGTCCTTGCTATAGAAAAGAAATTGTTAAACTTGAAAGGGTTCAGAAAAGATTTACAAGGATGTTGCCAGGATTTGAGCTTTAAAGAGAGGCTGAATAGGCTGGGACTATTTTCCCTAGAGCATCAGAGGTTGGGGGAGGGGAGAGGTTGACCTTATAGAGATTTATAAAATCATGAGGGCAATGGATAGGGTGAATTGCCAAAGTTTATTTTCCCAGGGTAGGGGAGTGTAAAACTAGAGGGCGTAGGTTTAAGGTGAGAGGGAAAAATATCAAAGGGACCTAAGGGACAACATTTTCATGCAGTGGGTAGTGAGTCTCTGAAACAAACTGCCCAAGGAAGTGGTAGAAGCAGGTACAATTACAACATTTAAAAGGTATCTGGATGGGTACGTGAATCGGAATGGTTTAGAGGGAAATGGGTGAAATGCTGGCAAATGATTAATTTAAGGTATCTGGTCGACATGGACGAGTTGGACTGAAGGGTCTGTTTCAGTGCTGTATAACTTTATGACACCATGACTCCAAACAATTCAGGATTGTTAGTTGAGCTCAAGTGTAATGGAAGCTTAAAGTATTTACACACAGGCCCTGTCCTTTGCTACAAAAAAAAAGATGCACCATGCCTGTTTCAAATCACCAGTGATGAAGACTTTGATGAAACAAACCTAGATAATGCTGGAGAAACCCAGCAGGTTTGGAGGCACCTCTGGAGAGAGAAATAAAGTTACTATTTTGAGTCAAACCAAACTTGAAACATTAACTCTATTTCCATAAATGCTGCCAGAGCTGTTGAGTATCTCAAGCATTCTCTGTTTAAGATTTCCAGCATCCGCTGTATGTTGCTTTCATTCGGGTGACTGGACGATTTATTTCTTAGGTCACTGCTCCAGCTGATCAGATTCACCCTGCCTGGTTTATAATTGAAACAAAGTCTAGCTGTTAACTGTCAATCAGCATTAATGGATGTAGTCTCCATGGGAATGTCATTATTAAACAGACTCCTCTTGCCAATCAATTAGGACGGTTTTCTCATATAGTATAAATGTTTTCTTATTTATTCCTCTTGAGTTGGTATTCTTGCAGAACGTTCTAATGAGTCCACGGTGAAAATGTGTATTTGTTTCAGCAATTTCCAATGTTGCACAGTCATCAGTAAGTGTTAGTTCCACGCATCGCACTTATTCTAGGTCCCAGACATTCCAATGTCTGTCAGCAGGACCTAGACAGAAACCTTATTAAGGTACGGGGAAAGAGTTGCAGTCTTGCTCCCGTTGGAGTATGCATGACCATTGAGTGTCAGAGATCCAAAGGCATTCTTTAAAGAATAGGAAGGAGTTCTTTCTGCACCTGATTCAGCAACAATTCTGTGAATTAACTAACCTACAAGTGACGCATTTAATTTGGTCAGACACTTAAGACAATTAAAATGCATTATATTAGGGAAATTATTAATTATTTGATTAACTATGTTCCTGTTATTCATTAACCAAATGTTAAGTATGAACTAGCTCATTATAAGTGTCCTGGAACATTCTAGAACAAAGAAAGAACATTCAGCCTATCATTGTCTGTGCAGCTGAATAAACTACCCACCAATTCTAATTCCACGTTCCAGCACAGGGTTTGACGTAGGCTAAGTCCTAAAGAAAAAGCTATTTGCATTTGTACAGTATCGATTTATATCCTCAGGGTGTTCCAAAGCACTTAACTTCAGACAAAAATAGGGAACCAACTTGTACAGAGGAAGGCCCCGCAAATAGCAGTGAATAAAATGATTTGTTAGAGACAAAATAACTGCAGATGCTGGAATCTAAGGTAGCCAGAAGAAGAACACAGTGATCCAGGCAACATCTGGAGGAAAGGAACAGTCAACAGTCAAGGTATTACTCTTCTTCAAGACTGGATTTGAGGGTAGGGGGTAGCTGTAGAGAAAGAGTGAGGGGAAGGGGTGGAGGCGGAATGGTGGTGATAGGTGGACACTGGTGGTAGGTACGACTTGGTTCGTCGATGGGAGGAATGAATGCAGTTGGTGGCTGGAAGGGAGGGTCAGAAGGTAGAATGGAAGGGAGGAGGTCGGGCTGGAAGGGGAGTTGGGAGATGGGTGGCAAGGTTATTTGAAATTCAAGAACTCAGTGTTGAATCCTCCGGTCTGTAGGGTACCCAGGCAGAAGGCAAGGTGTTGTTCTTCAGATTTGCATTGCGTGTCACTGCGATGCTGGAGAAGGCTGAGGACAGACATGTCAGAGGCGAGTGGGACGGGAAGTTGAAATAGGTGGTGACCAGGTAGTTAGGTTGGTGTTACGGGCCAGGTGAAGATTCTTGGTGAAATGGTCACCTAGCCTATGTTTGGTCTTACCGACATAGAGAAGACCACATTGGGAGCACTGGATGCAATAGACTAGTTTGGAGGGGATGTGGGTTTCATGACCTCTCCGTTTCCATTTCTGGTGACAGTTTACAGACCGACATTTACTATAAACCCACGGACTCCATATTTATCTAGATTACGCCTCCTTCCACCCTGTATCCTGCAAAAACTTCATCCCTTTTTCCTAATTCCTCCGTCACATCTGCTCTGACGAGGAGATGTTCCACTCTCAAGGATCCCTTTTTCAAACAACGCTCTTTTTCCCCTGCCTCTGTCATCCAGACAGTCCTCCAACGTGCCTCCTCCATTTCTTGTTCCACAGCTCTTAACCACCCTTCCCCCCTCAAACATAATAAAGGTAGGGACCTCTTGTCCTCACTTTCCACTCCACCAGTCTCTGCATCCAACATATCATCCTCAAACACTTCCACCAACTCCAATTAGACCCTACCACCCAGAACATCTTCTGCCCCTCTCTGCCTTCTGCAAGGACCATTCCCTTCGCCATCCTTAGTTTGTGCCACACTCCCCACCAACCACTCCAACCTGCCTGTTACCTTCCCGATAACCATAAAAGATGTAACACCTGCCCATACACCACCTCCCTCATCTCCATTCAAGGCCCTAAACAGCCCTTCTAAGTGAAACAGAGCTTCACCTGCATCTCCTCCAACCTAGTTTATTGCATCCAGTGCTCCCGATGTGATCTTCTCTACGTCGGTGTGACCAAACGTAGACTAGGTGACCATTTCGCCAAGCACCTCTGCATGGTCTATAACGGCCAACTAACCTCCCGGTCACCACCCATTTCAACTCCCTGCCCCACCCCCCCTTGGACATGTCCGTCCTTGGCCTCCTGCAGTGTCTCGCAACGAAAATTTGAAGAACAACATCTTACCTTCTACCCGGGCACCCTATGGTCCGGAGAACTCAACATAGAGTTCTCTAATTTCCAATAACATTCTCACCCATCCCCCGCCTCCCCAGCCCCACCTCCTCCCTTCCATTCCACCTTGTGACCCTCCCTTCCAGCCAACAACCGAATTCATGCCTCCCATCAACCAACTGGTCGTACCTACTAGTAGTGTCCACCTATCACCACCATTCCACCTCCGCACCCCCCACACTCTTTATCTGCAGCTCCCCATGCCCCCACATACAGTCCTGAAGAAGGGTGATACCTGAAACATTGACTGCTCCTGTCCTCCGGATGCTGCCTGGCCTGCTGTGTTCTTCCAGCCTCCTGTCTGTCTTAAATGATTTGTTAAACTGTTTTAATTACAATTAGTTGAGGTGCAAGTGTTGACCTGAACAGTGACTGAACTCCTGGCGTTATGTCTGCAGACCACCTGAGAGTCTTCTCTGCAGTTCACCTGAGCAGGCAGATGAAGCTCAATTCAACAACTCCCCCATACATAATATCAGTAGAATTCCTAAATAAATTCAGAGTTATTTAGGAAGTGCTTAAATGTCTGACTTCCACATTAGCTCAAAAATTTCAGTGCATGTATTGAAAACATGCAAGTTTGATTTCAGTTGGGTACAGTTGCTTGATCTGTTTGCAAACCTATCCATTGCAAAAAAAAATGTGTCAATGTTTATATCACATCCTGAAAGAAGATACCCTTTACTGAATCTATCTAGCTGTAACTTTGTTAGTTCAGCACAACTATTAGTTCCTCCCTATTTGTCTTGAAATAGTCCAACATTATACCAATCAGCCCCCAGATACAACCATTGACTTTACATGTTAATCGGCAATGTCCATGGAATATTAAAATAAATCTTGTGAATGTCTTTGTTGACTCAATTCGATGTTACTTCTTTAGGAGTTAAATTTTGTTATTTTTAGTTATAATAAATCTATTCAACATGATAACTGATCTACGTTTTAGGTTAAAGTTTTAATTCAAGTAACAAAGTGGAATCAGAATTTCATAATTTAAAATCAGTTCCAATTTGTTCAGAAATCACCTCATGCTATATAATGTACAGCAGTGTTTGCCACAGATTTTTGCTAACTATTGGAATATTAACTATTGTCAAAATAACAGTTACTAAAACAAACTGCAACATTTTGTTTTTTTCTTTTCAAGGTATTTGGCAACATTGCACTCGATGATGATGGTGCAATTAATCGCCACAATAATTTTAGGACTTTCTTACAAGCCCTAATGCTCTTATTCAGGTAAAATAACAGAAAACATAAGTTTTGCAATGCAAAGTGACACGGTGCTAACACAAGTTATGACGAATGTGACAAATATTGTGACATTACAAGTTTCGGGACTGATTCCAATCAATCATTCCAAGAATATAGGCCTCGAATTTTCTCAATGCTTTTCACAATCTAATCGTTCCCAGTCATAGTTTCAACATCTGAAAGCAAAGATAGAGTAAATGTAGTAACTATTGCATTGAAAATGTTAACGGTTTATTATTTCAATTGAGAGTCCAAGTCCCAGAATACAAAATTTCACAAGGGCTGAAGACACTAAAACTATAAAACAATTCAGGATGTGGTGTTTTCATAGAATCCCCCTGATAGTCCGGAAGCAGGCCACTCAACCCATATTGGCCCTACATCCCATCTGTAGCAGCTAGCCTGCGTTTCCCCAGCCTGCACATCTCCAGACACTATTGGCAATTTAGCTTGACCAATCCACCTGACCTGCACATCTTTGGAGTGTTGAGGGAAACCAGAGGAAACCCACGCAGACACGGGGAGAATATGCAAACTCCACACACACAGTTGCCCAAGGTTGGGATTGAACCCGGGTCCCTGGCACTATGAGGCAGCAGTGCTAAACACTGAGCCACTGTGCCGCCCTTTGTTTTTCAGGAATTGAAAAGCTTAAGAAGGAAATCTGGGAGAGATGGAGTTCCATAATTTTGAATAAAAACCAAAAGAACTGCAGATGCTGTAAATCAGGAACAAAAACAAAGTTGCTGGAAAAGCTCAACAGGTCTGGCAGCATTTGTGGAGGAGAAAACAGAGTTAATGTTTCGGGTCCGGTGACCCTTCCTCAGAACCTCAGTCCTTCCTCAGTTCTGAAGAAGGGTCACTGGACCCGAAACGTTAACTGTTTTCTCCTCCACAGATGCTGCCAGACCTGCTGAGCTTTTCTGGCAACTTTTTGTTTCATAATTTTGGGCTTCTTGTGAAGAAGGTGCTTGAGCAGAAGACTTCAGTGATTCTTGATTTTAAACACAGTAAGACATAGTGAGGAGTGGGAGAAGGAAAGAGCACAGGAGGCCACATTTATCAGTCAAAGGAGATAGTGAAGTCAATCAATAGTGAAATCTGGCTAACGAGTTAGAATCAGTAGCTGTCATGTAGACTTGAGAGTCTTGAAGAAATTATATCTTGAGAAATTGAAGGAAATCTAATTTCAGTTGAGGAGGAGATTTGATACCATTTCCAGCACTGTACAGAGGGAGCTGTGGGAGTCAGTTGTTCAAAAAAGTGACCGGGTGGAAGTGATGAAAGATCCAAGAATCCTAAATAATGAATAACAGTCAGAGAATGAACTATGACTTGTCACACAGATGGACAACTTTGAGGGAAATTCAATAACCATGCATATAGCTTTAAAAGGGACCATCTAGATTCAGACAATGGCTATAGCAAAAAACAGTTATTTGGCCTGTCATGCTCATTTCAGCTCAGTAAGGTTGGTTCAGAGGAAGGTGGGGATAAACAGACATAGCAGCAGCCCTATCCACTGGTACTGCCTCCCAGAGCAGACGTTGTTTGCTGCAGCCATTCCTGTCATGGACACTGGCTGTCTCTTATTCTGTTGTGTTGAAACAGGTGCAGCCTATGTACATGGTCTTCAGTAAATTTTTGCATTAGCATATGTAGCTTGCAGTACATGCTAGCATGTTTGCTGATTCACCTCTCGGTACACTGCCTTGATCAACCCAAGTTAACCTGTCCAATTACAAGCAAATCTTGGCAGTTAACATTCAGTCATCATTAACCAGTGCATTCTCAATGGCAATGACTCTATCAGAGTTCACTTACCAATAAAGCAGCGCTTTCCTCTCATACAGTGTAAATGTTGGCTTCCCCCTTATATTGGTATTCTTACAAACTGTCCTGATGAGTAAGAAGAACAGTCTTGATGAGATGTTTTCTTTTCAGAATTACTCAAATTCTTTGCTACCAAATGACTGATTCTGTGTTTAATCTGCCAAGTATCCATCGTTCCACAAGCCTGGCTATGCCTTTTGGAAGCTTATCACTGTCCTCCTCATAGTTTACAATACATCCAAGTTTATCACTGTCAGATTTTGAAATTATGCCCTGTGTCATCTGTGACTGCCCCTCAATTTGAGAATGACATCCATTCAGAATCATGGGTTTCTCACTTGGATCCTCAAATGCCTGAACAAGGTGATTCCTTTGGACACATGGGACGAGATTTCCAATAAGCCACTGGGAACCAGAGTGCAGGCTTCATTTCATTTTCTTTCCTTCTTTGAAGGAACTGTACCTCATCATCAAGGTATTTAGACTTGAAGTGCAGTGCAGCTTGGTCAAGTTGGTGCCATTTTGAATGATTGGTAGCAAACTCCCTCCAGGGATAACATCAGTGATTTTCAATGAGAGGTTCAGAGTATCATTTTGAAGTGTTCTTTTGCTTCCCAGCATACAAACCATTTGGGAGATGGCTAGCAAGACTCTTTCTGACCACTAGGTCTTGGTGTCCAGTCCAAGGAATCCGTACAATGTAGAAACAGGCCAACAAGTCCGCACCAACCCTCAAACAGCATCCCAGCCAGACTCATTCCCCTAGCCTGTCTCTGTCTGTAATCCCATGGCTAATGCACCCAACTTAGACATCCCTGAACACCGTGGGTAAACTAGCATGGCTAATCCACCTAACTTGCACACCTTTGGACTGTGGGAGGAAACCCATGCAGGCAATGTGCAAACTGCACACAAACAGATGCCTGAGGGTGGAATCGAACCCAGGTCCCTGGTACTGTGAGGCAGCAGAACTAACCACTGTGCCGTCCAGTCAAAGTTGATTTTGCAGGAACTTTGTCTTATGATCATGAAGAACACTTGTGTTTGATCAATGATCGATGGTGACTCCAAAGGATACAGTGGAGGTACAGCTGATGGAATTCCTCCCGTACTCTTTTATGTATCATTTATACATATTTCAGATCCCTGCACTTCAGGAGTGTAGTGGTAGCAATTGCTCTGAGGTACTGTCTAGTACGTTTCAGCACTCTTTTTGTTGTACAGATGGTGCAAGCTTTGAAAAGATCATTGGAAATAAAAGCTAATGCCAGTCAAAATGATTAGTAGAAGCAAAGAGTGTAAGGACGTTCTCTGCAAAGATCATTGCAATGCAAATTAGGGGAAGAAACGCAAACCAAAAAGATTATTTTAGTCTTTGAAGATATGAACTGTGCAGTTAAGATTGCAGTGTGAGCTGGGAAATCACATCAGTTGAGAAAGATAATTTTGGCAGGGGGCCAGCTGGGGATTGAATGGTAGACGGACAGGAACACAACAGTTGATGCTTTCTTTCAACAAAATTGTGTTTAACAATTCATAAAGTGGACTCAGGGAATTTAAAGTGAAATGTAATGTTTGCTCAGGTAGTTTCTGACTGATCAAGACAGCAAATATAGTTGATAGAATATTCATGAGGCTACAGAAAGATGGGCCTAATTGAACTGAGATTTGGTGCCAGATCTGACAGAAGACGAAAGAGGAGAAACAAAATCTACCATGTGAAATAGTCACTGTCCAAAACATTATCTGCATCCTCTTTTTCTCTATAAAGGAGGCTGTTCTGCCTAATCTTTAATCACTGCATACTAATTGATATCTCCGCTCACTCTCAACTCAAATACATTTCATTTACTTAAGCATACTTTTCATATTAAGACATGACAGAGAATTAAGAGAAGTGATTGTTTTCCTGACTAGCTGGGGCAGCATTCATAGAATCCTTGCAGCGTGGAAAGAGGCCATTTGGCCCATTGAGTCCACACTGACCTTACAAAGACCATCCCAGCCAAACCAGTCCCGCACGATAGCTAATCCACTTAGCTTGCACATCCCTGGACACTATGGAGTAATTTAGCTTGGCCCATCCACCTAACCTGCACAGCTTTGGATTGTGGGAGGAAACTGGAGCACACAGCAGAAACCGATGCAGACGTAGGGTGAACGTACAGATTCCGCGTGGGCAGTCACCTGAGGCTGGAATCAAACCTGACTTCCTGGCACTGTGAGGCAACAGTGCTACCACAGAGCCACTATGCCAGCCCCATCCCTAATTGCCCTGGAGAAGGCGGTTGTGAGCTGCCTGCTTGAACTGTTGCAGTGTCTCATGAAGGGACACCCATTTTGACATTAGGATGAGAGTTACAGGATTTTCACCCAAGGACAGTAAAGGAGTGGTGATATAGTTCCCATTCAGGATGCTGTGTGGCTTAGAGGGGAAGTTGCAGGTGGAGATGTTTTCATGCATCTGCTGCCTTTGTCCTTCTGGGTGATTGAGAAGTTACTTATGGGCTTTGCGATCATTCTTGATAGAAAATTGCATTTTTCCTTCCTCTTCTAAAGATGCAAATGCATGTTGACCTTCTGTACCAAGGGCAAAGCACCAAAGTGCTCAAAGTGTGAGGGAGTGAGATTTTAACCATAGTATTTTGCTCTGAACGCACAACTGGGCCCAAGTCAGCCCTCACAGAGTCCACCTTCCAGCAATCAGGTGTTAGGAACCTTAGCTAAAATTTTCTGCGTCTATCCCAGAGAGACTAGAGCCAACTATGGAACCTTAACTGCTACTCCATCTAACAATTGCTGACAGTACTGAGAAAATTTGTTTCAGACTTTGATGAGAAAACAATCCTACATATGTGAAATCTGAATGCCATTGAACAACATTCGTATCTGCTAATTCTCAAACAGAGGATCACAGAATCTTACAGCACAAAAGGATAACATGCCACCAGTTCACTCAGCTCTTTGAATGAGTTGTCCAATTTAGTTCCATACCCTACTCTCTTCCTTGGCCTCCATAAAATTTCTGTTCACGTCCTGTGGTCTTTTGAAAATTGTTAGAGAATCCATTTCCATTATTCTTTCAGGTAATGCATTCCATGTCTTAACAGCCTTCTCATGTGCACAAAAAAAGTCTTGTTTTCATTTAAATCTTTTCGCGTTTTAAAACTCTGTCCACTTACTTGAAGAAACCATTTCTTCCAAATGGCTCTGTCAAAACCCCCCATAATTTTCAATAAATTATATCTTTTTGGTCCAAGAATAATTACAGCCATAACTGAATCCCCTCATTTCTGGTGAATATCATTCCTAATACTCTCCAAAGCCTTGGTATCCTCCCTAAAATGGGATGTGGACGTCCACAGTTGGAATTCATTTTATTTCGTGAAGGTAGATGAGAAACTGTTGCTGTTGTCTTATTTGAAAGAAACTGGTGGGCTTGACTTTGTCTCTACATGAATTTGTAAGGAAATAGTATGTATACAATGACATTATTAAAACCTTGAAAATATTTTTTGCAGGAGTGCCACTGGAGAAGGCTGGCATGAAATTATGCTGGCATGTCTGAGCAAAAGCCCATGCGATAAAGACTCGGGCACAGAAAACAATGAGTGTGGAAATGATTTTGCCTATTTCTACTTCGTGTCTTTCATTTTCCTTTGTTCTTTTCTGGTAAGTTTGAAGCTTTGTAACACCAAACTGTTCAGCACAAAAATGTCAGGCTTCTTTCCTATGCAATGCAGCATTTAATCCTTTGAGCTGGTCAGTGGAATTGTTCTCTCAACTCTTTTCATAATGCATAGAGTCTACGTTAACCACTGCACAACATATGTAAGACTATTTAAATGCAAATGAGGAATTTACACTAGAGAACTGCTCATTGCAAATGAAGGCAGAATTTAGAGTACATTCATAAATTCAAGCACTGATGTGGTCCTTTCATCTTTTTAAGAGTCCTTGACTACTTACAATTTGAAAGGAAAGATGGAGCTAAACTCAATAGCATATTATGGAGAGACCCAGCATTTTTCAGTTATGCTTTATGCATGGTTCAAAAGATTGGTGATTAGAAACATAGAATACATGTGCGGGAGTAGGCCATTCAGCCTTTGAGCCTGCACTGCCATTCAATATGATCATGTCTGATCTTGCAATTTCAGTATCCCACTCCTACTTTCTCTCCATTCACCATGATCACTTTAGCCACAATGGCCATGTCCAGCTCCCTCTTGAATATATCTAATGAACTGGCCACAACAGATTTGTGGGAGGGAATTCCACAGGTTCACAACTCTGAGTGAAGAAATTCTTCCTTATCTAAGTCCTGAATGGCTTGCCTCTTTTTCTTAGACTGTGACCCCTAGTTCTGGACTTCCCCAACATTGGGAACATTCTTCAGGCATCTAGCCTGTCCAGTTGCATCAGGATTTTGTGTTTCTATGAGATTCCCCCTCACTATTCTAAATTCCAGTGAATACATGCCCAGTCAATCCAGTCTTTCTTCATATCAGTCCTGCTGTCCCGGGAATCAGTCTGGTGAACTTTCGCTGGACTCCCTCAAAGTCCTTCCTCAGACTAGGAGACTAAAACTGCTCACAAAACTCAAGGTGCAGTCTCACCGAGGCCCTGTATAACTGCAGGAAGACATCTATACTCCTATACACAAATCCTGTCGCTATGAAAGCCAGCTTGCAATTAGCCTTCCTCACTGTCCACTGCACCTACGTGCCATATTCAGCTGATTCTATCTTGAAATTTAGTGGGATTGTACCCTGATCATATTCTCCAGGCAAGCTTTCAGCACCGCACTCACCATCCTCCTTATGGATCAAATCCAAGAAATTTTCATCACCAACTTGGTGATCCAGGTGGTTATAGCTGGTTTAGTGATACCGTTCAGGTTAATATGAAGCACTACATAATTGGTGCCACCTGACTCTTCCTTTGCCTGGTCCTTTTTCTCTGCCTGTACGGGGTATCTTCACTCAAAACATTGCTGAATGCTTTGCTTTGTACTTGGAGGAGTGTTTTAGAACTTAACACAAGGCACAAACTATGAAAAGATGAAACATTTCTCCTATAAAGCAGCAAGTTATATGTGGCCTCTTAAAAGTCAATGCTGGCCTATGTGGATTTAGTAAGTAGTTTAAATTACTTTATTTCCAAAGACAGACATAAGGCAGCTCTCAAGACATAGTATAGTTAATAGATTTTGATCTTTGTTCTTCATGTCGATATAGTTTTCCTATTACATGAGGGCTGCAATAGAGGAAAAGAGGATAAGGTGAGAACCTCGCGGTGAATCTCTAGAATCTGGAAATTCAACCCTCACAGTATAACTGCTTAATATATTATTTGGGATTCTCTACGTTTAGGGACAAAAATGCAAGAATGCAGACCATGTTAAACTTATCTATATTTTATATAACCTTATTTCAAACTAAACTATGAAACAAAATGCCTCTGAATCTGAACAGACATTATTGTTTGTAGATGTTATATAAAATATTGGGATCAGATCAATGACAAGAAAGCTGTGCAAGGTTGTGCTGCAAATTACTAGTTAGATGTCCTAATAGCGCAGTATGTCAGACTGTGCCGTTGAAAGACATCATATGAAATTGTGTTTCCTCCATTTGTTCTGATCCCAGTCACAAAGTAGGTAACTGACGAACAAAGGGACTGTGAAGTGACTGCTTTTGGAAGGACACATTGCATTTTGTCTTCAAATTGCAAGTAACTTGCTAGATTCCTGGCATCATGTCTGCTGCCCATCAGCTTACCTTGTAAGTTAGTTCATCTCATGGGTAATGTTAAATACAGGGGAGTGAATAAGTAAGGGTTTAAAAACATGAAAATAAATTTAACTCAATTGCTGAGAAAAAAAGCTTCATTAACTAAACTGAAATGCTATTTTTTTCTTTTCAAATTATTACTGGAGAACTGTCATGCCCTGAAGTATCAGGTGCAGCTAGGCATTAGGGAAATCATAGGCAGAGTGGATTTGGAGTGATAATGGCATTTACATAATCTTAGTTTGACTCATGTTTCAGTTTTGTCTTGTTCAATACTGGAAAAGGACTTGCACTCAATTTCTCCCTCAATCGCTAAGCAAGGAAATCATTAGGGTACTCATCTCTAAGTAATTCCCAGTGCTGCTCTTGTATTTATTCATTAGAACTGTAGAAGATAGGCTAAGTTTCTACTTTCCATTCTCCCTGGAGAGCTCTAGTGCAGGCGCCAGCTGCAGCTCAGTGGATAGAATGGCCATTGCTCAGTCAGAAGGTCCTACGTTAAAATCACTAACAAGGTACTTGAGCATCTAAACTAGGCTGACACTACAGCACACTACTAAGAGAGTGCTCCTGATTCAGGTGAATGTGAAAGCCTGACGTTATTTCAAAAAAAAAAGAGCATGGGTGTTCCTTCTGGTGTACTGGACAATATTGATCCCTCAATCAATATCATTAGGATAGATGAATTGGTCATTGCTAAAATGCTATTTGTGGGAATTGCTGTGTGCAAATTGGTCGTCTTCTACATTGTAACAGGGGCTGCACTTCAAATGTACTTCACTAGCTGTAAGGTGCTTTGGGACCATCTGAGGATGTGAAATATGCTGTACAAAAGCACATATTTCTTTTTCCTGGCTGGCCTCCTGGTATCAGAGGCTAATTTGATGTAGTTTTGTCTTTGGGCTACAATGTATTGCAGGCATCTCTCCCAATTTTCATTTACTTCTGTGAAAATGAAAATCAAGAGGGATCTATAGTGGACAGCTGAGTCAATCTTGCACGTTCTACCTGATCGCTCCAAGTCAAATTGAACTTCAGCATATTGAAACAAGCAACATGCAGAACTGCCCAACTGGCAGTTTAACAAGTGACATCAGATTTCAATTTCTGTCAGACAGGAGGAAGAAGTATGATCAAGCTACCAGAACCTGCATCAGAATTAAAGCAGGATTTTTAATCTCGAAAGCTGAATTCTCAACAATTGTGTGTATTTATCATAAAATCACAATGCTAATCTCCAATGCTGTTATAGAACATACATTACCTAACTTAATGGTAACGTCGATTGCAAGAAATGGGAGCGTTTAAAACAGAAAAACAGAAAAACAAACAGCTTTGGAATATAATGAAATTCCCAACCAATTGTGTCCAATACCTTTCACTTGCTGCATTGAGGATAGAGATTGCTAAAAATTATGCTAAACAGCTCTAGGTGTTGGAAGATGCATTATGTCTATTACATTTAGCAGTAAAACTGAAATCGATTGATTCAAAACGTAAAGTTTAAATTAGACCATTACATGCCAGTTTGCCTGCTTGGTTTTGGATGCATGCAAGGCAAGTATTTTGATGGAGATTAGAAATTCTTTTACAAGGACTAATATCATCCATAGACCTAATTGACTGTAACTGATTGCCAGGATTGCATAACTTCTAAAGGAATGAGCTGATGAAATTAGAGGCCAATTTATTTTAAAATTGCTAGCAACCTTTTTACAAACTCCTTTGATAGTGTTTATTAGTTTTTGATGCTCTTTTCCAAATTGACCATCCAAGGGGAATTAACCAAAAACTGTAGCCTAGACATTGATGACCATTAAATTAGCTGACCATGAGTGAACATGTTTATACAACATTTCTTGTATCTAATATTTTAAAGGATATGCGAATCATTATTTGAAGCAAAATAATATCTCTTTGTGGGAGGCCAGTTAGCTGTAAAGCTTGAGTATAGTTCAGAAAAGTACCAGCAGCATGTGGAAGGCTTGAGACCTGCCTTGAGGCAAAATATTGGAATAAACTGCACTTTGGCAACCCACAATCAATTCAGAATGGTACCAGAAAAAGAAGAACAATACCCCTAGAGAAATGGTGGACATAAGAATGTTATCACAGTTTCTGGCTTCGTGTCTATTCAAAGGAAAGAGTTTAAATTTTCTAACAAGTTACTCACATGTTTGAAATGAAACCACCTTCCAAGATTTTTTCTCTTTGACTACCTTGAGAGCTGCAAGTCTATTTATGAATCCAAATGGCTCTGAGCTCCTGCCCAACAGGGCTGGTTTAACTTTGATTCCAATTAGCTGCACATTAAATTAATTATAATCTAGTAATTTGTTCACTCCAGAGAAAAAGCTTGTATTTGTATTCTTCACATTTAGCAACGGGTGGAAGCATTTACTGAAAATCATCTTACTGCATGGCAATTTCAGTCATATGGTATTTCTGCAAGTATTTCTTATCTATTTGAAAAAGGACATACAAGTACTTATCACTCAGCTCAATTCGCACCAAAATGCTGTAATAATTAAGCTTAGAAATATATATTAACAGATATTTAATGGCCTTATTAGAAACTACATGGGATTTACATTTATAGTCTAATAACATCTGAAGCCTTCGCTTTGCCAGTTCTTAACATATTCCATCCTTTCTCTGTAATCTCCTCTTGCCTACAACCCCCAAACATCACTGTACTCTAATTCTGACTCCTTATTAACCTTAAACTTTCAGTTACCTAAACCCTGAACTCTGGTTTACTCTTCCAAACATCTCTATGTCTCTCTTCTAAATAAAAATGCTCCTTAAAACCTAGCTTTTTAATTACAATTTTGGTTATTTATCCTAATATCCTTTTAAATGTCTCAGTGTGGAACTTTGTATGATTATGGTCTTGTAAAGCACCCTGAGACTTCTCTTTACTATTGTAAAGATTGTTATATAGATAGCTGTTCATGTTCTGTTTTCCAGTGTTGCACACTTGGAAAATAATTATTACATCAAAGATCATCCATACAGATGTGGCTTTGAAAATGAGAGAGCTTTTATCAAGGTTATTAATGTTGATTAAGAGCAATATGTTGAATAATGAACTGAAAGAGTCAGTCACAGCCATGGTAACTGGCGCACCTCTCAGTCCAAGAATCCAATTGACAAATGCAACATCCTGATGCTTCAAGGAGCTAAGCAGACCCTAGAAAATCACTGACCTTCAGAGATGGCACCATGTGCTTCAGGCAGGAATGCTAGTGATCAAGGAATTGTCTGACATCACAAAGAGGCAATCTACATGGGTTGCAAGAATTCAAACCTCAGTTTAGAAAGATAACATCATTATCAGTCATGCACTATAGTGGAACCAACTCACAAAATAGCCAAAATGTTAAATTATCCAGTTTGTCACAGCTTCAAAGCTTGCTTCTTGCATGAGGCTGCCACCAGCAAACATCCTATAATTCAGGCACATTTGCGTTAATCACATTGACCTTTCCCATGCATATAAACACTTTGATGCACTACAGATGTATACTCAATAGGAACACATGTCGCTTTATTGATTTGGAGGCCCATTCCTCAGACCTGACATCATTGTAAATTAAATTAAATCTTAGCAAAAGTCTTTAACCACACAGTGCAGTGAAAGTTTAGTAGCAGAAAAACTTCATTGTATTTTAGTAAATCAACCCCATCTCGCTTTCATACCTAGATTTTTAGATTTTATTGTCACCTATTCCACAAAGAAATCTGAAATTATATTTTCATTCATCAAACTTATGGAATCATTTAGCAGGATGAAGCAGGCAGTTCTGGCGGTTCACAAGCTAATTTATGGCTATGTTTTCCTCTGTTCCAAAGGACCAGGAACAATGTCTGGTTCCCCTCTGTTATTTTTTATCCTGCCATAACAAAAGTGGGAAAAATACTGTTGAAAACATCATTTTGTTGGGAAAAAAAAATGTTTGTAAGAAGGGCTTAATTTTGTTTCAAAGTAATATTGCATTATTTCTTCAGATTTGGTACTTTTTATGAAGTTTTGATCCTCTTAATATAGCTAAGGGTAAAGAAAGAAGTTACCAAGAACTGCAGATACTGAAGTCAGAGACAACACAGTGTGGAGCTAGAGGAACACAGCAGGCCAGGCAGCATCAGGGGAGCAGGAAAGTCAACATTTCAGGCCTGGACCCTTCTTCAAAAATGGGGAGGGGGAAGGGAGCCCAGAAATAAGTAGAGAGAGGAGGGGTGGGGCTGGGGAAGGCAGATGGGCTGGTGATAAGTGAATGCAGGTAGGGAGTGATGGGGATTGGTCAGTGGGAAGGATGGGGTGGATAGGTTGGGAGGAAGATGGACAGATTGTGTCAGGTCAAGGAGGCGAGAAGGAGGATAGCTGGGGCTGGGGAAAGGTGAGTGGAGTGGTGATAGGTGGTTGCGGGTAGGGGGAAGTAGGGATTGGTCAGTGGGAAGGGTGAGGCAGGAAGGTGGGAATGAAGATGGACAGGTTGTGTCAGGTCAAGGAGGTGGAGATGAGAGGGAGGATTGGATGTGGGAAGAGGCCGAGGGTGGGGAGATTTTAAAACTGGTGGATTCTATATTCAGGCCACCAGGCTGTAGGCTCCCACGGTGGAATATGAGGTTGTGCTCCTCCAGTTTGCATGTAGCGTCATTGTGGTACTGGAGAAGGCCCAGGATGGACATGTCACCAGGGAGTGGGATGGGGGAGTTAAAATGGTTAGTGACCAGAAGGCAACTTCTGGCCTACAGTGTTCCTGCAGCTCCACATTTTGTAATCTCTGACTCCAGCATCTACAGTTCTTGCTATCTCAGTGACTGGAAGACGTTGTCAATTATCGCGTACAGAGCACAGATGCTGCACAAAACAGTCCCTGAGTCTGTGTCTCACTGATGTAGAGGAGGGCACATAGGGAGCAACAGATACAGTAGACAAGGTTGGGGATATACAGGTGAACCCATGTCGTATATGGAAAGTTTGCTTTGGGCCTTGGATGAAGGTAAGGAGCAAGGTGTAGAGGTAGGTGTAGCACTTCCTGCAGTTGCAGGGAAAGGTGCCGGGGGTGGTGAGATTAGTGGGGAGTGTGGAGCAGACAAGAGAGTCATGGAGAGAGCTGTTCCTATGAAAAGCAGATAGGGCGGGGAGGGAAATATATCTTTGGCTGTGGGGTTGGATTGTAGGTGGCAGAAGTGGTGGAGGATGGTACACTGGATTTGGAGGCTGGTGGGGTGGAATTTGAGGACAAAAGAATTCTGTCTTTATTTTTGTTGGGCAGGGGGTTTGGGGGCAGAAATGCAGGAAATGTAAGAGATGCAGTTGAGGGCATTGGGGATGGGACATGTGACAATAATAAATTAAAATCAATAATAAATTATAATCAATAATAAATTAAATCAAAGAAACTTTTTTTCCTTGTTGAAGCTTTCCTCAGCCACAATCACATTAAAAACATAGGGAAATATTTTAGTCCACATCAGGTTTGGATGTAATGAATATGATCGTTTTGAAATATTACCGACAACAGACACAATGAAGCACCTTATCCAACACTGAGTAACTTCTTCATCGTGGTGAACAAGGGTGACCTGTCGTTTACTCCTTTTGTAATCTTGAAAACTTAAATGGATTCACCTTGAAGGCTCTTCTTCACAAAGAAAACAAATCAAACATCTCTAATGTTTCATCACAATTTAACTTTGTGACAGCCAGAGTCATCTTTAATAGTTTACCTCACATTGTCTCTGCACTGGTATTTCCATTGGTCTGAGTAGTCCAGAAATGTACTTAGTGAATAATATGGGTTTGACTAGTGACATTCAGAGCAGTAATATAAAAGCTTTTGATTTGTATTGTATCCGTCTGTTCATACAGCTTAGTACTCTTCGTAGTCTTAAAAAAAGCTCTGGATGCAAGAAATCAGAAACAAAAACAGAAGTTGCTAGAAAAGTTCAGCAGGTCTGGCAGTATCTGTCGAGAGAAAGCAGAGTTAATATTTTGGGTCTGGTGACCCTCCTTCAGAACTCCGGCATCTGCCAGATCCACTAATTTATTCCAGCAATTTCTGTTTTTGACTCTTAGCCTCGTGATCGACTGCACTGGAAAGGAAATACTTTGATAGAGTTGTCTATAGAATTCTTTTCCTTGATCAATGCATTATATTTGCAGTTCCATTTGTTAATTGCTTTTGCTTTTAGTTAATATCTGTGAAATTAATAATTTTATCTTTGTTCACGTTAACTATATCCACATTGGCTACCAAATGCTGGATTCCAGCATTTTCAGAAATTGATTTTGCAAATGTTCATTTTTTTTGAAGTAACGGGTTTATATTAATCAATTATTTAATGTGATTGTTTTGTTTCTTTTTCCAGATGTTGAATCTTTTTGTAGCTGTTATTATGGACAATTTTGAGTATTTAACCCGAGATTCCTCCATCCTGGGACCACACCACTTGGATGAGTTCATTCGTGTATGGGCTGACTATGATCCTGGAGCCTGGTATGTGAAATTGGCTTTATTGCTGCATAACAATGTCTGATTCATGAAATGATCATGTAATCTTTGAACAGTAATGAGGATAGTAATATTGTCAAACATGTGTGATGTCAAATAGTTAATTTATAAAATAGAGAAAACAATTGATTTGAGAGCAATACTTTATCGAGCGTATCATTCGTAGAAACATGTTACATCTGGCTTTACTTATCAGTGGTTTTACAATCAAAAGATATAATAAAAGTGAGCACCAGTCCAAAGAAGTTGCACAATGTATTGCCAGAAGGCAGCAGTGATCAAGCAGCTCAAAGCAATGTCATAATATGATCATGCCAGCTGCATTTCAAAGAATTGAAAGGACTGGTAAAATTCTGAAAACATTTTGTTTTTAGTTCTGTCTTTTTTCACACCAGGGGTCTCATTGTGTATTGCACCATTCATCATGCCAAGACAGTTCCAATATTTGCCAATACCCTTACAAGTAAAGGTTCCTGTAATATGCAGAGGAAAGGCCTGTGGTAACTGGGTCTGCAGTTTTCTCATTTCTCATTGTGACATCCAGTTGATTTCACCATGTGTTGATTCATCTGAGACCAGGAACTTCATTATACAAAGGATATTGCATGGGGTTTCCCTACTGTTCATGCTATATGCCATTGCTGCTACTGACTGACTGACAACCTACTGACTGTTTTGAGTTACAGCAGAATATTTACAATTGCTTATCTGCTTCCACATTATTTTTTGATGCTTACATTTTGATCGTACTTACATATGCTCATTTCCACATGAACAGTCATAAAGAGGCAAAAGGTTGGATTTAATTGCTTTTGGTAGCTTGACAGAAGAGGATTGGAAAGTAAGTTGTCCACTTGTTCCCAATACCGTGATCTCAGCTTGATACATTGAGCATGGGTGGCCAACTACTCACTGCCTAGTGTGGAAGCCAATGAGTTATGGTAGGAGGGCAGTCTTGGCACTCGATTAGGAGTCTTGTCCAAGACCTTATATAGCAGAGTGGCTTGGCCATGAAGAACGATTCAATCGTGTTGAAGGACTCCTGGCTCTCTGAATCTCTTTCTTTCTGCAAGCTAAAATAAATCATAAAGCATAGAGGCACTGCCACCTTCACCAGCTAAATCTGCTGCCACCTGCAGCCCTGGTCACTGTGGCAGGATCTTTAGTTCCTGCTTTGTGCCACCTCGTGATAACTGAAGTAAAACCCTCCCAAACCTTCCCCTGTCTAATGCCGAAAATTGCAATGAAAAATAATGTCCGAGTGGCTCTTTAACAATCTCAGTAGCTTGTTAACTGGTCATTTTAACAAGGAGGGTGGGCTTCTGATTTTGGTGCTGTATGCCACACATTATTGTGGAGACTAGCGCAATGATGGCATATTGCTGCGCCAATGTAATTTAGTGTCATTTTCCCTTTGCATTAGGTGTCGGGGTGCAGGGTTATTGGTGTTTGCCTGGGGTGATGGCTGTCTATGGAATCTGGTCCAGTGTAACGAGTTGAAAAATGAGTGGTATTTCATGGTCTGACCTAAAGGGAGCACATGGAAGTTGAAGGCAAAATAGGATATTTCTTTCTTGTTTGGGAACCAGTTTGGAAACGTCGTAGTAAATATAATTTAGAAATACTTATGTTAATGACCCCAGAATTGTACAGTAAGCCTTCTGGGCGGCAGTGATTAGTCATTTAATCCATGAACTCTCTCTGTAAACATTTAAATACATCTGACAGAAGCCTTAAGATAAATGAAGGAAAGGATTCCAAAGTGCTCCATGAAGGAAGACTTGCCTGAAGCTGACTGATTGGGTGAAAGTGAAATAAGACTTTAAAACATTGAAACTGTCTATGTTTTAAAACAAATGCATGTGATTTATTGACCATCAAAGGCCAACGAAGCTTTGATCAAAAGTTGTTGTGACTGATTCAGGCATGAATTTGTTTTGCCACAGGTTCTTACATTTTGCACTTATCAGGTGATAATTTGGCATACCTTGTTATATTCTATTTGCAAGAGCTGCCATCCTTTGGGAAAACTGACACTGTGGTAGAAGAATGTCGTTAATACTAGGAGTCACCTGAGACTCTGGATAATCATGTCAGCAATATTAATTAAAATTAAGTTATCTGATGCATGCTGAAGGGACAGGATGGAAAGTTATTAAGGGTGATCATGCTGTCCAAGGATAGGGTTAGTCTTAGAAAAAGCTGAAAACTTGTGGTAAAAACACTCAACAGGTTAGACAGAATCTCTGTTGTAGAGAGAATCAGTTAATGACTTGGGTTTTCTGCTGTCTAGAGGCTTCTTATTTCAGCTTGAAAAGAAATAGTGCATTGGGATCCTACAGAATCCCCATTTTCCATTACGCCTGGAATCCTACAAAAGTGTCCATTTAAATCAGAAACTTTGGATGATTTGGAACAAAATAAGTAAAATAGTCATCCAGGAAAAGTTTAGATAATTACATACGTAAATCTAACTCCCAAGTAACTGATAAACAGACCCTATACTTACCTCGCACACACAACACTACACTTCCACCAGATCCCTTATACTCCCAGACTCTGACCAACCCTCACTCCTGCTGGTTCATACTGTACCCAGCCTGATGTCTCTTTTCCCCCTAACGCGCTGGACCAGACCCAACACTATCTGATAGTAATACTGTCCAAGTCAGATCCCAGATTGAAATCTGGCTTGATGGACCATAACTTTATTTTTTTGCAGTGGGGAGGCAATGTCCTAATGGTATTAATTCTGGACTGTTAATCCAGAGACCCAGGTAAAGTTCTGGGGACTTGAGTTCAAATCCTGCCATGGCAGATGGTGGAATTTGAATTCAATAAAAATTTGGAATTAAGGTGACCATTAATCCATTGTTGATTGTCAGGAAAGTCCCATTTGGTTCACTGATGTCCTTTAGGGAAGGAAACCGCCATCCTTGCCTGGTCTGGCCTACATGTGACTCCAGATCCACAGCAATGTGGTTGACTGTTAAGTGCCCTCTGGGCGGTTAGGGATGGGCAATAAATGCTGCCTAGCCAGTGATGCCCACATCCCGTGAATGAATAAAAGAAAAGATTGGTTACCATGATGGCTAATCATTGAATATGTTTAAACAAGGCTGCAAATGCTCTTTAAGAAAAAAATACAAGTTTATTACACAAAAAATCAAAACTTGATATTTGACAGGTCAGAATGATCCTAACACAACCAGCACTTCAAAGTTTCCCAACAGTATCCTTTTACGGATACGCAGTCCCAGACAAATATTACATTGATCTCAAAACTTTAATTCCTTATTTAACTGTTCTCTTTCTTGGATTCCTGAGACAGTTTTAGGTCTTTTTTCCAGTGACAATGGCCTTGAACTCCCTTTTAATTTCAAGCCTTCTTGAAGCTTGAAAACTTCTGTACAAACTCTCAAAACTTGTGGACTTCAGAAATTAAAACCCTTTTGTTAGGGTGACTGTTCTCCTGAACTGACAGCTTGATTATTCCGCTCGGAGGAAGCTTCTCTTCTGAACAGAAAACGTTATTCTTCTGAGCTGAGGTCAAAATCGACGAATGGCTCCTGGGCTGTCTTCTGTGTCTGCCATTAGCTCAGCAGTATAAATGTTTTATTAATTAACATCAGGCATCCTGCTGGGCACTTAACTGAATCACACACTTTCTTGGAAATGATGTACCTGGGTCACGGTTACAAATCATTTTGATATATGTATAAAAAGAGTTACCTTCACTGAATTGAAACCACAATCTAACTGCCTTTATTTATTTAATTTATATATTTATCTGATGTTAGATAGATGTTATATATCAATTGTTTAAATAAATTTTGTTTCACATTTCTAACCTAGGAAAGATGAGGTTTGATTTATTTGCTCAAAACTGTAGAATCTTGTGGCTTTATCCCTGTTAGTAAGTACCTGGAATCACAAGCTTTGTCTACTTTAAATTAAAAGGAAAGCTACAGGCCCTAATCAGATCATAAAATAATTTCACATCTTTATTTGGGATTATAGAGGAAGAGATGTGTGAAAGGTATATTGCAACAATTAAATCATACACGAATAAAATGATTGAAGGAATCAAAACGTAAAGAAACCGGGATTAGTGAGTAGAAGGGAGAACAAGAAAAAACCTACAGCATGCATCAAAGAAACAAATTCAGGAGAGAGGGCGACACTAGAACAGGAAAGACATAAAAGGAAGTAAGAAAATGTGGAAGAAATATAAGAACAAAACCAAAAATTAAATGCAAACGATGGGTTTTGTGGGTGGGGTGGATGTCTGCTTGTGATTGTTCCAGAGGTATTATTACATCTGTCATGTTGGTTAGATGCTGTTAAGTGTTGCTTCTTAAAACATTTCTTGGTTTAAAGTTGGTTTGTATTAAAACTTTTCATCGTAATGGGAAGCATCATTATAGAACAAAATTTACCAGATGCTGCCTGGACTGGAAGACTGGTCTTTTGACGAAAGGTTGAGGGAACTGGGGCTTTTCTCATTGGAGTGAAGAAGGACGAGAGGTGACTTAATAGAGGTGTACAAGATGATGAGAGACATAGATAGAGTTGAGAGCCAGAGACATTTTCCCAGGGCAGAAATGACTATCACAAGGGGGCATAATTTTAAGGTAATTGGGGGAAGGTATAGAGGAGATGTCAGAGGGAGGTGCTTTACACAGAAAGTGGTGGGTGCGTAGAATGCGCTGTCAGCAGTCGTAGTAGAGTCAGACACATTAGGGACATTTAAGCAACTCTTGGAGAGGCACATGGATGATAGTAAAATGAAGGGTATGCGGGTTAGTTTGATCTTAGATTAGGGTAATAGGTCGGTACAACACCGTGGGCTGAAGGGCCTGTGCTGTGCTGTACTGTTCTGTGTTCTATGTTGTAAAATTCTCCTTTAATGCTTGCTATTGTATCTCAAACATACTTGATTAATAAAGCTAATCATGGAACACAATAATTTTCATTATTCCACCTGATTGAAGGAGGTTATGCTTTCAGGAGCTGTCATTTGAGCACTGTGGTATTGAGTACACTTCTTGATGATACTTGGCTTCTGTCGGACGAGTAAGACTGTGTTACTGTTTGACTGGTGCTATTGAAATGACTGCTTTCCTCTGACATCACAAGAACGATTGCAGCCCTCCTGTTTCTGATCAAATTGTCCATGTAACCAGAGGACTGACAAGCAACAGCAGACCGTAGCAGATATTCGCTCGCTTTGTGGCTAGAGCTGGTAAAACAGTGGCTATCGAGTGATTTAACTGACCACTCGACTTTGTCAGTTTTTATCTGATCCTGCTGCTGATTAGAGGGGTTTCAGATGGAGAAATCCAGGAGAAGGGAGTACAATGGGTTTGCCTGAAGAACACTGCATTTTACAATGTAATGTTCCGAAATAGAGAATATCAACATCCCAGAAGAATTAAATCAGAGCTTATCTTCTTGATTATTACCACTGTCACCTGTAACATGCAAATTTACTCTATTGAAGCTATGGGGTATAATAAGACAGTAAGGCCAGATCTTGGTTAAGAACAGAATGTCGGGAGAAATCCCAGCTCCTCTAAAATGGTGGCCCACAGTTTGGATTTTCGGTCTAAAAGTGCAGGCTGGACTGGGATTTGGATTGGGAGAGACTGAAAAGCTTCATAGTTTCTGAGCCAGGCTGGGCAAGGAAGCCCGGCTGGATGCTCCACCATTCTTCACAAAGATTTTAACAGAACAAAAATCCTTTCTTCTCTCACCTCTGCATTACTTGTCTGTGCCCCAACCATGCAACCTAAACCCATCTATTCCCCCATAGTCTCGTATACTCCCTATACTGTCCCTGCACTCCTCCTATTACCTCTCACCCTGTGGCACCCTACGCCCCTATATGGTTCCTTGGACTCTTGTGCCACCCTATACCAACCTACACATCCTGCAATGCTTCTCATACTTCCTCTGATGCTGCACCCACCTACCGTGCCCTCATATCCTTGTGCCACCATAAGCCTATCTACCCTTCTCAGATTGTCCCTCCTACTCCCTATGCCAATACGCACACCCACAAGTACCGTTATACCCCCTGTGCCAACCTCTGCCCATCTGTACATCTTATGCAGCCCACGTCCATATCTCATGTCCCTTTTTCCCAAAATCGTACCTATGGCCAATTTAGCCTACTCAGTGTCAACTCATTTCCCATCTGCCACCCTTTTCCATGCAAACAGTGTTATCCAACATGGGCATTGATCTGAAGGCACCAGGACAGAAGACAAAGTTTTCATTCCATTGGGTTGTCACTATTGAAAAGAAGCATACACTGAATCAAACATCCAGCCCAGTCAAATTGCGAGAATAAATTCCTTACAAAAACTAACATTTCACTGAAACATTCAATGATTCATCCAAACTATGCTTAATATCACCATTCCCGCTAATTTTGTTTCTGAGTGCACAGACCTCTGAGGTCCATATGTGGCAGTGATTTTTGGAATTGGAAGTCAATGCTGTGATCAGTGTCAGCTCGCTGATCGCTGTGCATGGACATTTGTAGCAGTTGTGTGGCTCAGAAGGAACATTGTTTAATTCCTTATGACAATAAACACCTCCCTCAAGTACTTAAAAACCCTGGATCAGTATATATTTCCATTTATTAAGCAGGTGGAACTATCCATCAATAGGCTCCTCCATTGTGAAAATTATAAGTTATGAAATCAGTCAGGTAGCACAATTTCTGTAGCTAGGCACTCTCAAATACCTGAGCAGTGTTTTATTTTTAACTCCAGATTGCTTTAGGCAGTTACTTGACACCCTTTGCAAGTCCCAGTGAGGTGATGCACCTTTATATGCAATCAGGTGTTTTCACAATCTCCAAGGGTGCCTTACCTCTCCCAAAGGGGACTGTAACTCCACTCAGTGATTGTCTATACAGGGCTTTGATGTATTGAATGAAGGGGCAGGATCAATGGACTGAATGACCTGCTCCTGTTTCTGTGTTCCTGCATTGATCCATCCCAGGACCCAGTCCAAAGATTATCTTACCTCTCCAAAAGCAGTAACTCTTTTCACCCCTTTCTTCTTGCTTGAACTGACGCTGTCCTTGTGCTTTATACACAGTCCAACTGAAATGGGAGGAGCAGGGGTGATTGCTGGGAGGGCGGAGGTTTGTTCTAGGAATTTGACCCAGCATCAGTGAAGGAACGGTGACATAGTTTCAAGTCAAGACCTGAGTGGCTTGGAGCGGAACATCCAGCTGGCAGTGTTTGCATGTCCCTGCTATTCCTTAGAAGCAAATTACTGCAGATGCTGGAATCTGAACTGAAAACAAAAGATGCTGGAGATCGTAATAGGTCAGGCAGCATCCATGGAGAGAAAGCAAGCTAATGTTTCAAGTCTGGATGACTCTGACGAAGAATTGTTACAGAGCATCTTGTAGAAGGTACATACTGCTGACTGAATGCTATGATGAGACAGTGAATGGTGAAGGTGTTAGGTGAGGTGTCAGTTCACGGGGCAGCCTTGTCCTCAATGGTAGACAGGTTTGAGCATTTTTAAAGCAATGTTCATCCAGGCAAGTGGAGAGTGTTCCTTCTTACCCTTCTTCTGTGCCTTATAGATAGGTGGTGGATCAGCTTTGATGAGACAGGAGGTGTGCTAAACAGTACAGAATTCCTAGCATCTGACATGCTCTTGTAGTCAAAGTATTCCTGTCGTGTGTCCAGTTCAGTCTATGGACAACGTAACACCCATATTTTGAGACTTCTGATCCTTTGTGACAGGACGACACTTGTTGACAAAGCGTGGTAAGCTGGACAGTTCCAAAGAGCACGTGCACCATTTACACATGTGGCTCTCAATGGTTAACCTTCCCAACAACACGACTCACCATGGTGTATTCCCATTCGATGTGTACTTGTGCACTTTCTAGCAGCACCTACTGGTTCATAGATCCTGGCTGACTTCCTTCCCATTCTCTCTCTCTCCCGTTGCTTAGCATATAGATGCTGAGACGAGTCATAGTTCTGAATTTTACCAGAAATTGGCTAAGCGTAATTTTTGTTGAGGTTCATGAACGTTACTCTTCATGACGCTTGTCCCAAATTCACCTAATTAACCATACACAGCACTGCTCTGCCCATTGTTCATTGCAGGGCTGATCGATCCAAGTATCAGAACCTCATCCTCAGGAAGCCTATTGTCTAGTCCACATTGGCCCTGTTTGAAGAATCGGCTGCATGGTACTGAAATTTAGCTTCAGTCAGGGACGTATGTAATGGAATCATCAACCATGGTCACAGAAGCTAGCCCTTGTCCCTTGTAAGACATCTGGCCCCTCTTACACAGCAGGAACATGAGAGTGAACAAAGTTATGGGCATCATGGCAGTCCCCAGAGAACTTGGTGCAGAATTCCAAGATGCGGCACCGATGATAACAGATGACTTGTTCATTGATGAAATGGAGTCCTTTTCGACTGATAAATTCAGTAATGCTGTGACTCAACCCTCTCAGTGTGACATGTGTCCTGTTTATTGCATCAGGCACCCATGGGAAGCCCAAAGTCAACTGGTTTTGTAATGGGGAAACCAAATTAAGAGGTATGATCTGACAGAAACATCATCAGTAGTAGCCTCCCTACCTTTGTGGGTGCATAATTAAGAGAAGCCACACAGGCTTTCAGATCTTTGGAACTAACAACATAGGAAGAGAAAAAGATGAGATTCTGAGGAAAGAGTGTAGGAATTTAGGCAGGAATTTAAAACGGTGGTTCTCAAGGATAGTAATATCTGGATTATTCCTGGTGCCACGAGCTAGTGAGAGTAGGAATTGGAGGACGGAGCAGATCAACGCATGGCTGAGGAGCTGGTGCGGTGGGGGGAAGGATTCACATTTTTGGATCATTGGAATATCTTCTGGGGTAGAAGTGACCTGTATAAGAAGGATGGATTACACCTGAATTGGAAGGGGACTAATATACTGGTGAGAAGGCTTGCTTAGAGCTGCTCAGGAGGATTTAAACTAGTAATTTGGGGTGGGGGGGGGTGCGGCGACAGTGGGTGTTGGGGTATTGTGGGGTGGGGTGGGGTGGTGGGACCCAGGGTGACAGTGAGGAAAAAGATCAGCGTGACACTGTTGCAGATGGAGAAAGGAACAAATCAAACAGTCAGGGCAGGCAGGAACAAAGCAGAGAATGGTGTCAGACTGATAAATTAAACTGTATTTATTTCAATGCATGAGGCCTAACAAGGAAGGCAGATGAACTCAGGGCATAGTTGGAAATATGTGACTGGGATATCATAGCAATTACTGAGACATAGCTCAGGGATGGACAGGACTGGCAGCTTAACATTCTAGGGTGTAGATGCTATAGGAGGGATAGAAAGGGGTGGGGGGATTACAATATGGATAACATTATGGCTGTGCTTAGGGAGGGTATTCCTGAGAATACATTCATGGAAGCTATTTGGGTGGAACTGAGAAATAAGAAAGGGTTTATCACCTTATTGTGATTGTACCATAGAACCCCCACCCTGCTAATAATCTGCAGGTAATTAAGAGACAAGTTCGTAAGGAGATCTCAGTTATCTGTAACAATAATCGGTGGTTATGGTAGGGGATTTTAACTTTCAAAACATAGACTGGGACTGCTGTGGGTGTTAAAGGATTGGTTGGAGAGGAATTTAAGAATGTACAAAAAATTTTCTGATTCAGTATGTGGATGTACCTACTAGAGAAGGTGCAAAACCTGGCCTGCTCTTGATAAATGAGGCTGTGCAGGTGACTATGGTGTCAGTGAGGGAGCATTTTGGGGCCAGTCACCATAACTCTATTTGTTTTAACATACTGATGAAATACTGTAGACTGGGTCTAAAAGTTAATGTTCTTAGTTGGAGGATGGCCAATTTTGATGGTATCAGGCAAGAACTTTCAAAAGTTGATCGGGGGCGGATGTTTGCAGGTAAAGGGACAACTGGAAAATGGGAAGCTTTCAAAAATGAGATAACAAGAGCCCAGGTATGTTCCTGTTAGGGTAAAGGGCAAGGCTGGTAGGTGTAGGGAATGCTGAAAGACAAGAGAAATTGGCATTTTGCTCAAGAAAAAGAAGAAAGCATATGTCAAGTACAGACAGCAGGGATCGAGTGAAACCTTAGAAGACTTCAAAGGCAGTAGGAGTATACTTAAGAGGGAATCAGGAGGGCATAAAGCGAACATGAGATAGCCTTTGCAAATAGGATGAAAGAGAATCCAAAGGGATTTTATAAATACATTAGGGACAGAAGAGTAAGTAGGGAGAGAATAGGGCCCCGTTAAAGATCAGCAAGACCACCTATGTGTGGAACTGCAGGAGATGGGGTAAGATACTAATTTAGTATATCGCAGCAGTGTTTACTGTGGAGAAGGATATGGAAGATATAGAATGTGAGGAAATAGATAGCGACATCTTGAAAAATGTCTGTATTACAGAGGAGGAGGTGCTGGACGTCTTAAAACGCATAAAGATGGATAAATCCCTGGGACCTGATCAGGTGTACCCTAGAACTCTGTGGGAAGCTGGGCCCCTTGCTGAGATACTTGTATCATCGATAGCCACAGGTGAGGTGCCAGAAGACTGGAGGGTGGCTAATGTGGTGCACTATTTAAGAAAGGTGGTAAGGAAAAGCCAGGAAACTATAGACTGGTGAGCCTGATATTGTTGGAAGGAATCCTGTGGGACAGGATTTACATGTATTTGGAAGGATAAGGACTGATTAGGGATAGTCGACATGGCTTTGTGCGAGGGAAGTCATGTCTCACTAACTTGACTGAGTGTTTTGAAGAAGTAACAAAGAGAATTGATGAGGGCAGAGCAGTGGAGGTGATCTATATGGACTTCAGTAAGGTGTTCGACAAGGTTCCTCATGATAGACTGGTTAGCAAGGTTAGATCACATGGAATACAGGGAGATTTAGCCATTTGGATACAGAACTGGCTCGAAGGTAAAAGACAGAGAGTGGTGGTGGAGGGTTGCTTTATAGACTGGAGGCCTGTGACCAGCAGTGTGTCACGATGATTGGTGCTGGGTCCACTGCTTTTCGTCATTTATATAAATGATTTGGATGTTAACATAGGAGGTGTGGTTAGTAAGTTTGCAGATGATACCAAAATTGGAGGTGTAGTGGACAGTGAAGCAGGTTACCTCAAACTACAACAGGATCTTGATCAGATGGGTCAATGGACTGGGGAGTGGCAGATGGAGTTTAATTTAGATAAATGTGAGGTGCTGCATTTTGGAAAGGCAAATCAAGGCAGGACTTATACACTTAATGGTAAGGTCGTGGGGAGTGTTACTGGACGAAGAAGTCTTGGAGTGCAGATTCATAGTTCCTTGAAAGTGGAGTTGCAGGTAGCATAATGAAGAAGGCATTTGGTACGCTTGCCTTTATTGGTCAGTGCATTGAGGATAGGAGTTGGGAGGTCATGTTGCAGCTGTACAGGACGTTGGTTAGGCTACTTTTGGAATACTATGTTCAATTTTGTTCATTCTGCTATTGGAAGGTTGTTGTGAAACTTGAAAAGGTTCAGAAAAGATATACAAGGATGTTGCCAGGGTTGAAGCATTTCAGTAATAGGGAGAGGCTGAATAGACTGGGGCTATTTTCCTCCGAGCATCGAAGGCTGAGGGGTGACCTTATAGAGGTTTATAAACCCATGAGGGGCATGGATAGGGTAAATAGACAAGGTCTTTTTCCCAAGTAGGAGAGTCCAAACTAGAGGGCATAGGTTTAAGGTGAGAGGAGAAAAATTTAAAAGGGACTAGAGAGGGAATGTTTTCATGCAGAAGGTGGTGCATGTACGGAATGAACCACCAGAGGAAGTGGTGGAGACGGGTACAATTATAGCATTTAAATGGTATCTCGATGGGTATGTGAATAGGAAAGGTTTAGAGGGATATGGACTAAATGCAGGCAAATGGGACTAGATTAATTCAGTATATCTGGTCAGCATGGATGAGTTGGACCAAAGGGTCGATTTCCATGCTGTACAACTCCATGACTCTATGACTGTTACTTTGTAGACCTTAGAGCAAAACCAGCAAAAACTCTGTACCACAAGCTGTGACTGATTTAGGTTGTGATTGTGACATTGCATTTGAAAATAAGAATGATGCCCACAAACAGAAGTTACACTTAGAAAGCTTGACTTTCATTACCAGTGGATAGTAGCTGGTGAATTGAGTTCACACTATCTTCCAGTTGTGATTCTGAATGTGGCAGTCACGCTAAATCATCAGCCTCCCAACATATAAACAAGGAAAGGGATGACTTGTGCTAGATAGTCCTTGCTAGAGTTTGTCTCTGATAAAAATGGTTTCTCTGCACACATTGGCAAAGTCCCTCTGATTAAATATCATTAATGTATCTCAGGAAAATACTTTGTCATCTCTGTCTCATTTAAAATTTTGATTTTGAATTTTTAAATTCTTTCACTACACAAGCATCAATGTATCTCCCATTTAATTCATCAAAAATGTGCAAGCAGAACAAAAACAGACTTTTTTTCTTCAGGCTTGCACTTTAAAGAGTATTAAAAGAAACGTGAAAAATGTTTGGGGTCATGTACACTTAAAGGAATCAATATTCATACTGGATGCAAAAATGACTGTCACTTCCTAACCATTTATTCCTGCAGATTACTTGGACAAGGCAAACTAAATAGTGGAAATACTAAAGATAAAATCTACATTTGGTATATAATTTTAAAAAGCAGATAGCAATATCTGTGAGGCTTTTATTCAAGAATAACAATCCCAGTTAATTGAGAAATAAAATTTGAAAATACAGCCCACATTGTTATTTTCAAAAGTTAACAGATATCAAAAATGATTAATTCATTCAATATTTTAAACTGGAAATTTGTCATAGTTTCATTTTGTTTTTCATTTATTATTAATTCACCGTCAATTAATCCATGTAGCCCTGGACCAATTTTTTGGAGTGCTATGATACTTAATTGTAATCATTGTGTGCTCATTTTGATTTAATTTTGAATATGTTAATGTTAAAACCAATGTTGTCTGGATTGCACAGTTAAAATATTTGCATTGTCATTGTGAATGTTGTGTTCATGATAGTCGCTTCTCATTATTTCCTTAAGGATCACATGTAAGTATAGCTTTTGTCATGAACTGTCTGAGGTTTTCAATCCATAATTACTTCACAAATTTTTTTTTGTATGAAAAGAAGTTATTATAGAGTGAAGTGTCCAAATAAATACTTCAGTTCCAAATCTTTTGATGTCCCTGGCAAAATCCTGAAATCCTGGCAAAAAACTTTTCAGGAGTTTGTATCATTCATAGCTTCTCTCAGAAAAGCTTATAAATTATATAGAGCTGGAGCTGTCACTCATCCAGTAGTACAAATGCTCTGTGTTTTTATTTAAAGTTTCAGTACTGTGACTCGTGCATGTTTGTGTAAACATTTGGAAGAAGAAGCCAACGATAAAACATGAATGAGAACACTTAAAATTCTGAGGTTATGACTTAAATAAATTATTTTAAATATATATGCTTACCGGTGCAAAAGCAGCCTGATAACGAAATACAGTTTGTTTAATGAGTATTTATTTCTTAATGTCCCACTTAGAAGTATTTACTTTCTTGTTCCATAATCAATTATTTCTGCATGTACTGTGCTGTCTCTTTAGTTTGTGTGAACCAATCAATTCACTGATAAGTTTTGTTTCATATAAACTCATTTCTAATGCTCATTTTCTAACTTGTGAAATTCTTTTTCCAGTTACCGGATTCATTATAAGGATATGTACAAATTGTTGCATATTATCTCACCACCTCTTGGCTTAGGAAAGAACTGCCCACATAGGTTGGCCTATAAGGTTTGAATTTAAACTGATAAGCAGAATATCCAAAAAAAACTTGACTGCCTGCATCTGAATAGGAATGATTGACTTGACCATCTCTTCCGTTCAATTCAACATTTTAGCTTTTATGAGTTTGCTAGAGATTTTTTGGCATGCTGACTTGAAGTATGTTCTCTAACAGGAAGCCATCATCCCTTTTATCATGTACTAAGCTGTCAATCATTCCTTATTGAAACAGGGATTAGGGAGTCAGATTTCATTGCGAGAAGGCATATTCCAATGCAAAGCCTGTATTTGCACTGGAAAATCTTAACACTTCCATTTTGGAATCTAATTAACCTGGATTTCTGTGTTTCTTTTCCTTTTTTGTTTTTGTTCCCTTTTCTGTTTTGTGTTTTTGTCTTCGCTTTTGCTTCACTTCTTTTCCAAAGTGGGCGCATCACTTACAATGACATGTATGAGATGCTGAGACACATGTGTCCACCCTTAGGCCTGGGAAAGAAATGTCCTGCAAGAGTCGCCTACAAGGTAGCATATAAACCAAGCACACACAAAACAACTTTTGCGTGTCAAATCCAAATCTGTGTTTTCCTGTAGGTGCTGTTATATTTACATAACCGTCGTTCATATTTTTCCATTTTCCAACGAGAAGTCGCATTGTCAATCATGATTTTGGTCTGTCTGTGTTTTGTGAAATTGAACAGTTTTTGTTTAGTCAATAAAGAATGTTATTTCATAAAGTGTTCAATTACATTTTATAGATACCTAAATAGGATTTTATTCTAATTTCTTTTGCGTTTCAAACCGTAGTCTATAAACAATAGTAAATACTTAATTAAATGTAGAATTTTTCTATGCCAAATTTTGTCACTGAACCTGCATACTGCTTTGAAATGTTGCCTTTTTAACGGAGGCAAATAAATTATGCTGCATTTTTTTTTAAATGCTGATATGTAGTATCATACAGCTATAGAAAGTATTTCAAATAATGGAATTTTGCTCACACAATGAGGCTGACAACAATGGCAGCACCCTCTCTATAACAACCGTAATGAGTTCCAACAGAAATGTGCAGACCAGTGATCCAGAGCTTTCTAAAATAAATACTAAATCACGTTTCTATTATATATGTTAAATTGAATGACACAAACAGGGGTGTGCAGATAACTTGTGTGTTAGTTCTTGTGTCTGGTGTCCAAAAATGTCCTTTCGCAAGCCACTTTTCTTTCATGTCTCACCTCGTGTCCTTTCTTTGCATCTCCTTTGATTTGTGAAGTCACACAGCCACTTAAAATTAATGTAAGAATCTGTTTTGTTAATTTCTTCAATAAAAATCAATGCCACTTAAAAACATTGATTTCTGAAACCAAAAAGTATGAAAGGGAGTTAGGTGTGGAATGAACAAAATAACGCATAAGAATTACACAGAGAAAGAGAGAAGTACGAAGGGTGGAAGCAAACTGTCTTCTATAAGAAGATCATAGAATTAGAGAAGTTGGGATGTAATTAGAGACAGGCGCAAGAAGAGAGACATTTTGATTTTATATTTCCCATAACTGTAGCAACAAAAGAGCTGAAATTTTAGATAAATAAACCATAAAGATCTTTCTTGATAATTGTGCATTAGATATTCACTCATTACCATTGGCATTTAATTGTTTATAAATTCAGCAATTTATTAACTGAATCATAATAGCTAGTAAATATAACAGCACATTTTTAGTTTAGAACTTGTAGATGTGCAATGGAACATTGTGATTGTATCTACCCTGTACTATATACAGTGACAATATTCCATATTTAACAGTTTGTATTGAATATTATATTGTTACAAAGATCTTTCTCTTTATTTTACTTCTCTGTCCTTTTACCATTCGCAAAAAGATCTTTCTTTAAATCATATTGTGTGGCAAAAACTCAAAATCTGCTTTTTCTTATTATTTTAAAATTCAATGGTAAATCTGAAGTTTGTTCTCTTTTTCTTCCGCAATCGTATATCATTCTGTCAGGTCTTCAAAAGTGTCTTCAGAACAGAAAACAAATCCCTGTACAGTTCATGTGCCATTGCATTCCAGCATGGACTAAATTGCTAGTTTTTTGAATTGCATGCAAGTCTGTGCTTGTTTCTGCTCTATTGGGGAACTCTCCATCTGTCTGCTCATTGCTATGCATTTCTCTCTCCCTCTCTGTCGCTCACTTCTCTTGCTCTCGAATGGATTCACACTGACTATTTCAGTAAGTTGTTTGATGCATTGTGTTGTATTAAGACTAAAGATGCTCACTTATGTTAACTCCTGGTCTGCTGATTTGAACTAGTGTCATAGTTCTTCCTGGGTTTGCAAAAATTGTGAACCTGTCTTCTTTCAAGACCTTTATTGGCTAATTCTTTTATTCTCAGAAGGTATTGGCAAGTGTATTGCTGCTTGAAGTGTTTTTTTAAATCATATTTCCATTTGTCTGATTGAAGCACTGAATGATTAGATACAATACATACAGTGATTACGAGCAATCCCACTGAGGCCGCAAAAAGACTAAGTCCAAGACCAAACCAAAACAATTACCAAATCAAATGTATTCTCTGTCTCCGTTGTACACAATAGGAAAGTTTGATATCATTTTCTTAGCACTTTTTAAGGGGAAAGTTGATTTCAGATTTGACACCTGTTGCATCAGCAGATGAAGAGGTAACATTGTTAAAAGTGCAGCTTACCAAATGCATTGTCTGTCATCCACATTCAATGCAGTAAACCCCACTAATCCCCCATGTCCTTGTTGCTATTTGCTTGCAGCGGCTTGTAAGAATGAACATGCCAATTGCTGAAGATGGTTCTGTGCATTTCACATCTACGCTGATGGCATTGATTAGAACAGCGCTTGATATCAAGATTGCTGGAGGTGAGTGGACAGGCTATACCACATTGGTAGTAGAATTGAGAGCATCGAATTTGACTGGAAGATTCAGCTCAAAATGTTTTAATTACAATGTATATTTCCGAGAATACAAAAAGAACTTTGACCTACCTGGGCACTTGTTATCCTGTTGCAGTGTTTGATTTTGAAATGTTAGAATGCAAATTACAAATCACATAATTATTACTGTGCAGCAGAAAGCCATTTGGCCCATTATGTCTGCACCTGCTCTCCAAAAGAGTGATGATTCAGAATAGGCCTAACCTATCAATGTAAGTTGATCTTTGCATTGAACAGCACTGTGTAATTTTTTTGCTGCACTGCAGTACTGTCCCAATTGTCACAATGTTGCCATGCTTTGAAAATGTAAAAGACAATGTCCCGTTAGCCTCTGTTGTCATGTTTTTCTTTCTCCCTGTGATTTAAACTGACAGCTTGGAACAAACGAAGAACTTTTGCAGAAAAAAAACTGTGCCTGATTCTCTCTTAGTTCCATTTTAAAATGGAAAGAGGACACTCTTTTGCTCTGTTACTTTCAGGCAATGTAGCTGCAAGTTTTTTTTTCAAAAATGACAGATGGTTGAATGTTTGGATGGATTTCGAAGTTGAAAATGGATTCAACTCATCAGATGATCTGTTGGTATAAAAACTGACTGAAAATTTTGAGAGGCTGTAAAAACAGAATATGCCTTTGATGTTTTAGAGATAAAAGGTACTGCAGATGCTGGAGAATCCGAGATAACAAGCATGGGGCTGGATGAACACAGCAGGTCAAGCAGCATCATAGGAGCAGGAAAACTTGACGTTTCGGGCCTAAACCCTTCATCAGAAATGGGGGCAGGCACCTCCAGGCAAAGAACATTGAGACCCTCCAGAAGCGCTTCTCCCTGCGACTCCTGAAACACACACTTGCAGCAATGCACAGGCACCTCCAGGCAAGCCCCATTTCTGATGAAGGGTTTAGGCCCGAAACGTCAAGTTTTCCTGCTCCTATGATGCTGCTTGACCTGCTGTGTTCATCCAGCCCCATGCTTGTTATCTCGGATTCTCCAGCATCTGCAGTACCTTTTATCTCTGATACAATTTTAACCCCACTGAGAAGCCTCTTCTAAGGATGCCTACCCTGAAGAAGTTACCCTCCTCCCTCCGGACAAATCTCAGGGAATCTCTCTCCCACTGCAGCTGTCTCATCACCTCTTCGGCCTTGAAACTGCTCGACCACGTCCTGAAGCAAACCAGGTACCACAGCCACATCACCTTTCATAGTACCTGCCTACAGAACCAGATCATCCCCAATGGACTACAATCCACATTCAAGCCTTCCCAATTTGGCCCCAACTGTGACAATATCTACGTGGAGAACATTGAGACCCTCCAGAAGCGCTTCTCCCTGCGACTCCTGAAACACACACTTGCAGCAATGCGCAGGCACCTCCAGGCAACCCCCATTTCTGATGAAGGGTTTAGGCCCGAAACGTCAAGTTTTCCT
>JAHRHZ010000035.1:14725838-14801480 GCA_024137785.1 Ginglymostoma cirratum | reverse complement strand
ATGCTGCTTGACCTGCTGTGTTCATCCAGCCCCATGCTTGTTATCTCTTATGCCTTTGATGTTTGTTGCCTAAGTTAGCCATTTAAATGATTACAATTTATTTTTGCACTGGAGTAGTTTTGTTATCTTTCCTGTCTCAATGAAGACATATTTCAATTCAGGACCTTATTAGATTGTTGGAGGTTCATTTATTGCCCCCCACTGATTCTGAAGTAATTCATTCCTAATTAATGGCAGCCGAGATTGGCGAAGAATTTAAACAAGAAACTTGAAGTCAGCTTTCTGGAACAAGAACCTGTTGAAGCTGAACAAGGAGGCCATCAATGACAATCTTGGCTATTGGGTAGTATCTTCATATTTCAGGGCTGGAGGTGTGAAGGTGACCCAATTAAGCAAGGTGATGGTATTCCTGAACCCATCACCTTCCCACTTCCACTTGAATTAAGGTCTAGGCAGGAAGGTGGAGCTGGGGCCTTCCACCGCCATTTGTGGTCAATGAAACAAGGGAAGCTAGTTTATGAAATTGATTTGATTGAGTCAGGAGTTTCATACTGATAACCATTTAATTGAGAAGCATGTATATTCCTGTTGATTCTATTCAATTACAGTCCTGTATTTTCAGTGAAGTTAAACATTTTATTCTTGCTGCAATGGATATCTGACCTAATAAAACATTGGGATTCTTATTCAGCATTTTAAAATAGGCAATGAGAATGCAAATAATGAAAGTCATTCGGCGAGGCAGTGGCGTTGACATAATGTCATTGGGCTAGTAATCCAGAAACTCAGGCTAATGTTCTAAGGGCATGGGTTCCGAATCCCACCATAATATTTGAACTCAGTAAAAATGTGGAATTAAAAAGCTAGTTGAATGGCACCCGTTATTGATGGGCCCACCTGGAACACTAATACCCTTTATAGAAGGAAATTGACCATTCTTACTTGGTCTGGCCTCCATCTGACTCAAGACCCACAGCAATGTGGCTGACTCTTAGTTGCCCTCCAGACAATTAGGGATGGGCAATAAATGCTGACCTAGTTAGCAACACCCACATCCCATGAATGAATTAAAAAAAAAGAAAATTTTCACAGAGTGACCTATAAAAGTCAGCACATACCTTCCCCATTAAGTGCTTTGTGGCACACAAGGTAACATCTGTACCTCTGGGTCTAGAGTTCTTGGTTCAAGTCCCAAAATGTGTCAAAACAAGTCTGAACAGATTGATTAAAAATACTTGCACCTTCCACATATCCAAGAGTTTGCACTTGCCAAATATAATAAGTTTCCTAACCAGGTCTAATAATCTAGTGATGTTTATGAAGCAGATTAAGCCTGGATTGTAGCTTTTAATAACTGCCAGGAATCCATCCTCGTATATGTGTAAATAATTGAGTCACAGCACTATTGGTATAGTAACATCAGTAGGCATGCAAGCATTTAAGATGGACAGACTAAAAAATATAGTTAGGGAAAAATATGCAAACGAAGTGAAACAATCATTTGAAATTTGTCAATAAAATTAAGCCTCTACAATATCCACTGCAACCTGCAGCCCCTGATGTAAGTCCTATTACTGAGGTCTTCACTGATCTTGCTACCTTTGTTTATATCACAATGGCTCAGCAGTTCTCACTACATGAACTTCCTGATGTTTATTAATTCCTCCCTTCAACTGACACAGGCTAAAGCAGCAGCTGCATGTCAACATTGTTAGGATCTATTGCTGTAACTTACAGGTCACAACACATCCAACTCTGATTAGTTTCCCCAGTTATTGAAGGTTCTCCATTCACAAACTTAAAGTGAGTTTAAAAACATTGCTTTCTGCATTAAGGTTAAAATTGTTAAATTCAAATTTGCTCCTGTACTGTGTTACTTATACTTACTAATTCCATTTACGAATCTCTTGAATTTTAAACAAGCGTATAGCTTTACGTTAATATTAGTAGATTGTTGTGTATTTTTCATTAATGTTAGTGACTGGGGGAAAATGTAGACCAGTATTCTGAAAAATCGAATTGGAACTCGTTTTTCCAACTCAGAAGGTACTTGTGTCCATATGTTTATGATTAAATAAAGAATGATTCCGAATGGAGGAATTATGAGAGTCACATCAGGAAATTTTCTGAAAGTTCCTCAATTCAGCCACAGTGGAAACCTTTATTCCAAATGAAAATATAACGTTCCATCATAGAAAACAATAACAGATACTGCAGTCAACTTGAGTCAGTAATAAGAAAATCATAATTATATAGTAATTGGCAACTAGTGATAGTAACTGAATAATAGAAATGTAAGTAATCGAAAATCTCAATACATCTGACAAAACTAGACTTATTAGCACTCGTCACCAAATTTACAAATTTCTGGTTATCTTTTACCAGAGAATAAAGGTCCTTAGTACCTTTTTTGATACCCAGTTGTATTTTGGAAATCATAAGACAAGTTTTTTTAAAAATTATAATTGCTTCTCTTATATTCTGGCAGTAAAACATTTTTGAGTTTAAGATGTCAGGGTGATATTGTCAAAGTTAAAATATAATTTAATTTTCAAGTTGACAATTTGAAGATTGCCGTCAGCAAGAAACCAGAGAAAAAAAATATGGCTCTGAAATCAAGACAGGCAGATTTGTTACATGATGACAGTTACCTAAAAGAACCAACCAACATGGTTCTGAACTGACAATACATAGCAAATTGAATGGGTCTGGAATTGGCCATTACCTCTCTGCCTTTGACACAGGGCAGGAGCCAGCTTTACTTATCCTGTGTGGGTGGAGCAGCCAATTGACATCTGCTGCTGTGTCGTAGAGATTGAAAAACTGATGTCTGTGCACAGACTCAACACAGCCTGGTCACATTATATCTCAAAGGGTGATCAAATCAGATCTATAAAGGCTGCTGTTTAAGTGAAAGCTGATCTGCTAGGAACCAGAAAAATCTGTTTACTATTCACTGCTAAGTTCTGCTGGCTCTTCATTTTAAAGTGTCCAGAGGAGTAAAAAATGCCACAAGTATGACTAACAGAACTTAAAAAAAGACTTAACCCTTTTGTAGAACATTTTACATTTTCAGAAGATAATTTGAAATATTTTAAAGATACTCAGTTATCATAATATCTTTCTTTATGCTGCAGTCCATCTCTGTGTAAAAATGACTGGAGATTTTTGATATAAGGCAAGCATGACATTTTTAATCATGTACTTAAATTGAACCTATTAATTGGAAGGATCATAGCTGATATTTATGATCTAACAACATGAAGTCATATTAGGATGTCAATAAATGCTGAAGGCATTGATTAAACATGCAGTGTCAACAGATAGTTTAATCCCCATTTTGACATCAATACAATATAACATGTTGACACATTTTAAAAAGCACCAGCTAAACATTATTTTGCAATCTGTCAGAGAAATTAAGTGGGTGTTTGCTATGGTTATGCTAATGTAAATCATGGCAATTAGTTAAATGATTTGAGTATCTAGCAGGAAAGATTTTTCAATGTATGCATGTACTTTTTTTCCAGGATATGATAATATTTTAGTGAAAGGATTTGTGAAATGTAGTCAGCTTAATATCATATATGCACGAGGTCAGGTGACTTAATGCTGTGTGACAACAGAACAACAGAGAAGAAAGAGAGATAACAAGGTGTGGGGCTGGATGAACACAGCAGGCCAAGCAGTATCAGAGGAGCAGGAAAGCTGACGTTTCGGGCCTAGACCCTTCTTCAGAAATGGGGGAGGGGAAGGGGGTTCTGAAATAAATAGGGAGAGAGGGGGAGGCGGATAGAAGATGAATAGAGGAGAAGATAGGTGGAGAGGAGACAGACAGGTCAAAGAGGCGGGGATGGAGCCAGTAAAGGTGAGTGTAGGTGGGGAGTTAGGGAGGGGATAGGTTAGTCCAGGGAGGACGGACAGGTCAAGAGGACAGGATGAGGCGAGTACATAGGAGATGGGGGTGGGGCTTGAGGTGGGAGGAGGGGATAGATGAGAGGAAGGACAGGTTAGGGAGGCAGGGACGAGCTGGGCTGGTTTTGGGATGCGGTAGGGGGAGGGGCGATTTTGAAGCTTGTGAAGTCCACATTGATACCATTGGGCTGCAGGGTTAGCGGAATATGAGGTGCTGTTCCTGCAACCATTGGGCGGCATCGTTGTGGCACTGCAGGAGGCCCAGGATGGACATGTCATCTGAGGAATGGGAGGGGTAGTTAAAATGGTTCACGACTGGGAGGTGCAGTTGTTTAGTGTGAACCGAGTGTAGGTTCTGCAAAGCAGTCCCCAAGCCTCTGCTTGGTTTCCCCGATGTAGAGGAGGTCACAACGGGAACAGCGGATACAGTATACCACATTAGCAGATGTGCAAGTGAACATCTGCTTGATGTGGAAAGTCTTCTTGGGGCCTGGGATGGGGGTGAGGTGGGAGGTGTAGGGGCAGGTGTAGCACCTCCTGCGGTTGCAGGGAAAAGTGCCGGATGTGGTGGGGCTGGAGGGGAGTGTGGAGCGGACAAGGGAGTCACGGAGAGAGCAGTCCCTCCGGAAAGCAGATAAGGGTGGGGAGGGAAAATGTCTTTGGTGGTGGGGTCAGATTGCAGATGGCAGAAGTGTCGGAGGATGATGCGTTGGATCCGGAAGTTGGTGGGGTGGTACGTGAGGACGAGGAGGATTCTGTTTTGGTTGTTATTGCGGGGAGGGGGTGTGAGGGATGAGTTGCGGGAACTGCAGGAGACCTGGTCGAGGGCGTTCTCGACCACTGAAGGAGAGATGTTGCAGTCCTTGAAAAACGAAGACATCTGAGATGTACGGGAGTGGAATGGGGATCCTGGGAGCAGATGCGGTGGAGGCGAAGGAATTGGGAAAAGCGGATGGCATTTTTGCAGGAAGGTGGGTGGGAGGAGGTGTATTCTAGGTAGGTTTGGGAGTCGGTACGCTTGAAATGGATATCAGTTTCCAGGTGTTTGCCAGAGATGGAAACAGAGAGGTCCAGGAAGGAGAGAGAGGTATCAGAGATGGTCCAGGTGAACTTAAGGTTGGGGTGGAAGGTGTTGATGAAGTGGATGAACTGTTCGAGCTCCTCATGGGAGCACAAGGTGGCGCCGATACAGTCATCAATGTAACGGAGGAAGAGGTGGGGCTTAGGGCCAGTGTAGCTACGGAAGATGGATTGTTCCACATATCCTACAAAGAAGCAGGCATAGCTTGGGCCCATGCGGGTACCCATGGCCACCCCCCTTTGTCTGTAGGAAGTGGGAGGAATTGAAAGAGAAGTTGTTGAGTGTGAGGACAAGTTCGGCTAAGCGGATGAGGGTGTCAGTGGAGAGGAACTGGTTGGGCCTGTGGGACAGGAAGAAGCGGAGGGCCTTTAGGCCATCTGTTATGAGGAATGCAAGTGTATAGGGACTGGACATCCATAGTAAAGATGAGGTGTTGAGGACGGGGAATTGGAAGTTTTGGAGGAGGTGGAAGGTGTGGGTGGTGTCACGGACGTAGGTAGGGAGTTCCTGGACCAAGGGGGAGAAAATGGAGTCGAGATAGGTGGAGATAAGTTCGGTGGGGAAGGAGCAGGTGGAGACAATGGGTCGACCAGGGCAGTCAGGTTTGTGGATTTTGGGAAGGAGATAGAAGCGGGCGGTGCGGGGTTGGGGAACGATAAGGTTGGAGGCTGTGGGTGGGAAGTCACCTGAAGTGATGAGGTCGTGGATGGTCTGGGAGATGATGGTTTGGTGCTCGGGGGTAGGGTCATGATCAAGGGGGCAGTAGCAGGAGGTGTCATGATCATGTCCCTCCCTAACCTGTCCTTCCTCCCACCTATCCCCTCCTCAAGCCCCACCCCCATCTCCTACCTACTAACCTCATCCCACCCCCTTGACCTGTCCGTCCTCCCTGGACTGACCTATCTCCTCCTTAACTCCTCACCTACACTCACCTTTACTGGCTCCATCCCTACCTCTTTGACCTGTCTGTCTCCTTTCCACCTATCTTCTCCTGTATCCATCTTCTATCCGCCTCCCCCTCTCTCCCTATTTATTTCAAAACCCCCATCCCCTTCCCCATTACTGAAGAAGGGTCTAGGCCCAAAACGTCAGCCTTCCTGCTCCTCTGATGCTGCTTGGCCTGCTGTGTTCATCCAGCTCTACACCTTGTTATCTCAGATTCTCCAGCATCTGCAGTTCCTACTATCTCTGAAACAGAGAAGAAAACCAGCTCAGGCGATGGTAATAAATGTGTAATATCATTTTGACCAGTGATTCTGTGTAGTGCATGATTTTCAATTCTATCATTGCCAATAGAATTAAATACCAAGTGCAGTGTATAATGGTGTCTGATTCAAAATTGCCCATTTTGCACCACTGCCAAAGATTAATCTTTTGAACCGAAATATTAAACAGGAATCTTGTTGAAAAGAACCGAAGAGTGCAGGGTGGAGGGGTCAAATACTAGGAGACACAGGTTCAAGGTTGGCGGGGGAGTGGTAGGAAGTTTAAAAGAGGTGTGTGAGGCAAGTCTTTCATACAAAGGGTGGTGAATGCCTGGAACGTGCTGCCAGAGGAGGTGATGGAAGCAGACACAATAGCAGCATGCAAGGAGCACCTGGACAAACACATAAGTAGGAAGGGAATAGAGAGATACGGATCCTGTAAGTGAAGACAGTTTTAGTATGGAATGGCAGAATGTGTCGACACAGGCTTGGAGGGCCAAAGGGCCTGTTCCTGTGCTTAGTTGTTCTTTGTTCTTTGTACATCATTTCTTTGTATGGGCAGATATGATTCATCTCATCTCAAACCTTTTCAAGCCCAACGTGACTGAAGGTCCAGGTGATATAATGTTGAAGTTTAACATTTAATCCATTCATATCAAGAACTATATAATGGACCCAGAAAGTCAGTCCTAATGTCTTTTGATTTCTGAAATTTTATGGGAAGTGACTTGTGTACATTTTTAAAAAATGATTTCTCAAAGAGTAGACAGCATTTATGATTTTGCATTTCTGTTTTTCAGTAAAACCTGTAATTATTGTCAGTTCAGGATTTTCCCTCAACTTTCATTTTAAATTGAATCTTTTAAAACAAACTATTGACGACAATTCGAATTTGAGATTTTCAAATTCGCACCTTTTATCTGATTCAGCGAGGCTGTTGTATCAAAGGTGGCTTAGTAATCTCCATTCATGGACTTCCAATCCATCGTGCTTCTTAATTGTATCACTGCCCACCCAATGCATTTTCTTTCTCAACAGTATTGATGCGTAACCAGATGGTGCAGACTACTCCACAATATTATTGAGGAAGATTTAGTAAAACTACTTGTGTTTGGGTGGAAATAATGTTGGCAATGTAATTGAAGCAATGTATAAAATATAATTTTTCTCTCGCTATGTTATTAGCAGAAGCATTAATGCCCTCATAGTAAAATAAGTAATGTTTCACTGATACAACACAGCTTTTAGATTTTTTAGGTTTAGATTTATTGTCAGATTTACTCAAGTACAGGAATATAGTGAAAAGTGTATAATCTCACCACACATGGCACCATCTTCGGTAGAACGGTACCTAGGTGCAAAAAGCTTAGGTCCAAAGAAGTAAGAGAAAAAGAGTTAAAAGTAAATCATCACCTTCATGGAATAAGTAGAAAAATAAAGAGATAAGGTAATAGTTAACATCAAAGTCTTTCTTAATTTTAACCAGAAAAATGAGGGAATTCAGTTAAAAATTCATTAGTATTAATGCTCTGTCAAATGGTCACACAGTAGTTTCACAAAAGGACCTGACACCTTCACTGATTCCAAAACAGAAAGGAAGGGCATACCGACGAGACCTAATGGATTAAAACTGTGTAGAAGTTAAAGAGATAATGTGAAACATCTGTTAGCGATTAAAAACTCAGTGACTTAAAACACAAGGCTTGAGTAGTTTATTGTTATCACCATAGCCTTGAGAAAAGAGCCTTTTCCAAATGGTTGCCATCTCTTAAAACAGGCATGAGTCAATGGCTGATGAAGGATGATATCCTCTATGAAGAATTCAAATTTGAGGTGGATTGACTTAAATTTCATTCAAAAGAAATCTGTTGACTTTATATAGCACCTTTCATGAACTCAGGGTATAGCAAAGTTTTAGTGCGTTTTCTCATGCTACCTTCTGAAACTTGTCTCATTACCTATGCACCATGTCTCCATGGCGGCCTGCTCATCATATTCTCCAATTTGTCAGAGGCAGAAGCTTTGCCTACTTCTGGGACCTCTCAGGATCCCTGGTAGACAGCCACCTTTAAAGCCCAGCTATACACCCAGTCAGGTGCTGGCAGTCCACAGTAGTGTTGCATAATTCACTTTAATTGCCCTGGACTTGTTTGACAGAGGGTAATTGGCACCCGCTTTGTCAACGGCGACCTGGAGGTCCCACTGGACAGTGGCTGCATGCCTAGAATGTGGCCTGAGATGTTGAAGACTGATGAAAGTCCAGAGCTGGAGTTGCCAGGTTACAGCAAATAATTAAGAACTGCAAAAGCTGTAAACCTGAAACAAAATTTAAAACAGAAACTAACTGCTGGAGAAACTCAGCAAGTCTGGTACTGGACTTGAAACGTTCAGTCTGTTTCTCTCCACAAATGCTGCTAGGCCTGCTGAGTTGCTCCAGAAATTTCTGTTAGTTGTTACTGCACTGACTTTCATGTTTGAGAATTGTCACTGTCTAGTTTCTATCCAGCAAGACAGAGAATGGGAAATGGAATTCAGTGAGGTGCGATGGTGTAATAATGAGGCTTCCCGCTGCTCTCTAGTGAGAATCACTTCTTGTCTGTCAACACTGTTGGAAAATTGGACATTTTGCTGTCAATGGTAGGAAGCTTCTTGCCGGCCATCTCATCTGTTTGGGAGCTGAGGACATTCTGCCCTCTGTCACTAGTGTTAAACAGATTCATCAGATACAGCATTTGCACATTAAACTTGGATTAAAACAGTACATGCTCAAGCTCGCTTTCCTGTTGACTGGAGTGATCTGAAAGTGTGTATCATCCTGAAACTTCCTGATTTCCCTGACCGGTGCATTTGATCATTCAGCTCTGCTTTTCCTGTGATATACAGATAAATGTAACATCTTCCTTCGGTGGCATTTGGAGGTTTTCCAGCCTTAGTTAGCTTTTGTTTTGTCCATATTGTATTTATGCAACTTGCATTTAGTTTACAAGAACTTAAGACAATCCTGCAATCTTACTGTGTATCCTCATATGTCCAAATGAACGGCTGTTGCAGTGCTTTTATAGATGTTTCTGTGCATATTAGTAAAAGTGATGTCAGGGTGTGATACCCTGGGGAGGTTGCATCGATTTACACTTCACATGATTGTAAGCAATACGGTGATAATCATGTATTTTACAAGAAAAATGGGTTATACAGTCACAACAAAATGCCAATTTTCATTCTTTTTATGTCCTAGGACACATTTCTTTCTGCATTTTTTTCTCAATGGATTTCAAGCCATTTTGTGTTAACCAGTACTGCCAGTTCTCGCCCAGCCTGTACATTAACATCATCTATACCGATCCATTCCTGGGAATGCTGAGGAATGTGAAATGCTGAGAGATGTTTGTTTTCCTTGGCGATACAATTTATAAATCAGTCACTTAAACAGCATTTTAGGACTGAAGGAGAATTACAGTGGCACTATACTTCTTCTCATAGTTGATGTAATCCACAGCGGGTTGCCTTACTTAAAGCCTGGAACCTGTTACATTATAGAAACCTTTATTGAAAGACATATTTTAATACACTTAGATTTCTAGCAGTCAGTCTTGAGTACCCGGTATTTAAATATTGAGGCTAAAATGCTGAGGTCACATAATCAAGATATGATCACTATATACATTTTTTTGGATTTTTAAATAGGCTGGTATACGAAAATTTAAGAAGCTCACTTATTACAGTTTGTGTGAAAAAATTAACACTATCATTTTAACAGGTAGCCTTCAGTGCTACTGTTAAAGTGGGGATAACTAGCCCGAAGTAGTCTCTTTTTCTTGTTCTCCGATAAGAAATACGGAACTTTGCATACACATGCATTACTATCTTCTGCAGCAGAGTTTTTTGTTACTTGTTTGTGAGATGTTAGCATTGCTGGCAAGGACAGAATTTATTCCCCACCATTAGTTAGAACGGTGTGTGACTCTGAGAAGTTGCAGCCAACAGTATTTCCAAACAGCTATTGCATTTGTTTCTTTAACTAGTAGAGGTCATTGGTTTGTAATATGCTGTCTAAGGAGCCCAGATGAGTTGCTCCAGTGCTGCAGTAACTGTCCTAGAGAGAGAGAGTGAATATTCTGTGATAGATGGGATGCTAAGCTAGTGGGCATCTTTATTCTGGATGGTATTCATCATCTTGAGTGTTGTTGGAGCCGCACTCATCCAGGCAAGTGGAAAGTATTCAATCACATTCCTGACCTGTACGCTATAAATGGTGGAGCTGCTTTGGTAAGTCAGGTGGCTTGGTAATTGCTCGCCAAAGAATTCCCAACATCTGATTTTCTCTTTCAGCCACAGTAATTATGCTGTTGGTTCAGTTACGTTTCTGGTCATTAACTTTCCCAGGATGTTAATGGTAGGAAGACCAGAAACGTAACTGAACCCACAACATAAATATTGTAGTTGGAAGAGCAGTGACAGTAATACTACTGAAAATCAAAAAAGGGATGGTTAACTTATCTCTTCCTGTAGATAGTCATTGTCTGGCATTTAAAATTTTACTTGCCAGTTATTACTCCAAGTCTTGAGTATCATCCAGACCTTGCAGCGCTTGGGAAGGTCTGCTTTGGTATCTCATAGGATACAATGGGGGTTGAACATTTTGCAAACGTCAATAACATCCCATTTATGAATGTCATTCATGAAACAGCTGAAAGTATTTGCATGCAGACACTACCCCAAAGAGCACCTGCAGTGATATCCTGGAGCTGAGATGTTTGGTTTCTATTAGCCACACCATCTTCCTTTTGTATTAAGTATGACTCTAGCCAGCATAGATATTCCCCTGGCTTCAATTGACCTCATTGTTACTGGGCTTCTTGATGATACACTCTGCCAAATGTTGTCTTGATGTCCAGGGCAGTCACTTTCACCTCATCTCTGAAATTCATCTGTTTATCCCATCTTTGAATCAAAATTGTATTGAGGTCTAGACCAGTGAGCAGGCTATTGCTAAGTAAGTGCTGGTTGATAGCACTGTTGATGATATCTTCCATGGCTTTGCTGATAATGGAGACTGATCATATGATAATTGTTGGGTTTGGATTTGTCCTATTTGTTGCCAGGTCCTTCCTGGGCAATTTTCCATGTTGTTGTATAGATGCCAATGTTGTAGCTGTATTGGAACAGCTTGGCTAAGGCGAAGGCTAATTCTAGTGTGCAAGTCTTCAGCACTGCAGCCAAGGACTTGTGATGCTTTTTAAAGGCTCCACTGGGTAGACCACAAGGAATTCTTTAAGATGAGCCACCTGAAGACGATATAGTAGTAATTAAATCATTGAAGAAGAAAAACGATTTTGCATTTGGTTTACATTAAAGATATATTGAGTTACAAATCTCAGGGAATTTGTGTGTATTGAAGCATCGAGATCAGCTAATTTAGTTTTCTTGTGATAAACTGTTCAACGTCTCTTATAATGCCACAACATAGTACTCAATTAGAAATACAGTATCATCTGAATTTCTTCCAGGGAGTGTAAACAACTTCCAAAAAAGGCCAAATCACAACGAAAATGTCTCTTCATTATTTTTACAGAATACACTATCTCAAAAAAAAATAAGATTTTCAGCATTGAAATGAGATTTTGAAGTAGAATATAATTGTAGAAAATGAAACTAGGGTGGACAAACACCAATCATTACAAGTGAACAAGCTTACAGAGTTTGAATCAGAAGGTGAAATAGTTTCTGTACGGACAGCTGAATGAGTCAGAAAGTACATTGGAGACACTGGGACCTACTAATAGATGTTTGCAGTGCAGAAAGAGACCATTTGGCCCATCGCAGCCATGCAGTCAACAAAGATCTGACTACACCAATCCCATTTTCCAGATTTTGGCCAATATCCCTAGAGACAATTGGAACACAAGTGAATATCAAAGTACTGCTTAAATGTTACAAGAGTTTCTTATTAAGCCACCCTTTCAGGCAGCGAGTTCCAAACTTCCATCACCTGGCTGATTACAGGCTTGATCTGAAAGTGACTGTAGTTCCTAAAAAAGTGGAAGTATCAGTCGGCAGGAAGGTAAGAAATGGCTATCCATTGGAGATTTCTGATTCCTTTATGATTCTGTTCGGACTATGCATCTGGAAATTAGGTGTTTTCACAATTTTGAAATGAACCAGTGGAGTGCTTTTACACATTCAAAGAGATCAATGTCTCTGACAGCTGGAGAGATACAGGAATTATCTATTTTCTAACAATCCGTGGAAGCAAGCTGTTTGAAATGTGTACTTGTACTGAAATCCAAAGGCATCCAAACTGATTCTGTCTTTAAATGACAAGGTGTAGAGCTGGGTGAACACAGTAGGCCAAGCAGCATCATAGGAGCAGGAAAGCTTGACGTTTCGGGCCTAGACCATTATCTCTGATTCTGTCTTTAAGTAGGATTTGGAATTGTTCATTCAAATCACTTTAAAGAAGTTTGCTGCATTTTACTGAGGTATAACTTGGAAAGTTTAATGGCATCATCAAGAAATCAAAGAAGTTGACTGCAACAGAACTGTAGAGAATAGAAGAGGCCATGCTGTCTATCATATGTGTGCTAGCTATTTAAAAGAAGTAATCAATTGGTCTTGCATCCTGGATCTTACTTCCTGGCTGTGCAAATTTCTCATTTTCAAGCATTCATCTGAATCTCTCTTGGAAGTTTTAACAGAATCTGCCTAACTTCCTTGTCAGGTAGTGCATTCTGGTTTATGTATGCAGAAGGTAGTGTTCATAATTGAACAATACGAGCAATAGGTCTCTTGTGGCACAGTGATAGTGTCCCTACCTCTGACTTAAGATATAGCAGTTCAAGTCTTACTGGCTGTGAAAATCTGTAATAAAATCTCTGATCAGTTTGAATTAGAAACATCTTGAGCAATGTCAGTTACCTGAGGAGTAAACGAACAAATGATAATAGGATTAAAGAATGCCCACAAAAATCCAGGAGACAGGGAAGGACCAAAACTGTTCACATGTGAATATGCAGCTGTTTTTTTTTAATGCTTCAGAGATAACGATAAGTTGGAGCTTTGAGTAATTCCCATTCACTTACAAACCTTTCATGTTAGAACCCAGCCTTCCTTATTTTACTCTTTTTCAGCAACATGAACTCTTTTTTAAGCTAAAACTTGTATCAAAATGTATAACGAAAATTCTGTAACATATGCCAAATTATGCTTTTGGTATATTGTAAATATTATTAAACTTGACTATCCCATAAAATAACTGGTTATGATAGCCTAGGGAACCAGTTGGAATGTTGTGGGATATCTTACATCTATTTCTTGAGGTATTTTCACATTGTGTGCATGAAGAGAGAGAATCTGACCCTGCTGACCATTTGCAGCGACTAAAGTTACTAATTAGGCGCATATGCTGTTTCACTATCTTCTATCACTCTTTCATCATTTTCCCGTATTTTCCCTTCTCTACGTTTACTTTTATCATGGGACATGCTTATTATTGTGAAGTAGTCCCTTTGATTCCACAGGCTATTTACAAATCTCACCTGCCCTTACTTCTACCTTAAGTATGTAGAGTTATAATTTATCTCCTATTCAACTACTTGTCTGGAGGATTGTTTTTGTCATGAATTGTCAAGGTAGATGGCTAATGAATGGGCAGCTTGTTGTTTCACAGCATTAATCCCAAGGGATTAGGTCTTTTCATTTAGCCTTGCACACACAGTGAACAGAAATACAGCTGCTGTCTGCCTGGAGCTAGATCAGAATGGATACAGAACAATAGTTTATATGTACACTGGAGCAGGGGCAGAGTCTGACTGTGCTTGTTTTTTCCCACAGGAGGTTCGTACCAGCAACAATGTGATGCTGAGCTTCGGAAGGAATTGACTGCTGTTTGGCCAAATCTATCTCAGAAGGTTTTGGATATACTGGTGCCTCCACATAGACGTAAGTACTCTTCCTCAGTTTGAAGGGTTGGGTTTTGCCTGAAAGACATAAAATCTCTTCAGTTGGGTTTAATGAGGCGATATTTTCATGACACAATTTCAGTTGATAAATTGGCTGAATTTAAACAAACGAGCCAAAGTACCTGACATCCCCCTAAATTCAACAACTGATCAGTTAGTTTATTACTGAGAACTTAGACGAAGAGCCACGCCTTAAGTTGTAGCTTTTTATAAAGCAAGTATTTGTAAATATATTTACATTACAGCAGTCCAAATTTTGGATGTTAAAAATAGCTAGAAACATTTGAAACACCTTAAAGAAAAGGGACAAACAAGAAAATTGAGAACTAAGAAATTAAATGAAATGGTGCAATGGTGGTCATTGTGCTTATGAATTGTTTTAACGATTTGCAGTTAATAAGCCTGATTTGTTATCGATTTAGGAACCGGATGTGCTGCTGAGACGAGGATTAGAATGACATAACGTGGCCAATTGTAATACATAGTCCACCAGAAGCAAGTTAGGAGGAGGTTGCATGCAGAGTCATGTGTAACTGAGAATTGTAGCCTGACTGGTTAAATAAGCCTGAATGAGATGTTCAAGTAAACTAAATCCAAGCTGTTTAACTCTTGTTACTTGCCGATAACACAGGAAAATATAACAGTCAGTTGCTAAAAGCACTATCCAGTGCTTGACTAAAATATCGTAGACCAAGAATCCTTGTGCTATGCAGATATTTTCTAACCGACCTGTTCAGGGATATTATGACACACCACTGGAGCAGTTGGAACTTGAACCTGGGCCTCCTGGCTCAGAGGGAAGGTTACTACCACTGAACCACAGGAACCCATGCATAAATAGCATCAGTTGAATAGCTTCTTTAGATAGTTTTTAATTGCCTTGTTCAGGGTTTTGTTTTACACAGCTCCGGAGCAGGTGGGACTTGACCCAGGCCCTCTGGCTCAGAGGTAGGGACACTACCACTGTGCCGGAAGAGTCCTTTGAATAGCTTTTCTGCCTCGAAACTGATGTTTGTTTCAAGCCCACTGACTCCCACAGCTACCTGGACTACACCTCTTCTCACCCATCCTCCTGCAAGAATGCAATCCCTTACTCCCAATTCCTCCACCTCCTCTGCGTCTGCTACCAACATGAAGCATTCCACCCCCGAACATCCCAGATGTTCTCCTATTTCAAGGACCGCGACCTCCCCCCTCCAGTGATCAAAAACGCTCTCAACTGCATCTCTTGCATTTCCTGCACTTCTGTCCCCAAACCCCCCCCCAACAAAAATAAAGACAGAATCCTCCCTTGTCCTCACGTACCACCCCACCAACCTCTGCATCCAGCGTATCATTCTCCGCCACTTCTGCCACCTACAATCCGACCCCACAACCAAAGAGATATTTCCCTGCCCACCCTTATCTGCCTTTCATAGGGACCACTCTCTCCACGACTCCCTCATCCGCTCCACACTCCCCATTAGTCCCACCACCCCCGGCACCTTTCCCTGCAACCGCAGGAAATGCTACACCTGCCCTTACACCTCCCCCCCTCATCTCCATTCAAGGCACCAAACAAACCTTTCACATCAGCCACAGGTTCATCTCTGTATCCGCCAACTTGGTCGACTGTATCTGCTGCTCCCGATGTGGCGTCCTCTACATTGGTGAGACCCAAGCGTAGATTCAGAGACCGTTTTGTAGAGCATCTGCGCTCTGTACGTGACAAATGACAACACCTTCCGGGCGCCAACCATTTTAACTCCTCCTCCCACTCCCTGGATGACATCTCCATCCTGGGCCTCCTCCAGTGTCACAATGACGCCACCTGCAAACTTGAGAAGCAACACCTCATATTGTGCTTCGGGAGCCTATAGCCCAATTGTCTAAACTTGGAATTCACCAGTTTTAAAATCTCCCCATCCTCGACCTTCTCTCATGCCTATCCTCTCTCTCATCCCCGTCTCCTTGACCTGACACAACCTGTCCATCTTCTCTCCCACCTATCCACCCCAACCATCCAACTGACCGATCCCCACCACTCCCTACCTGCACTCACCTTTCACCATCATACCTACCTCCCCCAGCCCCACCCCTCCTCTCTCTATTTATTTCCCAGCTCCCCTCCCCCTTCCCCATTTCTAAGAAGGGTCCTGACCTGAATCGTCAACTTTCCTGCTCCTCTGAAGCTGCCTGGCCTGCTGTGTTCCTCCAGCTCCACAGTGTGTTGTCTCTATTTTCTGAGGAAGGGTCGGTCAACCCAAAACGTTAACTCTGATTTCTCTCCACAGATGCTGCTAGACCTGCTGAGCTTTTCCAGCAATTTCTGTTTTGTTTCCAATTTACAGCATTCACTGTTCTTTCGGTTTTAATTTCAAATAGTTTCTTATTTGGTTTTTTTTTGACATCCAGAAATACTGTTACACAAAACTGAACATTTTTTTTTCTCTCATCACCATATCACCTGTGCCATTCTTTTCATCCATTAACGATCACCAATAAATCATCCATCTTTTCCAATTGATTAGCTTATGTGGAAAGCCTGTTAAGGGCAACGCAGACCATCAAAGGTGAGGGAGAGAGAGAGGGAGGGGGCTAAATCGAAATGGTGTTGGAAGGAGAGATAAAGCTCTGTGCCCCCTGTGGTGTCCACCTCTCACCAAAGGCATCTAGAATATTGGTGGAAACCGCATGCTGCCTCTCTAAGGACACCCAGACACAAGATAGCTATGGAAGAGGGTCAGACAGCTGGCAGCTATGACGCCCCCCCCCCCCTTCACTGCTCACTGCCTGGACTTGTTAATTGCCAACTTGCCCAGGCCCATGGGCAGATCCACGAGGCAGTCCTCTGACTTGCTCATACCCGTCCGCACCAGCTGTCCAAAGTTCAGGGGCACGCGGCTGAACTGCAACCAAAAGAACATCAAAAGAATTCCCAAATGACTAAAAAGGGAATGCAATCATCTACAATCAATATGTATGTGGTCCACAGACTCCAGAGCACCACAAAATAAACAGTTGGGCTGGGAGTCCATGTACTGCCACAATCTGTGGTTACATGGGATTGCCTGATGCAAAACGTGCAATATGCAAGTGGACATTCAGTTTACACTTCTCCAAGGACACCCAGGCATGGGTGTAACCACGACTACCACCATTGCCCTTTGGAGAAAGTGGGACTTGAACCTAGTTGCCCAGCTCAGAGGTAGGGGCACTACCCCTACAATACAAGATTCTTTTGAATATCTTCTTAGTTATTTACTAATCAACCTGTTCAGACATGTTATTACACTTTGCTAGAGTAGATGGGACATGAACTCAGGCTACCTGGTCCAGGGGTAGGGTCACTGCCTCTGTGCCACAAGAGGGCCCTTGAATAGTTTCTTAATTTTTTATTATTAACCTGTTTTTGTAATCAACCTGTTCAAAGGTGTTATTACACATTTCTGGAACAGGTGGGACTTGAACTGGGGCCTCAAGGTTAGAGGTAGGTACCACTGTACCACAAGAGTCCCCTTAAAGTGTGTGCAAACACTCAATGATTAGAACTGCTGCCTCACAGTGCCAGGGACCCGCGTTTGATTCCAGCCTCGGGCAACTGTCTATGTGGAGTTTGCCCATACTCTGTGTCTGTATCGGTTTCCTCCGGGTGCTCCCATTTCCTCCCACAGTCCAAAGATGTGCAGGGTAGGTGGATTGGCCATGGGAAATGCAAGATTACAGGAATAGGGTGGGGGGGGGTCTGGATTGGATAATCTTTGGAGGGTCAGCATGGACTCGATGGGCTGAATGGCCTACTCCCACACTGTAGGGCTTCTGTGAGTCTATTTTACCAAAAATCAGCTTTGTGTTAAATTTTGGGGAGTTCTGTGGAAAGTTTCTCTTCCTGAGCTCATGTGTTCCCATGCTGTTCTCTGCAGCTGACCTCATTACATATGCACCTCGCCTCTGTGGCATTTCACGTGTGTTATCATGCACTCATCACTGGTGGAAGTACTTGCCACTATCAGGAACTCCTTGGATTCCTGGTCAGTGCCATATTTAAAGGCCAGCCATGAACCAGACAAGAACTGCCCTTCCAATGCATGTAGTGGGAGGAGACCGAAAAAGGAGTGGTTCTCTAGGCACAGAGGTTGTGTGGGTGGCACTTAATTGCAAATATAGGCTCACATTTGTAAATTCGTTGCTAATTTACATCATTGCCTGCCTGTTTGACTATAATTGCTACTATAGGGATGAGAACCAAGATACACAGGTTACCTGTCCACAGCTCTTTATGATTAAAACCAAGGCAGTAAACGTTGGTTTGATTTAGGATTTGAAATTTCAGAGGAAGATTACCGGCAAATCAATTTTTATAGAAATGTTTCCGCGAACTGAAATGCCAAACATGTGGAATCTTCATCATCCTTTTGTGGAATATTTTACAGTTAGTACAACTGTTCGCTGACTTTCATTTTATTTTTATATGTGCGTGCTTTCCAAAATTTGTAATCAATACAGCGGTTCAATGTAGGATAATGAAATAATTTTGAAAGAGAGTGCTCCACGAAGCTAGCTCCTTAATTAATCCTGATCGGTTGCAAGAGTGGAGATTGCTATCACATTTATCATTCCTTTCTGCAGCCACAGAGTTGACAGTGGGGAAAGTCTATGCAGCGCTGATGATTTTTGATTACTACAAGCAGAACAAAAGTAAAAGAATCCAACAACAGCAGCCAGGCAGCTTGTCACAGGTAATTAGAAAGACTGAGCCATGAACTAGCATATGGTCATTTCCCTGTTGATTCTAAATTTCCGTAAGAGACAGCACACTAAATATCTTTTATATTGTTTCAACATAAAAAGCAACTTTACATTTTCCAAAAATACCTGGCTATTTCATTTCTATCTCTCTCAATATATGGAGTGTTCAAGAATTGTTAAATTCTTATCCCAGTAGCTATTTAATGAGTTCACATCACAGACAAATTTGGTACTAATTATTCCATCCCAGTTCCATCAGCAGTGAACTTCACTGATTACATGTAAATTTGGTTAGTCACCAAGCTGTTCCCTTTAACTATACTATTTTAGATAACTTTGCATTGATTTCTACAGTAATATAACAGCACTGCTTCAAAGTCTTTCTGAGAAGAAATCTGTAAATGTGTGTGTGTGTGTGCGCGTGCGTGCAAGTGAATAGATGTTTACCTGTGTATGTGCATGTCACTCTTCTCCTACATGGGCACAGACGAAGGAACTTATTGGGAGTAAGTTTCTTCATTACCATTCAGACAGTAACCATCAATTGCTCAGCCTTTGTAAAAGCCTCCTGATTTTCTTCCCAGTGAAATAAACACATTAAAATTCAGGCAGGTTGTATAACAAGTGATTGACCTATTACACTAGGTAACCACCCAGGTGGTGAAGTTTAAATCCGCCTGTTTCTGAAAAAGTGACAATGTTGGGGAAAACCATGACACATAGATTCTGGATGGAATGTATCATTGGAGTCACATAGCTTTACTTACTGCAGATGGTTTTATTTGACTTTATTCTTGAATCCTAACAAGAAAGAGAATTTCCTTATTGTTGAGGCAAATTCTGAACAATTAAAAAGATTTATGATTTAGGGGAGTACTTGAAAGATAAGGAGCCTGGAGACTGCTAGTGTTTGAGACTTTTTGCAGATGATGGAAGCACTTGGACAGTGCACAATGATGCAGTTTGTGTTTTGTGAAGCACCCAATTCTCACTTCGCAAGCTGAAGGTGGAAAATTTGGCCCACAGTCACCATTCAGTGTGGCAAATCCTATTCTCCAATTTTCTATTCTGTACTAGTCTCCTCTCCTTTTTGGCTCTATCTGCTAGTTCCCATCGCACTGCCTAGAGAGCTAATGGAATTCTACCTCCAAGGCCTCTGCCTTTGGGCAGAGGTGAAAAAAGAACACGTCAGATGTGACTTTCTAGAATTAATGATGTTGTATACTGTTTTCCTCTGGAGAAAAGGGGTCTGCTGACTGTGGAGGCCTGAACATGTGTTATGACCAAAGCTGAGTAACCATAGTTACCTCATTAGATTGACCAGAAAGCAAAACACTCAGTACAATTATTCTAGTGCTGGGGGAAACAAATCTCCCTTCTGAGAGATCAATAAAGATTTGACCCTTATCAGAGGAACTGTGAAATGCATTAATTTATTTCTATCCCCACATTAAACTGTAAAATAATTTAATATTTCCTTATGTAAGACAGATATAAAATAAAATTGCAATAATTAGTTTATCTTAGAAAAATCTGAGAGTCCATTTTATTTGTAGGCATCCCATCTGCACAAAGGCCGAGTTCTTTTGTACCATTGCAGGTTTGTGCAGCACTGACCACTGCTTTTGCTGTACAAAGTGACCTGCAGTGTGGGCCATTTCCCTGCTGAAGGTGATGTGTGTTTAATGAGTGAGTGCGCCAAGGAGACAGCTAAACACAAAGCCCAAATAGCCATGTGTATAAGCAACTTGTTCTTGTTTTAAAAGTATCATAAATGATAGAACTGCCATGTGGAGTGGATTTGTAATTGTTCATTTTCTCAGTAGTACTGTTGTCATTGCCTTGCAACAATAATCCATTGTTTCAATGTAAGCATGTTTATAATATCCCAACACCTTTTATGTCCATCGCTTTCATGCCAGTTTCAAAGTCTCTTCATTTCTTTGCATGTCATTTTGTACTCTCTGTGATCCTTGTCTCTCCATCTTCATTTGGCCATTCCTCCTGCCTGTGCCAGACCTCTGCACATATCTGTTGAGCTGCTCTCTCCCAGACTGCCATCTCTCTCCTGACTGTCGGTAATCCCCACAATGGAACAAAGGCCAGATCTTGAGTACATTGTCACACAGTTGATATCATAATGGCTGTGTTACTTCTGTTTGGACTCAGTGACAGAAATTTGTCTAAAATGTGCAAAAACTTTCTCTTAATTCTATTCTTCCTTCAAGCCTTTGAAAGAAACCCCTTTAATTGAGCACAGGGGAAATGAGTTGGAGAACACATTTCCTTAAAAATACCTTGTAATTTTAAACCGACTAAATAACCTATTTTCTTTTATGTAATTACATATCATTATGTGGTGCACTATTTTTCTTAGCGAATTGCTTTATTTCTGCATGTGAGATTGAAGGATTTCAAGCACAGAAGACAGGTTATCACTGAGTGGCATTTACAATACATCATTGTACAGCCGTGTATATTTCCTTGCAAATGGAATTGTCCAGCAGTGGGATCCAGCAACGAATCAGTCTCCTCAGATTTTTGCCCTTTGATTTTGCTTGTATTTTTTTTTTTGGTTTGCATCCACAAGTCCCTTTCATTCCAGGCTTGCACTGTATTATATTTCATACAGACTCGAACATCGTTCTTTCAGCGTATGGTGGGAGCTTTGACACCCACGCAAGAAGAGCCTCCCTCACTGAACAACACCAAGTCCACCTCTCATCCAATGAGCAAGAATGCAGTCAACAACGGTGGCAACATGTACGTATCTGAAATTTCTATTCAATGTCTTGACGTTTCTCAGAGTTACTCAATACAAGCCTGTTAGGTGTATTGGAATGAGTTACAAGGCAATGCCAGGTATCCATGAATTCAGCAGAACACTGGATATCTTGGTGAAGGGAGGAGAGATTGATAGCTGATGTGGATTATTTGGTACTAGACATTTCCACTGAGAAGAGTTGGCCACGTTAGGTAAAATGGTGTTTACTTGTTCTGGAAATTATTGATGTTCCTATCATCAATGGGGTACCAATTACTTCGGAACTCTTGTTTTGTTGGACCATTATTGCTTCACTACAGTATTTTGTGATTTAACTGGAGATTTTACTTCAAGGAATGGTTGTTTGTTGAGTCTCAATTTACATGCATCCAAAGCTTGACTGAAATTGATCATTACTCTTGCCGGTTTCTGCCCCAAATTAATTAATTATTCAGACACTACAAATCCTGCTGGCAATAAAGGTGGATAGATGATCTGCTTCCAAATGTATCAGTGCAGTTCTCTAACTGTTCTTTTTCTAGACAGTGTGCATAAACAAAGTGGCTGGATGTATTCTTTAATTCTCTGACCTCTCACCCTGTTTATTAGAGATGAACGCACATTGTGAAGCACCAACTCGAATACTGTTTGATCGATAATGTTTTGTTGGTACCCCAGTGTATGCTTTAATGACATAAAGATAGGTAGAAAAGCAAGTTGTGAAGCAGACAAAAGGAGATGATAAGGGGATATGGATAAGTTAGGTCATTAGGTAGGAATTTGGCAGATGGAGTATAATATTTCATCAGAAGAACTTGTCCACTTTGCCATAAAGAGTAGAAAAGCAGGCAGACTGCAGAACTGTGAGGCACAGAGGAATTCACGTGTCCTGGTGTTTTCATGCAGTGGGTGGTGCATATGTGAAACGAGCTGCCAGAGGAAGTGGTAGAGGCAGGTACAATTACAACATTTGAAAGCCATTTGGACAGGTACATGGATAGGAAAGGTTTAGAGGGATATGGGCCAAATGCAGGCAAATGGCACTAATTCAGTTTAGGAAACCTGAACAGGTCGGCATGGACGAGTTGGACCGAAGGACCTGTTTCTGTGCTGTATGACTCTGATGCATGAATTACAGATAGTTAGCTTCTAGGTGGAACAAGTAAATTGAAAAGCAAATGAAATTTTGTTTTATATTGTGAAGGGAGTGAAATATAAAAGTGGCAAAGTTTTACAACCATTGTACAGGGCATCGGTGAGACCACATCTAGAATACTGTGTGTGGTTTTGATCTTCTTCTTTGAGGAATGACACAATTACATGAGAAGCAATTCAGAAACGGTTCACCCAAATGATTCCTGAAATGAGGGTTTATCAAATAAGGCAAACTTGCTACTGTATTCATTGGAGTTTAGAAGGATGAGAGAAGAGTGAAACATTTAAGATCCTGAAGGTACTTCTGAAGGTGGATACTGAGAAGATAGTGAATAGAAGCAGGAACTAAAAGACACATTTTTAAAAATAAGGGATGTCCCATTTAAGATCAAGAGGAGGAGAAATATTTTTCACCCTGCAGGTTGTGAGTTTGTGGAATTCTGTTTTCCAGGGAACAGTCGAGATAGGGTCGTAATATTCTTTTAGGCAGAGATAGATAATATCCTTGACTAGTGAGGGAGTCAGAGGTTATCAGGGTAGCCAGCAACAGATCATATCGAATGGCAGAGCAGTCTTGTGGCGCCAAATAGTCTATTCGTTCTCCTCACATGAATGTTCCTATATTGATAGATATTATGTGGATAACTGCAGTGGTTGTTTCGCTCACCGAGCTGGTTCATTAATTTGCAGACGTTTCATTACCCTGCTGGGTAACATCATCAGTGCAGCCTCCGATGAAGCGCTGTTGTGTTTTCCCACGGGGTATTCAAACTCTGGGGTCCTTTGGAGTTGATTACCTCACTTCTGGTTTTTCTTCGCAGTGGTGTATATATAAGGTCTAATTCTACATGTTTGTGGAGAACCAGGCCTCTAGAAATTCCCGTGCTTACCTCTGTTTGGCCTGTCCTAGGATTTTGATGTTGTCCCAATGGAACCAGTGGTTCTCCTTATCCGTGAACTCAAGAACCTTATGTAGATAACTCTTTGAAACTCCCATGCGAAGTAATTTGTTAAAAAATGGCTAACTGCAAATACCATGGGCATAATTCATGGATTTTATGTTATGTATAATTTGAGGTTTTTATTTCAAGCTGTACTGGTGAAATATACTTATCTATGCAGGCTTTCATATTGTTCCAGAAGAATGATCAGATGCAAGTATTGAATTTGATGAATGTTGCTTTCAATGTAAGTTATAACTATGGCATTTAGGATTGAGAATCACCTGTCCATTGATGTTGCTTTTTTGTGATGCAAATGAAAGGCAAGAGTAGGTATTTCTGTTCTGCGAGTTCCTAACAGCCAACATTTGGAGCAGATGGTATACAGCATGTCAAAATATTCCTCACATCTCTATTTTTGTTTTCCTTTGACTTGTGAAAAAGTTTTGGCAGATGACAGTGAAAATTGGAGCAACTGGAGTCTACTGTAACTGTTTCATAGGGATTAGTGATGCATTGTTGTCAACACATTTGGAATCAATGGTTTGAACATCAACTCCCAAAAAAGGGTGGCTTCAGGTCTTAAAAGAAGTACCCAATGTACCTTGTAATTTTTACCGAAATGGGTGAGAGACAGGCCAGCAGTGAAGTGGGTTTGTTAGCTAAATAACATAATGAGGCTGCCTCCTTCATTTTAACAGTTATTCTATACTAATTCATTTAAACCAGGTTTAACTAATGCTGGAGAAAACCAACAGCTGAAAGGCCGGAATCTATTAGTTAAATGCTTTTTCAGCATTGCTTGTGGGTCAGGAGGAACAGAAGTGTTCCCTCCACAATCAGCATGTCACCAAGTTTACCTTCTGTATCACCTTTACCTTCCTCCCAATTAATCTGTCTGGGCCCTGACGATCACCATTAGAATCCTTCCAGTGTGCTCCCACATGATCTCTCTCACTTTCCCAATACACTGACCTGCTCTTATAGGCTTTGGCCTTGTGAAGTAGGCTCCTGACTACGTGAGGTCCATTTGTCAATCAGGCAGCCGTGGGGAGGAAACCAACAGAAAAAGGATTATAAAAGCTCTGAAATTAGAGTCTACAGAGTATTTGTGAAAACTATTCTTCTGCCTTTTCTGCCCCCTCAACAGCACCCTTTTGTGGAACTCACCTCCAGGCTAAGATCTAGGCTGACATTTCTACCCGGGTGACACAGTGACTCAGTGGGGTTAGCACTGCTGCCTCACAGCGTTAGGGACCCGCGTTCAATTCCACCCTCAGGCAACTGTCTGGGTGGACTTTGCATGTTCTCCCTGTGTCTGTGTTGGTTTCTGCTGGGTGCTGTGGTTTCTTCCCACAGTCCAAAGATGTGTAACTTTAGATTGGCCATGCTAAATTTGCCCATAGTGTTCAGGGATGTGTGGATTACATGTGTTAACTGTTCGAAATGCAAGGTTACAGGGATGGGTCTGAGTGGGATGCTCTTCAGAGGGTCAGTGTGGACTTGTTGGGCCAATTGGCCTATTTTCACACTGTAGGGATTCGATAAGACATTCCCAGCAGCATTCATCATATTTTTAAGAGTAACATTTTTAATATTTGGCTCCTTCCACATGGGATGCCAACTATTTTCACATTAATCTTGTTTGATGCTTAATTATTCGATTGTTAGTTTAAATATCCAAATTTGTCATTTGTTGGAGAATGATAGTTAATGGCCTCATTGACATTAAAGGGGTCTTTGCCTTCAAGGCAAATGTTAATCTTTTACTGATCATAGCTTGATGTCATAAATCATGCAAAAACTCTTCTTCATGCATTCCTTGTGCGCCATGATATTGCAGAATAATGCTGATTGGTCTCTTTAATCAATGTTGAGGATACTATTTACTCAACCACTGTATTTTCATTGTTTAATTATTGCTGTGTGTTTAATTTTAAATACATTCTTGAAATATCCAACACCTTTTCACAGCCAAATCTATTATTACTTGTTTCCATTCTGATTTTAAGCAGCTGATTATTAACATAGCTCCTTCATCTGATTGTGTTTCTCCTCATAGAGCCGATATTCGCTATTCTTGTTACGTTATAATTTATCAGGGCCAAGTATTTTGTATATCTGAGAATTTTGCACCACAGTACGTGTGTCCTTAGGATAAAGAATACATGTATCCCAAACTACTTGGAAATAAGTTCGCAGCCAGATTATAACAGAGCAGGATTTTTTTTAACAGGAGTGGGAGTGGGCAGCACTGTAGTAATTACATTTTCTATCATTTAGTTTGTACCAAGGTGGGCTCAAAGAATCCTCACCCTGGTTGCGGGCCCAGGAGGCATTTAATGAACCCAAACTGCGAAAGCCTGAACTGAGTCAGGCAGATGAAACTCCGGCTCCACAAAGCAGCCCTCAGGTACGAAGTTAATATTTAATTTGCAAGATAATTCTTCAACGCACTTAATAATTCCCATTGACAACTGTGAGTGATTGTGGCCAAAATCATATCTCAAGTTTGCTGCTATTATTTGACCTTGTAAGGTGCATCTTGTCCATAGTCTGCATGTGACTGAAAGAACAATATGTGATGTTTTATGAAAGAAACGTTGAAAAGGCCAACGTTAAGGAATGAGCATTGAGAATGGTCCATAGTTGGTTTGTGCAGCATTCATTTATTTTGTGCCATGAAATGCAGGCTGTAAGTTTAGTCTCTAGAGATCATGCACTGACTGATCGTACACTGTCTCCCCCAGCACCTGCACCCACACCCCCCATCTCAAAGAGGAGACAGAAGATGTACTATTAAAAGTGTGGCTCTAATCCTATTATACAGACAGGTGTGAGTTCCACAATTTCCATCAATCAACACCTAAAAACCCTAAAATGGCACTACATCGATTGCTAGCAATCCACAATTAGAGAAATTTGAGGTTAAAACATGCTCTTATACAAAAAGGAGCTTCCACAAGACATAAACATCTCTACTGAGTGTCAATGTAGACTCAATGGGCTGAATGGCCTACTCCCACACTGTCCGGATTCTATGTTGATGAGTAAAACCACTGCTTTATAACCTTCTGGACTCCCCATAGAGTTCAGTAATTTAGACCATAATCCCATTTTGTTTCTTCTAATCCGGGTATTGTAGCTTTTGTTTTCATCTTAGTTTTGCTCCCAGACAGCAGCACACCTGCTCCAGAGAAATCTTACGCATCTTTATTTCTCTCTTCACCGATACTACTGAATTTCTCTGGCAGATTTACAGGTATCATCAGTATTCCAATTTTTTAGATAAAATACTTAGTCATCTCTGTCATTGAAAGGTCAAAAAACGCCAAAGAAAAATAAGCATCGCTAGTTTTTAATTATTTATCTGTTTAGATGGTGGAAGTATTTTAGCAGAGATTTAATCTCACTGAATAGTGAAGTTATGATGAATTGAATTGAATGGAAAAGGACTGGTGTTTACTTGCTCTTACACAGGCTGTGGAAATGAGAGAGATAGGGTCTGATTCAAACCAGACCGATCAACCAGGCCTTGAGAGCCAAGGACGTGCAGCATCTATGCCTCGATTAACTGCAGAGACCCAGGTAAGTGATTCGCAAAAACAGGGAAGTGTAAAGATTTCAGATATTGCCAATGTACTTGCAGTGTTTTGATGTGCGTACAGAATCTAGACAAATCCTGACGTAAAGGGATGTCGTACACGGCAAAACTCTCACAAAAGTGCTGTCGGTGTTTTATGTGCTGCAGGACTGGCAACTCCGATTAATGGTTGGGGAAATGCACTATCACTAATCCTCCTTTCTGTATTGGCTTGTCGGACCCGTTTGGTAGTAATACAAATAATAGTAGTAAAGGGTGAACCTTTTGCGAGCGTTAGTAAGTAGCGGCACTTGTCATGACAAGCAGATCTAGTTTGTTGTGTGATAGCATCGGTAAAATTTACATTGGCTAGTTAGCCATAATCACTGCCAGGAATGACACATCTGATCCCATCAGGATCTTGAACTAGCCTCCTTCCAAGACTATACATCATGCAGGCCTTAACATTAACCCTTTCAGAACCATTACCTTATATAACAATGTGATTGAGGCAAGTCTGTGGATGTGAATCGTGAGAGAACAAACGTTAAACACACAAGAGAGAGGTCAGGACCATGAAACTATTGTCCTCTTTCAGCGCAGCCTGTGAGCAAGGACCATTAGTAATTGACTACATTAAGTGTATGTACAATATACATCTTATTCACTCCACTCAGTATTATTTATTATCAGGCAAACTTTGATTTTTTTTTAACAAATTGTTGTTGGGTATCCTTACAAAATAGTTGGATAGCCTTTTATTGATTATTTTGGGGCCATGTTATCGTTCGAGAATTTAGATAAATTTAAGTAATACAATTCTTTGGTAATAATAACAAGAGCTAACCCACTGGAAGTGTTTACAATTCAAGACATAAGTTAAAATCAGCTTCATGAAGAACTCTTACGAAAGCCATTGCACCTAGTTTGTTGAGTGCCAAGTGAAAACATAGCATTCAGTGCTTAGGTAAGTAAATTGACAAGTGTGCAATAAATAAAGTCTAAAAGTCAAGGAAATCAAATAGTAGAAGTTAAACTAAAGACTGACCAAAATCGTTCACAATTTTAAGATTTGATCTCTGCATGCCACTAAGATGAAGCTTCCTCCAAAGATTTAAAACAAATCTCTTCACTTTTCTGCTGATGGTGAAGCCCGTACGCTGGTTCAGTTTATTCACCTGAGATTGATGTTTTGTGCTTTCAAACGCAGTTTGTATTTCCAGGATTTATTCATTTTCAATTAACCATTACAATGATATTTTTTGTGAGTCTACATTCCTGTCTCAATGTAATACCATTGCTTGATAATGCCCTGGATACAACTCATTCTATTTGTAATATTCCTTTTCTTTTTAATTAAACAATCAGCTTCAATCACAATACATGTTGCTTGTTCTCTCATCCAGGCTGGTTAAATCATTTGACAAAAACAGACTTGCAATTGCTTGTTATTGTGAGCTCAAATGCTATAACATTTCATAATGTTTTGTGCTTTGTCTTTCTCATCCCAAACAACATTTGTCTCATCAATCCTTCCCATCATCCCTTAATCTGACTTCTTATTTAACTGACTTCTGTTGTATTCTTCTAATGATCTTTCTCTTTTAATACTGTCCCTTCCCCCATATCTACTTGTATTTTTATGCTGTCTAATATTCTGGGTTGATCGGTTTTGCTTTTGTAAACGTATCTGGTGTTTTGGTTTGCTGTGCTTTTTCTCTGTTTCCATCTGACCCACCTGTCCTAACCCCTCCCCACCCTGTGAATGCTGCGCTATGGGTTGCTTCACTGTGTCGTCTTACTCGACCCTTTGCTGAAGAAAACATCTCGATCATCTGGGAGTATCCTTGCAGTATGTAACTTGTATCTCATCCACGTTATTTTGTTATTTCAGTCCTTTGCGCTTTATGCATTTTCCTATAATTTCTTGTAAATCCACAGTTACAGTTGTGCTGCCGAGGGTGCTGGGCATCATCTCAATGTGGCGTATACCCCAGACCTGTAATTGCATTTGTTGCATCACATACTAGTGCAAAATCTTCCCTCTGAAGCATTGGTTGAGTTTATAAAATCTATGACTGCGCTACAGTTACATCATAAAGAGACCTCCTACCAGACATGCTCTCCATTCATTGTACTTGTTACTAAAATTGTATGCTGTGACTACAAATCCTAATTTGTGTGCACAAAATCAACAACGATCAGTAATTGGTAACACTTAGGACACTGTGTGTTTAAAAACAGATGCAAAATTCTATTCGGAGTTAAAGTGCAAAAATTCAGTTTGAATTTATTTATGCCAGAAGTAAACAATAAAAGATTGCTTGGTCTTGTACAAAAATTACTTTAGTTTTGCGTCAAGCTTGCATGTACTTCCATGTAATATTTATACGCTTTCTAGTTCTAGCTTAAATTATGATTTATAGATTAAGTGCATTCTGGAATGCCCAGTTATGAGTGATAATTTAATCAGAATTAGAATTAGCTTTATTGTCACTTGTACTCAAGTACAGGGATACAGAAGTACAGTGAAAAGTGTACAAATTCGCCATTCCCAGCGCCATCTTAGGGAGAAGGGTACTGAGGTATAAAATCTTAGGTACAAAGTAGAAAAATAAAGAAATAAGTTAAAAGTTAAACACTAATGAAAATGTTATAATAATAACAATAACCAAATAGAAGGAAAATATGCTGGAACATGCAATCAAGAAATGCAATGCTCATAAAAATTGACTGGGGGTTTCCATGAATTGTAAAATACACATTATGTATAGAAATCATGGCCTAGTGTAGGTCAATTCATCTTAGCATCAGTCATTCCTATTGATAACTATTCCTGTTAGTTAAACTCTGAGTTGAGTTATCTAAATAACAGTTGAAGCGAACAATTTAAAGTCATCAGTCTGTTTATGAGGTGCGTTCTTGCGACAATAGCAATACGTAACATACTTGCTACCATAATTCTATTTGACAGTATCAAAAAAGCCTTTCAAGTGTCATTAAAAGTTGTTTACAACTGGCACTGAGACAAAAGGTCCAGATTGCATCAGATAGGGCCTGAATATTACAATATACTTGATTGATTGACATATCTGCCTGTCAGAAGATGAACTGCTAAATTTCATTGTTAAACCAGATCACTTGGTTGAAGGTTTTTTTTCATCTCTAGAGATCCAGTGTTTACCAATATTTAACAACCAGAAAGCCAACCATAAAAGTGATCTTTCATGAATTGCTTTGTCAAAATAAACCATAAACAATTTTCTCAACATTTCAAAGTTTAAACACAGAGGAAGTATTCCTTCATTTTTTCTCCGTCAAAGTGCTAGAGCAGCCTCAATAATTACAATTTTTGAATGTCTCTCTAATCTAAGTACTTGCAGTTGTTCAAGAACGTGGATTATTCCCACTTTCTCTAGGACAATTGGGGGTGGGCAATAAATACTAGCCCAGGCAACTACAACTACTGAACAAAGTAAAGACAATTGAATCAACATAAGTAATAGTTTCAGCTTCTTAATTTTTTTAGTATTAAGCACAAAGCTTAAAAGCATCACATTAAGTAGACTTGTATATCCATCATCAATAGAATAATAGAATAAAATGTTATCATTGTCTCTGCCGTACTTTGACATTCTAACTTCCATGTGTATTTCTAATATTGTTGTCTAGCCAATTCCAGACACAAGCCCCATGAAGCGTTCTGTCTCTACGCTGACGCCACAGCGAACTCACGGAATGCATCTTCCTGATTACTCTCTGGAGCGTGTTATCCCAGAACGAATGCCTCATCATCACCACCACCACCACCATCAGCACCGCTGCCATCGCAGAAAAGAGAAAAAACAACGGTCACTGGAGAGGTCACCTAGCAGGCATGCAGATGGAGAAACAGGTAACACACTGGGATTCCATAAAATTGAAAAATTAGGGATTGTATGAGGCATGTGGGAAATTTCTGTTTCTTCCACTTGACAAGGACACATGTTTTCTGAAAGAACGATATCTCTAAAGGCACATTTGGTTATTGGGGGTTGGAGAGAGATTGAGTGGGTGAAACATCTTCAAATCATGCAACTGAAGATGGTCTTTGGTTGTTTCCTCCACAGGTGCTGTCTAAAAGAATTTATGGGCACTTTTAATCTAGCTCTTAGTGCACGTTATGTCAACTTTAACATGATCTTCTTACGTAAAAATTCTCCTCAAAAGGTATAATGGTGAAATAACTCCATAGAGAACAGTATCCCATCACCAAGTCACCCTTTATTTATATGTGGAGAGTCCTTGACACTGATCCAGCTTTCACAGTGAACAGAACCTTGATGAGCCTTATCTGTCAGCCAGGGCTCCCTGGTTGGACCAGATTAACAGCCCCAGTCAAGGAACTCCTATGAGGTCCATCTGACCTTGTTACAATCACTACAATGGCACTGGGAAAATAACAACTGAGTTGCAGTCAAGAGTTTTTTTTTCTGATGTTGGGACTACAGCACATTTTCATTCATAAAAATACAAGGATTCATGTCAACAGAAACTAAAAGATCCAAAAGAAAATTAAAGAGAGGAAGCTCCTGCATCTCATCTTGAAGAGAGATGGATAACTGGAAGCTGGATGCATGGAGACATAGTCTCCTGTACAAATGCAACATGGAGTCTCCTAAAGTCCCATCAGATCACTGGGCTGAAGCGAACATAATTTAAAAAAAACACTTGTTCTAGTTTGGTAGTTTGTCATAGCTCTGAAAAGTAAAATAATTTGCTTCAGCAAATTGTAAGAACATGTGTCAAGAACCGATTAAAGAACTGGAAAAAAAAATTGTCTGTGTCAAGCAGAGGTGACTCTAGCATTGGCTGAACATGTTCAGGAGAACTGTATCTGATCCTTGTGAATTGGTCCATTCTGAGAATTCTGTGGTGAAGGTTTGTAACTCCAAACAGATGACAGATTGGAAAAGAAATCCTCCCTGGTAGCGTCCTCCCTGATTGGTGCATGTCAGTGATACAATATGATCCTATACCGTTGCAGAAATGAAAAAAAAAAAGAGATAACTGCATTCAAATAATGTCTTTCACAATCTCAGGACATCCCAAAAGGTTTTACAGAAAAGTAAAAATGTTAGAATTGTCGTCATTGGTTCAGTGCCCAGAATGTTTCTGAAGATGGACATTCAGTATACTGCCACAAATATCAAGTTGATAATTACCAGCTAATTGATAATGGTTGAGGTTGATAAGGGATTAATATGGGTCAGGACACCAAAGAGTAATTGTTTGCTCTTTTTTTGAAGTAATGCCATTTTATCGGGCCAGGGTTTAGCAAACTGTTCTAAAAATAGATGTTTCACTCAATAGCAACCAAAACGGGAGAGTGCTGTATTTGTTGCCGCTTCTGCCTGTGGTATCTTCAGCCAGCAATAAAGCATATGATAAAGTTAAAATAAAAGCAAAATACTACAAACGCTACTGATCTGAAATAAAAACAGAAAGTGGTGGAGAAGTTCAGGAGGGCTAGCAGCATCCATGTAGAGAAATCAGAATTAACATTTTGACTCCGATATGACTCTTCTTCAGAACCAGTGGTCATTTCTGACTCCTATATTTTACCTGAAATCCACACTTTCCAGCTGCCATGTGGTGATCACGGCTCTGAGTTCTTCGCTCCCGACATCAGCTTTGAAGCCAATTATATGCCCTACCCCCTTTTCAAACTGGCTGAGAACAACTAACTCAGCACAAACAAAGGGTGGGGCCTATTACTTCATTTTCTTGGATGTAAACCCATCACACACACACAAGGTTTGGTGAAATAGTGATGTGGGTTCTTTACTTAAAAGGTAGGACTGTATATAAATAATACCGTCTGGGAGCTAAATATAGTACCTCCTACTTCTATCACTGCTGCTTCAGGTTGCCTGCCAATCAGGAATAATATATCACATTCTGCCAAGGAATATAATGATTGAGAGTGGTTTACGCTATACCCCTCTAAAGGTAAATGCACATCATATCACAATTTCTTCCTTTTTTCTAAACAAAACATTTACCTTCAAAAATTCAACTATTTACATGACAGCAAAGCAAAATAACATTTTTGTTTCCCATATCTAAGTCATAGCAATGAAGTTACAAGTTTCTGAAACACAGCGGCAGTTTGCTTATCCTTTACTGGAGGCTGCTTTACATTTTCTGAAATAAAGGCAAATTACTGCAGTAGCTGGAAATCTGAGACAAACGCAAAAGATGCCAGAGAAAGTCAGCAGGTCTGTCAGCAACTGTAGACAGAGAACTAGAGTTAACATTTCGAGTCCAGTATTACTGTTCTTCAGGACCAAAGAGGTGCCACTGGATTCAAAATAGTAACTCTTTCTGTCTCTCTGTTAAGTTCCAAGAAGGACCAAGAGACTGAAGATACGTACAGCAGGAACTTTATTCTCAAGGTGTCCAATCGACAAGCAGCAGGTTTAGAGAGATGTTTCCCACCCAAAATGGCTGAGGACATCATCATTACATCACAAGATTGGACACTTAAAGTGATAGTCCACCATACTTACACAAATACACCATGAATAGTACTAGCGTATGAAGACTGACTGTTGAACAAAAAGTCTTATTTAGATGTGTTAATGCTCTGTCTGATAATGTTCCTTGCAGACCAGAGGGATGACCTCAGTTCTGTGGCTCGCCAAAAAGAACAACAATCAAAGGAGTGTGCACGAGGTAGGTCACAGGAGCGGAAACCTCCATCATCCAATGAGAAGCAGCGTTACTATTCCTGTGACCGATACGGCAGTCGGGAAACCCCACAGCCCAAGTCAACTGATCATAGCCGGTCAACATCTCCCAGTGCAGGCCCAGACTATAGCCTCCACAGACAGGTGAGGAGAAACTACCACATAGCAGGAAATCTTACTGACTGTCATTTCTTGGTATTCACTGCTGATGAGAATGTTAATGTTAACTTTTGAAAAACAACTATTAAGTTAGGGGTTAATACAGGTTTAAAAAGGTATTTTAATTGTTGACATAGTATTCTATTATGGTGAACTCTTCATACTTAAAATCTAGTTAATTTTCATTTATACTTTAAAAATTGACAGTGCAGAGATCTTTGAAGTTAGAAATAATATTTTGTTTTTCTGTAATGCTTGAAGTAATGCCTACTCTGGAGAGTAAACAGAGGTGGGAAGGTGAGGCAGCTTAAAGCTGAGTACCATTAAGAATATTCAGTTTCTTCCATGCACCAGTAAAAGGTAAAGTCACCATTGTCTTTACCAGACCACTGGATGCTCTTTCAAGAGAGAGATAGATAGTGGTGGTTTAACCCGAGGGTCACCACATCTCAGGTGAGGGGAGAGGTTGAGAAGGAAAACCCTTCATGGTTTGTAGCTACCATGGGAATTGAACCCACACTATTGGCATTAGTTTGCATTGCAGACCAGCTGTCCAGCCAACTGAACTAATTAACCCAGAGATAGTAGGAACTGCAGATGCAGGAGAATCTGAGATAACAAGGTGTAGAGCTGGATGAACACAGCAGGCCAAGCAGCATCAGAGGAGCAGGAAGGCTGACGTTTCGGGTCTAGGCCTTTCACAGCCCCACTTTCTCCCTTACCTGTTTCAACTGTTTCGCCATCCCTGTCCCATCCTGTTGTTCACAGTGATGAGAGGGAAAGAGCAAGCGAGTGGGAGGGCTGGTGAGCGGGAGGTAAATGAGTAAGTGTTCATAAGAGGACTTTTGGTCAATTTAGGTTCAAGGTAGCTAGTAGGTTTTTAAAGTAAAGATTTGTGATGGTCTCATGGTACTATCACCACTGTTAATCCAGAGACCCATGCAATGTTCTGGGATCCAGATTCAAATCCCGTCACGGCAGATGATGGATTCTGAATTTATTAGAAACCTAGAATTAAGAGTCTAATGATGACCATGAAACCATTGCCAATTGTCATTAAAAAAAATCTGGTTCACAAATGTCCTGTGGGGAAAGGAACTGCAATCCTTACCTGGTCCGGCCTACATGTGACTCTTGAGCCACAGCAATGTGGTTGATTCTTAACTTTCTGGGCAATTAGGGATGGGCAATAAATGCTGGCCTAGCCAGTGATGCCCTCATCCGGAATAAAAATGATATAGTTTCAAGAATGTTTGTTTTCTTAAGGGAAAGTGTGTTTTGTTTAGCGTGCTTTCATTTATTACACCACTGTTCTAGATGCATATTAAGAGTGCTAAACAAGGCTTAGCTGTAAAATTATTTATTGGATGAGAGAGAATATACGTAAATAATATAAACGTTATAAAGATTTTCATGCTGAGCTCTCATACGAACATCAGTTAGAAGGGTACAGTTAATAAGGAGAAATTATATTCAATGTTTATTGAATCTTGCTCATCCTTGGCTACTGATATGTCTACTTTATATAAAGTTTTTGTGTTTTACATACCAATATCCCATTTTGAAGAGATAGATACAATGAATCTATAAGTATTTGTAACTTTTGCTTGTAGCCCAATATCCCAAAGACCTCACCAATTTTCAAGTGAATACCGTATTGTAATGGTTGTTTTGCTCTCCTGGTTTGCCACAACAATTTGAAATTCTTCTGCTTTGCTATTCCAACACTACTTTTTCTTGAGAAAGTAAAGGTCAAGGTTTCACCATGATCTTATTGCCTAGCAAAGCAGGTTTGAGGGAGCTTATAACCTAGTCCTGCTGCTATTCCTTATGATTCTCTTACAATTTCTGTAGTACAAAAGCCTGAAAGTTCACTAATGTTTAACATGTGCAACTTGCTTAAATTCATAGTAGTGTTTTCACTAATGCACACAGGTAGTGTGAAGTTTGAAGGCATATCATTCCATAAGAACTTAACTTTTAGTCAGTGTTGCAAATAAAATAGTGCACCATATTTTAACAACTTTCAGCTGATGAAAATAGCATCTTTGAATTGTGATTTAAATATATCAACTATTTACTCAAATTATCTTCAATTACTATTCTTTAAATACTGCACCAACTAAATTTCTGTCGTGTTTTTTTTGCTTAACTACCTCTGCACTCTTCCTATTGGTGAGCTTCTTCTGGGGTTTTGTCTTGTATGCTTAATGCCTAGTACTGCTAATTATTTACCTACTTTTTCAGTAGTTGATTTTGCCACTGATGATAATCATTTTTCCTTCCAATTCTCTCTGCATCTCTATGTATTTTGCCTCATACCTTTACTTTACCATTTTGGTGCCTGTCTGAACATTCCGCCTTATTTCTTCTTTCATGTGGCTCTACATGTCCTTTTTCTGTTGACATTTTTTTCTTTTTTTGTTTACTTTCTGCACGTCTGTTCTTTTGTTTTTTGAATTGCTTTGTTCCAATTTTCATCTAGGGCAGTGGTTCGGTTAACGGCAGCCCTCTGCAGTCAGTCTCTGGTGTGAGCACCCCGTGTCGTGGTCGACGGCAGCTTCCGCAGACCCCCCTAACACCGCGCCCCAGCGTCACCTACAAAACTGCAAACTCCTCTCCAACTCAGTTTAGCAACCTGCACGGTGTTTTGCCCCCAGCTCCCCCAGGGAGACTCAGCCGTGGACAGTCAGAGCACAACACTTTCTTGCGTACAGAGTCCCAGAACCAATCATACGCTAGCGACGACAGCAGACAGCCAATGGTGATGCGAATCGGATCGGACCCTTACCTGGGGCAACACCAAACTTGCAACAGCGGCGGCCGCGTACTGCCAGAAGAGACTCTGACCTTTGAGGCGGCAATTGCCACGACTACGGGCAGGTCCCCCAGGACTTCCTGCATCTCACCTTTCACATCTCAGTCTCACCAAAGCCGCAGAGTCCCAAACGGCTACCACTGCAACCTGGGTATGAGCACGGGTCCTGGGACAGGCACGGGAGAGCGGAAATATTATCGCGAAACAGATGAAGACGACTGGTGCTAGCATGGCGGTCTAGCGAGACTCTTACAGATTATGCATTAATATGATGAGTTTTATCATCTGCAGGGTGTTCTGTCAGAGCTCAGAGTGTATATTAATATGCAGCATTCGTGGGGATTTAGAAACTGGAAATTGTTCCAGAAATCTGATTTTTTTTTTAAGAGTTGCTTCAGCTTGTTTTTGCACTGAATTTGCAAGTGAAACATGGTTCACTTGAAGTGAAGAAAACAAAAGACTGTTTCATTCTAGAAAACATCTGTTTTTCTATCTCTCTCCCTACATTGGCTATTTCAGAAAACAACAGATGCCAAATTTCTTTACAGATATATTCACAAAAATAACTTGATGAAATGCAGTAGCCTGCTCTTGTGAACTACTAGGGCAAAAGGTGAATGAGTTTGCCTCTTCATGATACAGGTTATGAGAAGGTGGCTCTACTTTCATCACAGACTTTGAGTACCATGGCGGGGAGTCGGGGGGGTGGGGGGGGTGGTTGGGGGAATAAGATATTTTAATGCATATCGAGAGACTAACACAGACAGCAAAACCTTTTAAATGTAAGACTTGATGTTAATAACAGAGAAAAATAATGTCTTGAATGGAGCCAGTAAACAAATTCTGCTCTCGTACTGCACTTTGTCTCCACATTTCTCTGCATTGTCCATGTCTGTACTAAGAACCTCTGCAAACATGTTCAGTTTTAAGTTGTGAAGTTGTCGGCACCATTTCTTTGGCTCCAGAGGCCTTTTAGTGTGCTGCTTTTCATGCCTTATTAAGTTATTTTGTTGATTTGTTTATTTGACCATTTCTGCTTTTTACTTTTCACTCACCGTAGTGATAACATGATCTGTGATTCTGATTTTGTAAAATGTTGGTGAAGAGCCTCATGTAGTTGCACCAACTTCATGGCATGCATTTGTTACTCATAAAGTGTACAAAAAAGTCGACATTCGTATGTAAAGGGTTAGCCTGATGTCATTCCACTATGTATTTCTTGCTCCAACTGTTGAATTCCAAGTGCCTAACCTTTTAAATATCTCCTAAGTCAAGATGCAGCCTCTTGCTTCGGTGCATCTCAACCGGTAAGTGGGAACCCTGGGAGGTATGGCTAAAAAGCATAGGTGAATGATGTTAGTGGTTTAAATCAAAATGTCCATAAATAGTTTCTTGAGAACCAGACTTGAAATTAGTACTGACATGTTGTAAAAATCAAATTTGAAACGTAAAGCCAAAAGAGTTATTTGGTGTTGATGAGCAAAGCTAGGCTTTAATCTTTTCTGAAGTTAGGTTGTAGGAAGGTCAGTGCTGAAACAATGTGCGAACCAGTACAGCATTATGTCTGCTGTCTTTAAAATTCACAGTGCATGTCCAGTCTTATAAACTTGGTTGTAGCAGTTATGAGCACATGTTCTATGGTGTACAGTTTCTGTGTTGTAAGGATACATGGGAAAACATTGCTCTTGCCGTTGTCATGTAAGTCTTTTCAAGAAAATATGTTGGAAATAGCCTACAAAATGTGCACTTTGAAAAGTCAAACGATGAAGTAAGAACACTGGGTTACAGAGGATGATCCATGTGTTTGTCAGGAGGGCTATGCAACAAGTTGATATTTGTCAGGCAAAAAAGAATATCATCCTTTCTTTAGCTTTATCTGCTGGATTTTCCTGTTTCAGGCTTCAGCATGATTGTGACCAAATGTTTTATAGATTCCGTTATAACAAAGGCACAATGATTATTTGAAATTTTAAAGAAAACCCATTGTTGGCTGGGTGGGGGAGGGGAATATATATTGATAAAATTAATCCTGCAATGTTTAACAGGAAATTTTAAGTCAAACTCACATCGTGAATAATGCATGCACCAATTGTACTCATTATTATAGAATCTACATCTTGCAGAAGAATTGAATTTTTTTAAAGGTAAACTTTCCCATGGTTTTGGAAATGATAGTTTGTGATGTGATGTTGGAAGTTGATTGTGACGGGGGGTGGGGGTTTAAAGAAAACTTCTCCCTTTTTGTGTACTACAAATGTACAAAAAAGTGTCAATGCTCTTATTTAAAATTGTTTTCTCCCAAGTCAGTATTGTGGGGCTGCTGTGGGTAAACAAAAAAAACTAATAATGACAAAAAAAAATGACAATGGAAACTCTTACCAGTTCACTGTCAACTGTTACCTGTGGCCTCTCCACCTTTCTCTGTGTGCAGCTTAAGCACCTTTCAACTGCACTCGTTCCCTTCAACTGTTTACAGTAGGTTGCCAAACTCAAGACCCACCCAACTATTTTCACATCCAGAATTCAGTTTATTCGTGGTTTTACTTTGAAGAAGTAATGTTAGCATGTGATAAGTGTGTGCATGGAATATTGTTTATCTTGGTACCACTTTTTTGATACGATCTATTCATCATCTGTCCATTTTTAATAAGGGAAAGACAAACACATTTATAAATTTGGCAGTTTGTTGCGATAACTTTATATATGAAACAGTGTTGGGTAAATTACTGAGTTTCAACCATGCAACATGACTGGACCTAATAAGGTCCTGTGATTAACAGTTTGCTGCCTGATTGATATTTATCAGCCAAACTTTGAACTTCTGCAGTTTCTACAGTTACATTTTGTATGAGGCAGAGTCCTTGAATTAAATAAAACTTAGAAGGAAAATTTCACGTGCTTCATGTTTTTCTAATTTGCACAATTTTTAAACAAGACTTCTGCAAATCTTTAAAACAGATGTTAACTGGCTTTGTTGCATTAACTAATATGTTGAGAATGTATGAATGTTTTGAAACTATATAAAGATGCATCTGATGAGCTGTTCTTATGTTTTTAATTGATGGTTTGCACTTGTACCAAAAAGAACACAACCCTAATTATAATTGGGAGAAATGTTGTTATGCACCACAGTTACTTTTTGTTTGATGCAACTGACAGAAAATGCATGTCATGCCCCAAGCTTAAATACTGCATTAATGTTTTGCCCTGCTGGTCTTTTTATATCACTTCCTGTCTACAAAAAAAACTTCCTGCATGGGAGGTGGGGAACCAAAAAGAAAACATGAAATGTTTGGAATGTTCGACTGGGTCTTTTATTTGTCCATGCATGATTGACCGAATAAAGATTAATAAAACAAACTGTTATAAATTTGTTGCAAAGTAATATGCTGTCCTCCACAGCAAGCAATGAACTTCCTGGATGTAACTGTGCCGTCATTTCTCAAAGGAGGTTTCAAAACAAAAAGCAAAGCTTTAATTGACTTCATTGTAATGAAAAACCTGTTTTAAATAATTTTTGATTCCTTGGGTAAAAAGAGGAACAACCCCAACGACAAGTGGGGTCTTTTGAGCATTCCTAAGGATAGTTAGGGTTGAGTTGTCACTTTAAAGGGGCTGTGTCATCTTGAAGGAAGGGCTTAAGTGGTGGTTACCATAGCAACATATTTATCTCTGATAATGTACTCATGGCAAACATGGACCATTTACTGTCATGCAGGACTTGGCAAAGTCAATTTTTTTGGAAAATATGGAATAATTTTTTTGACTGTTTCCAAAATGTGATCTTTGTAAAAATCCCAGGTTTTCCAATTTTAGCAAAAAAGACAGGTGCGAGTATAAGGTGATATTGAGTGCTTCATACTCATGTCTGTAATAAAATTAGTGAGAAGAGAAAAATATTGTTCTTAAATTCTTTGAAACAGTCAATAAAATATCAATGGTTAAAGGAAGTGGCAGGCTTTGATATGCCTGAGCAGCCTTATTAAAAGGATACAGTTATTTCAACACAATTTTACAGAAGCTTCCCGGCTTGAAAGCCACAGATTAACAAAAAATCCTGATGACGTAGGCCTTTTAAGAAGTTATTACTATTGTAAAACAATTAAATGTATCTGCATTCTGTTGTTCATTTGAACCCTGTTGTAAGATCAAATCAATGTTGTTGAAGGACAGTTGCTTTGAAGACAATCATGATCTTATCAAAGTTATTTCAGTGGTAGATGTCAACATATTTAACAATATAAAAATGTAAAAGGAAAGTTTTTACAGGATTCAATCTAGAAAGGAGTCTACTGCATGTACACTGTCGTTCCCAGTGGGAGTGACCATTAGGATGTTATATGCCTGAAGTCAAAGACCGAGGGCACTTCAACATGCTGGAGGTCACTCTCATAACGTGGGTGCAAATACAGTATTATGATATATACAGAATACTATATCCCCCTGTGTTTTCTGAAAAATAAACCTTGTACTTTGCACATTCTGATATCAGAACGTGCGTGTTATTTTCCTACTCACTCTTTGAATCACACACTTCCATTCTGTGTTTGCACTCAGTTCAGAAGTTCCAATGGGCTGTTAGCTTTTGGAGCAGTGTCAGTTGGAATTCCGGGTTGAAACCATGCAGAAATCTTGGTACAGCTGACTCTGGGAATTGTCAAGGAACTTGAACTTACCTTGGGGTAATTACTGTCGTCTGGAATCCTCTGACAAAGTGCTCAACTCTGACTTTTCAGAAAATGGTGTTAGGGTTCTGATTCACTTCACAGTTAGTCAGAAAAGGTTGGTGGATTAAACTCTTCCATAACTCTGGGGTAGTAAGTAGTAAACTTAACCCCTGACTAACCATTGGTCCCATCCCTAAGTGACTTTTCCAAACTCTGATACTGCCCCAGACTAGAGACCTGTTAAGTCTAAAAACCGAAAGAATTGTGAATGGTAAATCAGAGACAAAACTAGAAGTTGCTGGAAAGGCTCAGCAGGTATGGTAGCATCTGTGGAGAGAAATTAGAGTTAACATTAACAGGTGTTGTCATACCTGCTGAGCTTTTCCAGCAATTTCTGTTTTTACCCCTTACATCATGACTGTCCATCTTCTACCCCCTCTAATCTCACACTCTATAGCCACAACTTCAGCCCCCTCCCAGACCCAACATCTCCATCTATACCCCTTGATCTTGCCTACTCATCCACTTATATGACACCCAACTCCCCCCTCACCTACCTGGCACCCTACCCCATCAGCCAACTTCACCTCTCACCCAGCCAGCTACAAAATTTTTAAATAACAAAATACGGCACTTATTGCTGAAAAAAAAAACTGGTTTCCATTCTAATCCTCTCCAGTCCTGTTTTTGTGGATTCCTGAATTTATCTATGCAGTACCACTTTGGATTTAAAGGGCCCAGTCAAGAATATCTCAGGGTGGGCCCGTTTTAAAGATAAGCATCATTTTATTTTTAATCAGGATTGGAAAACCTGGGCCAACCAGTCCATTGTTCTCCTTTATAAATGACCTTGACATTTGTTGTTGACCGTGATAAATTTTTGGCCATTTCAACATTGCTAAGATGCCTATGTGTGTATGTGAAAACATTAATAATGTATAAATGTTAAAGGATACTAGTTGGTTGGAGTGCCTTCAGTCATTCTGTTTTGTTACTATAAATTGTATTTACAATCCTGGATCTTGCTTTCCTACACACTCAGTAAGTGCTGTATGATTACAATTACTGTAAGTAATTACTGGTCAAAGGTGAACAGACCTCCCAGATTATTCCTTTCCATTGTTCTTCGACTATGTATTGGTTGAGAAAGTTATCCTATATCTGTATCAGCCAGCCCAACTAATTTCTAAAGCTTCACATTCAAAATCAGGGCACTGAATACATATGATGGTGGCTGTGGAACAGTTTCCAACTCAAATGGTCGCACCTCATCATGTCTTTTTATACTTTGTCAAGCAGAGAACACTTTAGAAAAGGGTACCGTTTTCTCCCCACTATTGTTTGCTCTCATCTTTTCCTGAAGGTGCTACTGCAGTAACAGTGACATGTGATGAGCAATGGCAGTCAACAAAGATCTACTTTTCTAACCTGAGCCAGGCTAGTGAATATCAGTAGTGCTGAGTTACTATGAATGACTGACTCTCGCACTTACCTGATACCCACACTTTCCAGCTGGAACTGCCATGTGTTGATCAGAACTCTGGCTAAATTCGTCACTCCCTACATCATAACCCTGAAATCAATTGTATGCCCCATCCCTTTATCAAACTGGCTGAGAACAACTAACTTAGCACAGACAGAGGGCGAGACCTGTTACTTACTTCTCTTAGATGTAAACCCAACATACACAAGGATTGTTTAAATAATAACGTGGGCTCATTATTTCAAGATAAGACAATATGTAGATAATATTAACTGGGAGCTAAATATTGTACACTCAACTTCCATCACTGCTGCTTCACACTGTCTACCAATCAAGGAAATATATATCCTGTCAAGGAATGTAATGATTGATAGTAATTTAAGGTATGCACCTTTAAAGGTATATGCACACCATATCACAACTCTCTCTCGATATTACAACTTCTCCCTTTTTTCTAAACAAGCATTTAGCTATAAAGAATCAACTATTTACACGACAGAAAAACAAAACAATATTTTTTTCCAAATCTAAGACATAGCAATAAAGTTACAAGTTTCTGAAACATATCGGCAGTTTGCTTATCCATCCTGCCTTAGTCGTGGTGAATTTGCAGAAATAAAGGCAAAATACTGCAGATGCTATAAATCTGAAACAAATGTTGAAAATGGTGGAAAATCATAAATTTCTGAAGAAGAGTTATATTGGATTGGGAAACATTAGCTCTGTTCCTATTTCCACAGATTCTGCCATAACCGTTGAGTTTCTGCAGCATTTTCTGTTTGTTGTACATTTTGAGAATGCTGGTTAGGTATGCTTTGTATCTATTGTGGTGTTTCTGCTTGTGGCATTGTCCTGATTTACAGCTGTTGTGTTACATTGCCATGCCATTTAGTGTTCATACTTGATAGTGTCTTAGTTCTGGGCACCTGATGATTTCCTCTAGATGCCTGATGTCATCAGTCAGGTGTTGTACTGCACTGCAGCTTTCTGCCCAATGTAATGTTTGGTTATTGGGTAATTCATTACCCACATGCTGGTCCTGGGCATCCTTCTTCCTCCCCTGCTTTTTAATCAGTGTATCATGTACTCCTGGGAGTATCGATGTGTGGTGACTGCTGATCAGCAATTCCTATTAAAATTTTGAATGGGTATGCATATTTGGTTCAGACAATGCTATTCAGCCTGTTGGCTGATGATCAGTGTTGCAAATTTAGGTGATCTTCTCCCAGTTTCTAATGATGCACCATGCTATCAGTGATACATGTCATTATCTTGCTGATACCAAGGACGTTTCCTTGCATCTGGTGGAACTGTGGTATCCATGAATAAAACATCCAGGGTGACTAGGGTGAATTTGCTACAATACTTGTAATGGAACCCTGGGATGGAATCTCTAAGATAATGTATGCAGTGAGTTTGGTCTTGGTTGGTTGGATCATCATTTGCCAATTCTTTGGGAACATATCCTTGTGCAAAGTGGAAGGACGTTTGCATCTGCAACACTATCAAGTTTTGCATATGGATAATGCTAACCTTGCATCTGAGGGCATATAAACTAGATGGTGGCACATGCTTCTGTTCACACCATTGTGCCAAAATATTCTTTGGTGTCCGCTTTGCAGATTATTAGTGCACTTTGTGTGTTGATGTTATAGTCATCCTCATCATCTGACCATATAGCTTGGCCCAACATTTTATGGATCTTTTCTTAATGCTGTTTGGTATGGGCTCTTGACTGCTAGAAATGTTGTACCTGTATGGTTTTTGCTTCTGGCTTCTTTGAGTCACTTGTTTTGACTTCTGTTTTCTGCTTTGGTGCTTCCAATATCCCCTGGTGCTATATGTCTTCCCAAATGGTATTAAAATTTGGGCAATTTCTTTCTGCATGTGTGTGCCTGCACCTCTCTCATTGCTTTCTACTTTGCCTGCATTGGCATTCATGCCAACAGTGGGTGAATTGCACACAGCATACAGATTCAACCTACCCAGTAGTATGGCTTCATACTTGAGTCTGTTTGTGCTAGTGCTTCCACAGTATAATCTTTAGAAACAGCAAAGATATATTTTTGGTACACATCCCAACACTTAGGGCAGATGCTATCTCAAGCTCAGTTGTTGTATCAGTGTATTTTGATGTTGTGAGCTCACAGTCAGGCCCCTTGTTTCTACTTTTGAATTAATCAATCATCTCTTTCTGTTGTTACCTAAAGTACACAAATTACAGAGTTTGTATTCTGAAGTCTTGCTTCATTCCTAATTAAACTTTGAGTGTTGATGATACTTTATTTGGATTTTTGAGATAGTCATTGGACAGTTTATGGAGGCCTTCATTGTCTATAGCAGTTTTAATTTTGATGGCTTGTTTATCTGGTTCAGGTATAGCAAGACCAAAAAAAAAACTCAATGCATTGTTTAAAAAAAAGTAAACTGAGATTAGAGATGTTATATTTCCAGTTGTATGTTGGAAATCTTGAATCCATTTTGCATCTTTTTTGTGAATTTTCAATCTTACCTCACACTTTTGAGAACTATACAAGTTTCTTTCAGCTGTTCCAAGATTAAATTAGTTTTGAGTTACAGTAGTATTGGTGACCACTGCTTTATATGCTCATAAGAATTGCTTTGTGGTCCTGTTGAACACATTGATTTTTTTTCAGTTTTACATTTAATCTTCGCCTACAAATGATTTTCACCAGGTAGAATGCCTATCGGTTTATAAACGTGGAAGAATAAAACTTATTTCCAAGTCTCTTCTGATTATTATTGTACAGATCCTTCTTTCCAGCCCAGTCTGTCATGTTTAATTTCAGCAGGAATGAATTCTCATGTATGTTTGGAGTCATAGTCATAGAGTCATACAGCACGGTGACCTATCCTTCAGTCTAACTCATTCACGCTGACCATAGATCCTGAACTGATCTCGTCCCATTTGCCAGCATTTGGCCCATATTATTTCTACTTAATGTGTGACCAGATCTTGGGCTTGCTATTTGATCTCTGTTCCTGCACTAATCTCACAGCAGGTAAAATTTTACTTAAGCTATTTCATATTTCAATAACTTTACCTGGATCTAATCCCTTTTGTCTGGAGTATGGTGTGACCTAAATCAAAGGCACGGTGTGTACAGGATTCCTACATAAACTCTTTTCTCCTGCCATGGAGTTGAGGTTTCTATTCTGCTTAGTAAATCTTCACAATCATGCTGCCAGTAGCGCGCAAATCTTGTATTTCAAAAGCAAAAACCTTCAGAAACCACCAGCTGGCAACATGTTACATTCTTCTCTTAGACATAAGCATACCAATCATGCACAAGGGTTGGTGAGACAACGATGTGGCCATTTATTTGAATAATAAAACAATATGCAGATAATATTAACTAGGGAGCTAAATATATACATCTCACTCCTATCACTGCTAATTCAAACTGATTGGAAATCATGGGATTAATTCATCATATCTTGACAAGGTATGTAATGATTGACAGTAGCACAGGATACAAACGCCTAAAGGTGTATGCACATCATATCACAGGAGAACCTGGCTAGTTTCTATGGATTAGTGAGCACTAATATTTGTCTAAATTCAAGACATAGAAACACCTCATAACAAAGTGATACCCATAGATATCATACAACACCAGCCTTTGATGAAATATCCAAGTTATGAGGAAAATCAAGAGTTTTCAGTTAAATAGTTATTGCAGAGATTTTGTGGGGTTTTTTTTGGTTTCAGATTAGTGATGGTGCAGGCTGGAAGTGAGGATTCAGCATTTCAGAATGAGGTGGAATATTTATAAGAATCAAGAGTAACACCCTCCCATATCAGCAATTATGTTTATGATGTGTTCTTTAGAAAATGTCTACGCAGCAGACCAGTTTCTCCTGACCTATGCAGTTACGGTTCCTAAATTAATAAAAGGATATCAAAGGATTTACATGTCATGAAGCCAGACTGTGGAATTACTGTGTTAACTACAGGAGTTGGAACTTCTTGCTGTGCAGTAAATTGCTGACTTGCAAAAAAAAAATCCCTGGACCTCTCTTGCTGTATAAATACATGCATTGTATTTGCAGTGGAAGTTTAAAACCAGAGAAATCACATATCTCCTGATATATAATTTGTATGAACTTTCTTGTTTAATTATGACGTTTATTTCCCCTTTTTATCATAAGTGTCCTGTGCTGTACTCAATCTCAAGTCAAGAAGATGAGCAACTACCTGCTGTAAGACCTAAGCCAAAACCACTCTCAGTAACTGTTGGAATCCACTAAGATCACTGCAGCATTGCACATCACTGACTCCCTGCCTGAGTTTCCAAAACCTCCATATGGCCCGGTCCCCATTCTCTGTTAAAGCCAACCCATAATTACACAGCTGAGAATAATAACTAAACAAATAGAAAACTATGGGAATCGATCTATTACTCACTAAAAGATGATACAAAGCTGAGCAAACTCCATATACTATCAGCATGCAGACCCACAGTCAAATGATAAATCTGTAATGTCATACCTTTCCTGTTTGAATTGATTGACACACAAATGCTGCCCGACGATCTATTTTTTCTTTAAATATTTAAAACGTGTTTTGTGAAAACTTTTGATACTCCAAGAAAAATTAAAGGATAAAATTGAATATTTTTAAAAACTAGCCAAAGAGCTCAGAGGTAAGTGGATGCAGAACTAGTATGTTTATTTTGACATTTTTAGTGTGCTTGTGCTACAGATTAAAACAAAATTGGTCATCTTTGTTATTTTAGAAATTTGAGGATATACGTTGTAATCTAAGTTCAAGTTTGCAAAGTCGGGGGCTTTCCTGCATTTACCTCATACATCAGTAAATGCATTTACTTTGTGAATGAGCAGTCATATAGGGAGCTCCTTATGAATGTAAGATGAGTTATCTGTAGAAAAAGTTTAACCACAGCTTTGTCCTTGTGAGTCATATTCCAAACAAAGCCATTACCCGACTTTGTAAGGCTTACCATCCATTTTTGAAGCAGAATTTAGGAAAATGCAAGATTATGAATCCATGGTGACATCTTTCTGTACCTTCAACCCTCCACTAAGGTGATTTGAGGGCTTGCTGCTTTGTCTTTCAGCAGTGGCTCAACCAGTTCCCCTCCACTACCAAACTCCTCTGCCTGGGTGAATGGGTTTTACGTTGAACAGTTTCTCCTTTCACTGCATGAACTTCATCCAAATAAAAGATAATGTATGGGAACCCATACAGGTGAGATCTATGCCTGCTTTTTTTTGAGATGTTTGGAACATTCTTTGTCCCAGTTCTATTCAGGTGACTCCCACCCCTTTCTTTTTCTTGTACATTGATGCTGGTTCCTGCTCTCACCTTAGCCTAAAATATCTAATCAACTTGGATTTCAATTTCAACATTTGATTTTCCTTCAAATGATCTATTTCTGATTGTTCTCTTTTCTGAGTTCTCGTTATAACATCATTCCTGGGCTGAAAAACTAGGATTGTTCCTGCTGGATCAACGCATCTTGAGTATAGATTTAATAGAGGTGTACAATGAGGTTGTTGACTTGGTCACCGAGCTGGCTTGTTTTTGTTCAGATATTTCGTCACCATGCTATGTGACATCATCAATGGAGCATCCAGACAGAGATGTACAATACAATGAAGGGTTCAGATAAAGTAGACAAAAGAAAACTGCTTCAAGTAGTGGCTGGTATAAGAGCTAGGAGATACAAATGTAAGGTTTGGGCAAGAGCTGCTGGGGAATGTGAGGAAGACCTTTTAGCACGTTTTAGGTAATAACTTGGTCTACTGCCTCTGAAGGTGATGGATGCACAGATGGTCAATTACTTGAAAAGGGAATTGCATGAGCAAATATATTTGCAGGGCTTTGGGGATAAGACAGGTGAAGGAGGATGACTAGATTGCCCCTTAGAGAATTATGTCCTCAAAGGGACAAAATATTTCTTTCTCTGCTGCTTTGACAATTCAATTTTTGGAGCTAGGCTTTCAACCAATTATTACTATAATACATTGACATCCATAGTTACCTTGACAACACCTCCTCATATTCTACACCCTATTGCAGTTCTATTTCATTTTCTCAGTTTCTCGCTTCTCACTGTTATATTTGTCCAGATAATGCAAACTTCCATGTTAGCACTTTCTAATTACTTTTTTATGAGTTGAGGACTACGACTGACAGGAATCTTGAATATGTTGTTCAATTTCCTGTGCTACTGTTCTAACTCTTGCCTCCAACCCTTCCAAATCCGTGATACTCGTACTCACCTCCGTGCTATCCGTCTCGGCATAAACTGGATCTTCCTCTGCCTTTTGAATGATGCCATTACCAACAAAACAGATTATCCCCTCCATTGCACACCAGTCTAAGCCCATGACAACTTCCCATGCAAGCACAGATGATGCTGCATTTATTATTTTTACCCCCTCACTTCTCTCTATTCCAATCCCCAAACAATCCTTTTTGGTGACACAGTGATTTACATTTATTCTATTTTGTTGAGTATATTGTATTCACTGCTTACCATTCTATCTACTGTTTATTGGTGAGATCAAATGTAGATTGCAAGTCCATTTTTCAGAACACCTCCAATCAGTTCTCAAGACTTTTAATTTTCCAACCAATTTCCACTTTGACCTCTCTGTTCTTAGTCTGTTGCACTGTTTCTATCAAGTTTAACAAAAGCTTGAGGATCATATTTCAGCCATTTTACGGACTCAACATTAAGTTCAACAATATCAGATCATAACCACTGTCCCTTTTACATAGAATCCCTACAATGTGAAAATAGGCCATTTGGCCCATTGACCCTCCAAAGAGCATCCCAACCAGATTCTGCATTCCCCGTGGCTAATCCACCTAATTTACATATCCTAGACACTATGGAAAATTTAGCATGGCTCATCCACCTAACCTGCACATCTCGGGACAGTGTGAGGAAATCAGAGCACCCAGAGGAAACCCACGCAGACATTGGGAGAATGTGCAAACTCCACACAGACAGTCACTTGAAGGTGGGTGAGGTAGCAGTGCTAACCACTGAGCCACCGTGCAGCCACATTTTCTTCTGGTTTTGGATGACTGCTTTTGGTAGTGCGTCTATTACTCCAATATAAAGCTCTTTTAGACATGCCTTTTGCATATTCCATTATCGTCTCCTTTTGCCTTGTGCCATCACCCTTTTTTGTTATTTAGTCTCTCTTGCCTCAAATTCTATCAAAAGAACTTCCTTATTGTTCCTCCCTTCACTCCCTACTTAAAATGATTACATCTCCAAGCACAGATAAAAGGTACTGCTGATGCTGGAGAATCCGAGATAACAAGGCATGGGGCTGGATGAACGCAGCAGGCCAAGCAGCATCATAGGAGCGGGAAAACTTGACATTTTGGGCCTAGACCCTTCATCAGAAATGGGGGAGGGGAAGAGGGTTCTGAAATAAATAGGGAGAGAGGGGGAGGTGGATAGAGGAGAGGATAGGTGGAGAGGAGGCAGACAAGTCGAAGAGGCGGGGATGGAGCCAGTAAAGGTGAGTGTAGGTGGGGGGATAGGGAGAAGATAGGTCAGTCCAGGGAGGACAGACAGGTCAAGGGGGCGGGGTGATGTTAGTAGACAGGAGATGGGGGGGGGGCTTGAGGTGGGAGGAGGGGATAGGTGAGAGGAAAAACAGGTTAGGGAGGTGGAGATGAGCTGGGCTGGTTTTGGGATGCAGTTGGGGGAAGGGAGATTTTGAAGCTTGTGAAATCCACATTGATACCATTGGGCTCCAGGGTTCCCAGGCTGAATATGATTTGCTGTTCCTGCAGCCTTCGAGTGGCATCACTGTGGCATTGCAGGAGGCCCAGGACGGACATGTCGTCTGAGGAATGGGAGGGGGAGTTGAAATGGTTCGCGACTGGGAGGTGCAGTTGTTTGTTGCGAACTGAGCGCAGGTGTTCTGCAAAGCGATCCCCAAGCCTCTGCTTGGTTTCCCCGATGTAGAGGTCACAACGGGTACAGCGGATGCAGTATACCACATTGGCAGATGTGCAGGTGAACCTCTGCCTGATGTGGAATGTCTTCTTGGGGCCTGGGATTGGGGTGAGGGCGGAGGTGTGGGGACAGGTGTAGCACTTCCTGCGGTTGCAGGGAAAAGTGCCGGGTGTGGTGGGGCTGGAGGGGAGTGTGGAGCGGACAAGGGAGTCGCGGAGGGAGTGGTCCCTCCGGAAAGCAGATAAGGGTGGGGAGGGAAAAATGTCTTTGGTGGTGGGGTCAGATTGCAGATGGCAGAAGTGTCGGAGGATGATGCGTTGGATCCGGAGGTTGGTGGGGTGGTACGTGAGGACGAGGGGTATTCTTTTTTGGTTATTATTGCGGGGACGGGGCGTGAGGGATGTGTTACGGGAAATGCGGGAGACACGGTCGAGGGGGTTCTCGACCACTGTGGGGGGGAAGTTGCGGTCCTATGGCGCCCATCTCCAAGCACTTCCAGTTCTAACAAACCATTATTAACCTTAACTGTTAACTCTGTTTCTATCTCCATGGATGCTACCAGACCTGCTGAGTATTTTCAGTATTTTCTGCTTTTGTGGTTTTCTATTTAACTTCAGTACATTAATAATTGGGTGAAATGTATATTTACAGTTTAAATGGATGAGTATTATCTTGGTAATGAATGCCTCAGGTGTATTTAGGGAATCATTTTCACCTACTATCAATATATTCATATAAATCATCCTTTAAAAATAGCTTTTAATGAGCAACGCCCTTCATGAGCTGATTAGCTAACCTAATTCACAGGAATGTAGAATCATTTGACAAGATTATCAGACAGTATTTCTAATTTTTGCAGTGTTCCATGTCATTCAATAATTTATTTGCATCAAAATGTGTTGAAAATAGCATCTTTTGACTAATTAACAGTGTTTTTGCAAACAAACTGTGGATTAAAAGGCTTCCTGTAACTTTCTAGTTCCGAATTAGCCTCTTTAGCGCATTACCAGCTCTAATTGAACATTCACTTTTAGCTAGTTGTCAGGTTGTGGTAGTTTCTCTTCAAAACTGGAAACTGCAGTAACAAAGTAGTTATTTTTAATTGTTGAGTTTAAGAATATGTTGAATAATAGTTCTGATTATGAATATGCAAGCTGTGATCAGTAATCAGGCTTGCACATCTACTGGACATATAAAGACTGAAATACTGGCAGGTGCTCATTATTGAACTTTCATTCTGTCATTTCTTATCAGCATTAAATGTTCAAGGTTTTGTTTTCATTATGTTGATGAACACTGATTTAAAAGGCCCAGTCTTTTTGTAACAAGATTGCCCAACCTATGTTGCTTGGGAGGGGATGAATTCCCATGAAAAACTGGTGTAATATACCTTCTGCTGATGGCCTTCTAAAGCCTGACCAGCATTTTTTTTTCATTCACTTCTGTGACATGGATGTTGCTGGCTGGCAAGCACATGTTGCCCTTCTCTAGTTGCCCTTGAGAATCATAGAATCCCTACAGTGTGGAAGCCCCATCAGGTCAACACTAACCCTCCGAAGAGCATCCCACCCAGACCCACCCCTGCATTTCCCATCCTGGACAGTGCAGGTAATTTAGCATGGCCAATCCACCTCACCTGCCCATCTTTAGACTGTGGGACGAAACCAGAACACCCGCTCGAAACCCACGCAGACACGGGGAGAATGTGCAAACTCCACACAGACAGTTGTCCAAGGCTGGAATTGAACCTGGGTCCCTGGCACAGTGAGGCAGCAGTGCTAACCACTGAGCTACTGTGGTGGTGAACTGTGTTCTTAAACCACTGCAATCCATATGCTGAAAATTGATCCACAATGTTCTTAGCGAAGAAATTTCAGGATTTTGATCCGTCAACCATAAAGGAAAGGTAATATATTTCCAAGTCAGGATGGTGAGTAACTTGGAGGGGCACGTGTAAACAAGGTGCGGAGCTGGATGAACAAAACAGGCCAAGTAGCATCATAGGAGCAGGAAAGCTGACGCTTTGGGCCTAGACCCTTCTTCAGAAATGGGGGAGGGGAAGCGGGTTCTGAAATAAATAGGGAGAGAGGGGGAGGTGGATAGAAGATGGATAGAGGAGAAGATAGGTGGAGAGGAGACAGACCGGTCAAAGAGGCGGAGATGGAGCCAGTAAAGGTGAGTGTAGGTGGGGAGTTAGGGAGGAGATAAGTCAGTCCAGGGAGAAAAGACAGGTCAAGGGGGCGGGATAAGGTTAGTAGGTAGGAGATGAGGGTGGGGCTGGAGGTGGGAGGAGGGGATAGATGGGAGGAAGGACAGGTTAGGGAGGCAGGGACGAGCTGGGCTGGTTTTGGGATGCGGTAGGGGGAAGGGAGATTTTGAAGTTTGTGAAGTCCACATTGATACCATTGGGCTCCAGGGTTCCCAAGTGGAATATGAGTTGCTGTTCCTGCAACCTTCAGGTAGCATCACTGTGGCATTGCAAGAGGCCCAGGATGGACACGTCATCTGCGGAATGGGAGGGGTAGTTGAAATGGTTCATGACTGGGAGGTGCAGTTGTTTAGTGCGAACCGAGCGCAGGTGTTCTGCAAAGTGGTGCCCAAGCCTCCGTTTGGTTTCCCCACTGTAGAGGAGGCCACAACGGGAACAGCGGATGCAGTATACCACATTAGCAGATGTGCAGGTGAACATCTGCTTGATGTGGAAAGTCTTCGTGGGGCCTGGGATGGGGGTGAGGGGGGAGGTGTAGGGGCAGGTGTAGCACTTCCTGCGGTTACAGGGAAGAGTGCCCGGTGTGGTGGGGCTGGAGGGGAGTTTGGAGCAGACAAGGGAGTCACGGAGAGAGTGATCCCTCTGGAAGGCAGATAAGGGTGGGGAGGGAAAAATGTCTTTGGTGGTGGGGTCGGATTGTAGATGACGGAAGTGTCAGAGGATGATGCGTTGGATCCGGAGGTTGGTGGGGTGGTACATGAGGATGAGAGGGATTCTGTTTTGGTTTTTATTGTGGAGAAGGGGTGTGAGGGATGAGTTTCTGGAAATGCGAGAGACACGGTCGAGGGCGTTCTCGACCACTGAAGGGGGGAAGTTGCGGTCCTTGAAAAACGAGGACATCTGAGATGTTCGGGAGTGGAATGCCTCATCCTGGGAGCAGATGCGGCGGAGGCGAAGGAATTGGGAATAGGGGGTGGCATTTTTGCAGGAAGGTGGGTGGGAGGAGGTGTATTCTAGGTAGGTTTGGGAGTCGGTGGGCTTGAAATGGATATCGGTTTCTAGGTGGTTGCCGGAGATGGAGACAGAGAGGTCCAGGAAGGAGATAGAGTTATCAGAGATGGTCCAGGTGAACTTAAGGTTGGGGTGGAAGGTGTTGATGAAGTGGATGAACTGTTTGAGCTCCTCGAGGGAGCACGAGGTGGCGCCGATACAGTCATCAATGTAACGGAGGAAGAGGTGGGTTTTAGGGCCAGTATAGGTACGGAAGAGGGATTGTTCCATGTAACCTACAAAGAGGCAGGCATAGCTTGGGCCCATGGGGTCTCCTCTCCACCTCTCTTCTCCTCTATCCATCTTCTATCAGCTTCCCCCTCTCTCCCTATTTATTTCAGAACCTCCTTCCCCTCCCCCATTTCTGAAGAAGGGTCTAGGCCCGAAACATCAGCTTTCCTGCTCCTATGATGCTGCTTGGCCTGCTGTGTTCATCCAGCTCTACACCTTGTTATCTCAGATTCTCCAGCATCTGCAGTTCCTACTATCCCAGGGGCACGTGTAAGTTAGTTTGCATCTACTATACAAATACAGCAAGTTCATGCCATTCAGTGTATTTCAAGGTTGAAGCAGGCAGTGTGAGATCATCTTCACGAAAACCTAACAGCGATAAGTGCCAATATGGCATAAACCTTTGGCTACAATATTTGCATTTTCACTGAAGTTGCCATACCACTTGTGTGTAAATAATAGTCAGCACCAGTACTATCACCTTTAATTTTAAAAGCACAATCTGATACATTAGCATCGTCAAACAAAAGTTCGGTTATCATTTCATGTGTAGACCTGGAAACTGTTGTTTCCCGTTAATAGGATTTTGCAAAATGAACTGGAGAAGGGATAATCAACATGTCAAGTGAAGAATCCTCTCACAAACATTGTCACTTCTGATGAATGCTTACATCAGAACACAACCTTATCTTCAGTTTTTAGATGACAAACCTGCAGTGTTCTGAAAATCTTGGGTTTCTATTCTGAATTTGCAGCATTTTTAACTTTTTTTTCAAATCTTGATTCTAAATTATAACTTTTACACTTGGCTTTTGCATTAAAATAGAAGCATCATCTCACAAAAATAAAAAATCACAAACTGATAAACATTGCAGTAATGAGTCATTCCTGTGCAGGATAAAAGCCTTGGTGATTTATCACACTGTTCAATCCTTTTGTCTCTGTGCCAGTGACAGGGGTGAGCTGTTCCTTTTTCTGCAAACTCCAATGATTCTAATGGGAAAGAGCCTAACACTCTCCACTTGGTGTTCAGTGTTATCACCATCATTGAATCCCCTACTATCAATACTTTGGGAATTAACATTGACTAGAAACTGAACTGGACCAGCCAGAGCAGGTCACAGGCTAGGAATTCTGAATTCCTAACTCCCCTCCCGTATCCCCATTGCTTGTCCAACATCCACTAGGCACAATTTAGGAATGTGATGGATACTCCCTGCTTGCCTGGCTGAGTGCAGCTCCAGTAACACTTCACAAGCTCTGCACCAACCATGAGAAAGCAGCCTGCTCGATTGCCACCCCATCTCCCACCTTCAACATTCACTCCCTCCCCCAGTAACAACACAGCAAGGGTGTACCATCTACAAATTTCACTGCAACATCGCAGCGAAACTCCTTCAAAAGCACCTTCAGTAACCTACACTTTCCCTCAACTTCAAGTTCCCCGTCAAGATACACACCGTTCTGACTTGGAATATACTTATCGGTTGTTCAAAATTCTGGGAGTCTCTTTCTAACAACATTGTGAGTCACCGTCCACCACGGGGCTCCGGTGGTTCAAGAAGACAGCTCACTGCTACCTTTCCAAGAGCAACCAGGGATATAAACGCTGGCCCAGCCAGAAATGTCCACATCGCATTAATAAGTTTTTTTTAAAAAAATACTGTGACTTGTCAGTTGTCCTGTCATTAAAACAGCCTAACTGCCTCATTGCTAACAGTAATAAAACAAGGCACAGAACAGTAACTAATGACCCTGGAATCAAAGGTAGGGCTAACTGGCAAGTCTACTTGCTTCGTTAAACTGGTTTAATCTGAATTGAAGAGTTTGACAAGTAGGAGCCCAGTCCTTTTAAACGAAACATTCTCGGGCAAATTGGGTCTGCAATCTTTCTCATTAAGTTGGCCTATGGCACGTCCTCACAGGTGACTTTTTTTTAACATCTATGACTAGCCCTTGACTTAGGTGCCGTTTTAATCTTACACGGATCCCCTCACTCCCACCTCCTGCTCCTAAACTATAAATGTAATGGGAGAAACACTCAGTCCCGCTGGCATCCTGCAGCCAAGGTTGGAGTGCGCGCAGAAATCACTTGTACCTGCCTTGCATACTTAACTTCGGAGGAGCGCAACCTGGGAGGTGGTGTCCTGATTCTCGAGGTGGAGGGGGGGGGGGGGGGGGGGGGGGATGGTGAATAACGCTGGAGGCCGGATGATTTGATTAGACGGCAGAGTGCTGGTGGTTGGCTGCATATTAGACCCACTGGCTAATGTTGGAGGTGGATGGAGGAGGGAGAGCGGGTGAGGGAGTAGAAATCGACTTGAGTCAGTGAGGAGCGCTGCTGTCTTGACAGAAGCTATTAGCATCCGTTCTCCTTCAACAACCCCCACCCGGCCAGCGACCCAAAAATCTCTCCTGAATCCTCACAGCATGGAAGAATCACTTGGTAGATTTCTGAGCAGTTTACGGTGATTTCTGTGGAGTTTTACACTTTTCAAACTTTAAAAAAACAAACTGCTCATTTGATTGAGCCGAGAGACAACGCCAACGGTTCAGACAAGCGGAAACTATGATCTGGAGGAGCTTTGAGGTGGCTTTCATCTTGTCATCCTGTCTCTGCCCGTCCCTCTGTAGACCAAGTGTTGAGGATGACCCAGAACTGGGGTCCGGGGCATCACTCCCAGGTAAGCAATTGAAAGCTTTGTTCACTTCAGTTTGCTAGGGAACCGTCTGAGAAGTCATTGCAATCCTGGTGGAAGCATTAACTTCGCAAAAGGCTGCAGCGTGAATGCTGTACCTCAGATACAGGAAGAACATTTTTAACACCTTAGCACACAACCTCATCGTTAATAGATCTAAATGTAATGACATTTGATTTTGTATCACTTTGCATCGGGCTATTGGTTCATTTAGTGTCACACTGAAGCACTGTCAGGTAATCTGTACCCTGTATTTGGTATAAAACATGTAAATCTCTGACTAGTTTTGCTCAGCACTGTCTTGAGTTAATATATACCTGAGTGACTGTTTGAATCTGGACAAGGCCGGCAAGCGGCGCTATCTGTTCACTCTCTGCACTCGCAGGTGCTTCCAGAATACAACATAATAAACTCGGCTGCATTCCCACTATCTTTAATATAGATTAACAACTATTGATCAGAACAAAAGTATTCTATTTCATGTCAGGTCATGCAACTTTTACTATTGTTAGAATCCACGATATCTAATTATCTAAATAATTTAAATCTAAATGGCCTAAATCTAATTATCCAAATGTAAAACCCAACAGGAGTTGTCAATTTTGTTGAAAGGTTTAAACATGAGAGCAACTGTTAATAATTGATTTGTAGTTTCAGTGGTCAATCGAGATAAGCAGTTGAATATATTGACGGGCCCTAAGGTACTGTGAAACATTGCAATATGTATATACTTTGGGTGGATTTCATTTTATTCCAAAGAAATGGGAGGTGGACCGTAATTTAACGAAAGCAATCTACAAAATCATGAGTTTATAATGTCACTTTTTTCCTTTGGGAGTGTTCAGTCATTCCTATGGTAAGATACCAGTGGTGCTGAACTGATTTGATCGTCCTCATCTGGCCCAGCTGGATCTTCCAGTGGATCCTGCAGAATTGCCATACCTGTATGAATGATTTTCTAGAGGGCTTTTTTTTAATCCTAATTGAATCAAACAGGCCTGTTTCCCTATCTCCAATATGCTTCAACGAATAGTTTTTCACCTGGGAAATAGAATTTTCCCCTGGGCTTCTGGCAGCAATGTCTTAGATATTAGACCTTCATTGGCAGGTTAGCAACAACGCTGATTCTTAACAATGTAGGTGCTGAATGAGTGGAGCTGGATGCAGAACTGTTCTTTCAGCCAGAGTCTGTAGCCACTGGTTATGATTGTGAGCCAATTTAACTCGATTTCCTGCACAGATGCATCACATATGGTTGAAACTGGGATGGTTGCGATCAGCAAGACTCAACTGCACTAGATATGCCTGTTGACTAGAATCACAGAATCCCTGCATTGTGGAAACAGGCCATTCGGCCCATTGAGTCCACATCGATTCTCTGAAGACCACTCTTCCCTATCCCTGTAACCCTGCATTTCCCATGGCTAATCCCACAGATCCCTGGAAACTATGGGCAATTTAATATGGCCGGTCCACATGGCCTGCACATCTTTGGACTGTAGGAGGAAACCGGAGTACCCGCAGGAAACCTGCACAGATGTGGGAGAATGTGACAGATGGTTGCCCGAGGGTGAATTCAAACCCGGGTCACTGGCAGTGTGGAGCAGCAGTGCTAACCACTGAGTCCCGTACTACCCCAAACCTGAGCAGCTTTGACAATTTATTTAATTGAAGTAGTATGTTGTAGCACAGTAACAGTGTACCTACTTCGATACCAGAAGATCTGGGTTCAGGGCTGACTTGCGACAGGATGAGCGGTAACATATCCAAACAAAGGTTTTTCTTTAAAATTTAAACTGGGGACAAATAAGAGCTTATTCTGTATAATGGTTGTTGTGATCCCTTATAAGACCATCTCACCATGTCATGATCTGGTCAGGGACCAGTGACTTTTTTTTGGCGAAAGTAAATGAAGTTTGAGATCCTAGTTACATGGTTTTGAATAAACAAATAAAATTTGACTGTACAATGTTAGAAAAGTGAAATAAGTTTTTACACAGAATGAAAGAGTTATCAAATAAATTGGTCAAACACTTCACTTCAAATGATTAATGCCAATAAAACGGATTCCACCCAGATGTTCATGTCACTGTGGGCCACCAACTCTCATTAAAACAAACTCACTCTCCTCTGGCAGGTACCTTCTTGGAGATCTGGAATTTCCTCAAAATCCTATTTTGTCACCTCCTCAACACAAGCTCATGTATTTATGTTATTATTTATATATTCTATTCTGTCTCTTATGAGATTATTCCACTGGGGTTTTAAGGTTGTGCTCCAGTATCTCCTCAAGGAACAATTCTAGCTCTTTTGCAGGCAACTAACTTCAGTAAGCTAGTATTGCCACTAGGTTTCTCCAAGTTCCAATATTACACAGCCGCACCAAGCAAATACTGCTTGTGGACTTCTTCCACTCCTACTGTCAGTGTACTGACCAATCAAGGGTTACAAGGACATTGTTATAGCCCTAACCATTTTCCACAATATGGAAGGATCACTCCCTGGCACTACTACTGGATCTGAACTGCCTATAGTCTGTTGAGGTTGGTTGGCTAGCCGAGCTGGTTAGTTGTTCCGCAGATGTTTCGTTACTGTGCTTGGTAACATCCTCAGTGCAGCCTCTGATGAAGCGTCAGTGTGTTTTCCTGCCTGGCTTTTAAACTCTGGGGTCCATTGCGATGGATTGCCTCACTTCCGGGCTTCCTCTGTAGTGGAATGTATATGGGGTCGAGTTCAATGTGTTTATTAAAAGCCTGCTTCGTGGAGTGCCATGCTTCCAGGAATTCTCGTGCTTGTCTCTGCCTAGCCTGTCCCAGGATCTTGGTGTTGTCCCAGTCGAAGTCGTGGTTCTCCTTGTCCATGTGGATTGAGATGAGTGAGTATTGGTCACGTCTTTTTGTAGCCAGTTGGTGTTCATGTACTCTTGTTGTTAGTTTCCTTCCTGTTTGTCTGATGTAGTGTTTCTCACAGTCTCTGGAGGGGATCTTGTAGATGACACTGGTCCTGTCCATGGTGGGGAGTGGGTCTTTAGTTCGGGTGAGCACTTGTCATAGGGTTGATGTGGGCTTGTGTGCCACTCTGATGCCCAGTTGTCGTAGAAGTCTTGTGGTGAGTTCTGACGTGTTCCTGATGTAGGGTAGTGTGATGAGTGTGTCGGGGCATGTAGAATCTTTCTGATGCTGTGCTTGTAGGCATCTCCTGACCCGGTTCTTTGGATATCCATTATCCTTGAACACTTGGAAGAGATATTCCTCCTCCTCTTGGCGTCGTTCCATGTTGCTGCAGTGTGTTGCTGCCCTTTTAAGTAATGTTCACACACAGCTGCGTTTGTGTGTGCTGGGATGGTTACTGTTGAAGTTCAATAGGTCTGTGTGTGTGGCTTCTCGGTGTACTTTCATTCGCAGTTCCCCATTTGTCTTGCGCTCTACCATGACATCCAGGAATGGGAGTTGTTTGTTCTTCTCTTCCTCTCTCGTGAATTTTATTCCGGTGAGGGTGTTGTTTATGAGATTGTGTGTCTCTTCTAATTTGGTCCGTTTAATGATGACAAAGGTGTCGTCTACGTAGCATATCCATAGTTTAGGTTGGATTTGTGGAAGGGCAGTCCTCTTCAGTCTTTGCATCACTGCTTCTGCTATAAGTCCAGAGATAGGCGATCCCAAGGGTGTCCCGTTGATTTGCTCGTATGTTTGGCCGTTGAAGGTGAAGTGGGTGGTCAGGCATAGGTCCAGTAGTTTAAGCACATTGTCCTTGGAGATGGTTTCACTGGGGTTGTGTTCTTGTTCAAGTCGTGTTGTCATTGTTTCCCTTGCTAGTGGTATGTCTATTGATGTGAATAGGGCGGTGACATCAAACAATATCATGGTCTCTTCATCCTCTGTCTTTGTGTCTTTGATGGAGTTGAGGGATTCTTGGGCTGAGTGGATGGAGTGGGGTGATTTGTTGACTAGGTGCTTGAGTCTTCTTTGTAGTTCTCTGGCTAATCTGTGCGATGGAGTGCCTGGTAGGGAGACTATGGGTCTGAGGGGGACTTCGGCTTGTGCAATTTAGGGAGGCCATAGAATCGGGGTGTGTTGTTTCCTTCTGGTTTCATTCTTAAGAAGTCTGCTTTGTTGATCTGTCCTGTTTATTTAAGTCTTTGTAGAGTGTATAGGATTTTTTTGCCTAGTTGTGGTGTCGGGTCAGTTTGTGCTGGCCGGTATGTGTTCTCGTCGGCAAGCAGTGCTTGTGCTTTGGAGATGTAGTCCTTTTTATTCATTATCACTGTCATGTGCCCTTTGTCTGCAGGTAGTATAGTGATGCTCTTGTCCTTCGTCTGCAGAACAACAAACCAGCTCGGCGAGCCAACCAACCTCAACACCCACAACCCGAGCTACAGATCTACTCTAAAACCTTAGATGCCTATAGTCTGCTAATTGTGGCATCTATGCTGCTTTGAGCCATTTATTCTGCTTCAACACTCTTTCAACTCCAAACTGCAACTAACATTTCCCAGCATGCACATTGGAATTAGAGAACTGTTCAAGCTCTGTCCTTGTCCATGACAACATAACCTGCTCTTGGCCCCTTAAACTTACATTTATGGTTTAATATATTTTTCAAGCTAATTCAGGTGTGTTTCCCACTGGACCACTATTGCTGCAACCTTTGGAGACCCAATATCTCCAGCTAAATAAGCTACCTAAGACCATAAGACACAGTAGGCTATTTGGCAAGTCAAGTCTGCTCCACCATTCAATGAGATTATAACTGATCTGAGAATTTGCAACTCTACTTTTCTATCTTTTCCCCATAAACCCTGATTCCATTACTGGTTACAAAGTAGTCTACTCAGCCTTGAACATATTCAATGACACAAGTTTTATAGCCCTCTATGATAAAGAATTCACTATCCTCTGTGAGAAAGGATTCTTTCCAACATCTGTCTTGAATGGCTGAGATTAAGCCTTCTGGCCCAAGACTGTCAAGGGAATACAGCCCCTCTGCATCTATCCAATCAATCCCTCCTTAGAACCTTATGTGTTCAGTTAAGGTCGCCTCTCATTCTTCCAACTCCAATAAATACAAGCCCAACTTGGAATTAAGAATCCACTGATAACCATGAAATCATTGTTGATTGTTGGAAGAGCCCATCTGGTTCACTAATGTCCATCAGGGAAGGAAATCTGTCATCCTCACCTGGTCTGGCCTTCATGTGACTCCAGACCCACAGCAGTGTGGTTGACTCTCAGCTGCCCTGTGAAATGGCTTAACAATTCATTCAGTTGTACCAATCACTACAAAGTCTCAAAGAAATGAAACCAGATGGATCACCTAGCATCAGCCTAGGCACCAGAAAAAACAATGGTAGAAACAGCCCTGTCGAACCTGCAAGATCCTCTTTACTAATATCTGAAGGCTAGTGCAAAAATTGGGAGAGCTGTCTCACAGACTAGTCAAGCAATAGACTAACATAGTCATACTCATAGAATCATTACCTTACAGACAATATCCCAGATACCACTGTCACCGTCCCTGGATATGTCTTGTCCCACTGGCATGACAGACCCAGCAGAGGTGGCAGCACAGTGGTTTACAGTCGGGAGTCCTCAACATTGATCTGGACTCCATGAAGTCTCATGGCTTCAGGTTAAACATGGGCAAGGAAACCTCCTGCTAGTTGCCATGTACCATCGTCCCTCAGCCGATGAATCAGTATTCTTCAATGTTGAACAACACTTAGAGGAAGCACCGAGGATAGCAAGGGCACAAAATGTACTCGGGGTGGGGAATTTCAATGTCCACCAAAAAGAGTAGCTCAGCAGCAGCACTACAGATCGAGCTGGTCGGGTCCTAAAGGACATAGCTGCTAGACTGGGTCTGCAGTACGTGGTGAGGGAACCCACAAGAGGGAAAAACATACTTGACCTCAACCTTACCAAACTGCCAGCTGCACATGCATCTGTCCATGACCGTATCGACAAGAGTGACCATCACACAGTCCTTGTGGAGACAAAGTCCCGCCTTCACATTGAGAATAACCTCCATTATGTTGTGTGGCACTATCACCGTGCTATTTGGGACAGACTTCGCACAGATCTAGCAACTCAAGACTGGGCATCCATGAGGCGCTGTTGGCCGTCAACACCAGCAGAATTGTACTCCAGCACAATCTGTAACCTCATGGCCTGGCATATCCCCCACTCAACTATTACCAACAAGCTAGGGGATGCACCCTGGTTCATGGAGAGTGCAGGAGGGCATGCCAGGAGCAGCACCAGGCATACCTGAAGATGAGGTATCAACCTGGTGAAGCCACCAAACAGGACTAGTTGCGCACTAAACAACATAAGCAGCAAGTGATAGACAGAGCTAAGCGATCCCACAACCAACGGATCAGATCTAAGCTCTGCCGTGCTGCCAGATCCAGTCGTGAATGGTGGTGGACAATTAAACAACTCCCTGGAGGAGGAGGCTCCACAAATATCCCTATCCCCAATGATGGAAGAGCCCAGCACATCAGTGTGAAAAATAAGATTGAAGCATTCGCAGCAATCTTTAGTCAGAAGTGCCAAGTGGATGATCCATCTCAGCCTCCTCCAGTGGTCCCCAGTGTTACAGACACCAGTATTCAGCCAATTCGATTCACTCCACATGATATCAAGAAATGATTGGAGACGCTGGATGGTGCAAAGGTTCTGGACCCTGACAACATTCTGGCAATAGTACTTGAGACTTGTGCTCCAGATCTTGCCATTCCCCTAGCTAAGCTGTTCCAGTACAGTTACAACTGGCAACTACCCGATAATGTGGAAAATTTCCCAAGTATATCTTATACATAAAAAAGCAGGACAAAGGCAACCCGGCCAATTACCGCCCCATCAGTCTCCTCTCGATCATCAGTAAAGTGATGGAAGGTGTCAGTGACAGTGCTATCAAGCAGCACCTGCTCAGCAATAACCTGCTCAGTGATACCCAGTTTGGGTTCCGCCAGGGCCACTCAGCTCCTGACCTCATTACAGCCTTGGTTCAAACATGGACAAAAGAGCTGAATTCCAGAGGTGAGATGAGAGTGACAGCCTTTGACATCATGGCTGCATTTGACCGAGTGTGGCATCAAGGAGCCCTAGCAAAACTGGAATCAACGGGTATCGGGGGCATACTCTCTGGTGCTTGGAGTCATACCTGATACATAGGAAGATGGTTGTGGTTGTTGGAGGTCAGTGATCTCAGCTCCAGGACGTCTCTGCAGGAGTTCCTCAAGATAGTGTCCTCCACCCAACCATCTTCATCAATAACCTTCCCTCTATCATTAGGTCAGAAGTTTGAATGTTCACCAATGATTGCACAATGTTCCGCACCATTCGTGATTCCTTTGATGCTAAAGCAGTCCATGTTCAAATGCAACAAGACCTGGACAATATCCAGGCTTGGGCTGACAAGTGGCAAATAATGTTCGCGCGACACAAATGGCAGGCTATGACCATCACCAATAAAAGACAACCTAACCACCGCCCCTTGATATTCAAAGGTGTTACCATCACTGAATCCCACTATCAATATCTTGGGGGTTGTCATTGACCAGAAACTCAGCCAGACTCACCACATAAAGACAGTGGCTACAAGAGCAGGTCAGAAGCTGGGAATGCTGCAGCGAGTAACTCATCTCCTGACTCCTCAAAGCCTGCCCACCATCTACAAGGCACAAGTCAGGAGTGTGATGGAATACGCCCCACTTGCCTGGATGAGTGCCGTCCCAACAATGAAGAAGCTTGACATAGAGAAGTTTTCCATAGAGAGGGTAGTAGATTGCCTGGGATTTATTGCCAGGGGAAGTGGTAGAAGCAGGTCTGCTACCAATGTTTAAGAGGCATTTAGACAGACACATGGACAGGCAGGGAATAGAGGGGTACGGACCATGTGCAAAAAAGATGGGATTAATTTAGAAAGGAATCATGGTTAGTGCAAACATGGTGGGCAAAGGTGACATTCCTCCTGTCGTATGTGGCATTACATTTATAACTCAGATTCCAGCCTTCTAACTGGGTCTGCAGTTCCGCAAACTCCAAATGCTTAGATGTGGTTTGTCCTGCATGACCTTGGTGTTCAGCAGCTCCCACATACTGCAGTGGCAACACATCATCTATCTAGCCATCTCTACTGTATTTAGTTTATTAATTGCTCTTTAAACTTTGTTGTAATTTTTTACGTGTCCATCTTATAATTAAACTACTTTTGAGAAAAATGACTGAATACCTTGGCACAAGCTAAATAACTTACTTTTAAGACTAGAACGGCATGATCAAATGCCTTTTGTGCATTTTTGTCATGTTAGAATCCCTACAGTGTAGCTAGAGGCTGCTTGGCCCATTGAATCTCCACCAACCCTCCGAAGAGCTACACACCCAGATGCACCCCAGTAACACTGCATTTCCCATAGCTAATCCACCTAGCCTGCACATCCCTGGATACTATAGGAAAATTTAGCAAGGCCAATTCACCTAGCCTGTACATCTTTGGACTGTAGGAAACCTAGGAGGAAACCTACTAAGGCATGGAGAGAATGTGCAAACTCCACACAGACACAGAAACACAAAGCCACAGAAAGATAGCAAACATGTGCAGTGGGTAATTAGGAATGTTGGCCCTTATTTCAAGGATTGGAGTAAAAGAGTAGGTAAGTCTTATTGCAACCTTAAAGGTGCTGGTGAGAGCTCATCTGGAGGACTGTGTGCAGTTTTGGTCCTCTTATTTAAGGAAAGATATAATTTCAAAGGAGGTGTTTCAGAGAATGTTGACTAGGAAGATCCCCGATATGGAGGGGCTGTCTTATGATCGAAGGCTAAACAGCTTGGGATGTTCTCACTGGGATTAAGAAAAATAAGAGGTGATCTCATTGAAACATTTAGGATCCATGTGATGCAGGATAGGATAAATACTGGAGTAGTGAGATGGAGGGTTCACATCTTGCTTTAAAAAATAGTCATCTATTCCATAACCAACCCATTCACAGAAACACGTTAACTTAGAAATGTGCACTTTCTAACAATTTAACTTTGTTCATGGGAGAGGAAACAGAGGGAAACGCAAGCCCCTTGTTTAATTTTACCAAGAGAGGAAATTTAATTTTGTGGTTGATAGAAGCCTTTATTTGTAACTTAAGTTTGTGTTACAGCACAGTTTACTCCATTCATTGAATGCTCAGCACAATGGTTTTTTTCTGGTTATGATCTTTGAATCTGGTATAACAGTTCTGCACATCTGTTTTCATAAAGCACATAGGGATGAATATTCTATGTAATTCAGAAGGGATATATATTTTTCATTAACCCCTAGATAGCTGGCTGTGTGGAAATAATCATCTCCCTGGATTGGTTGGTGGTTGAAGATTCCAGCTCACTTTCACTATGATGCTGAAACACGCTCCTGGTTCAGGAGTCACTTTGATTCTGTAAGAGCCATTTCTAACTTTGAAACCATTTTAGTTGGCATCTTTCTTTCACTTGTTTTTCACTGTCTTTAAGGAGATTTTGGTTTTTATTGACTCAAAAGCGAAAGTTTTTGTCAGTTCAAAACTCAAGTTTTAACCAATTGGAAAAAGTAAAATGTGGAACTTATCAGGAAGATATTTCAAAGAGCAGACAGGGATGATTGCATGGTCTCCTGTGTTGTTATTCTGATGCCCCATCATTTAGTTAACTGGTTGCTGTTGTTCATCTCAATGTGACATATTCATTGTTTCCAGGAGTTTCTTTGCAAAATGGCTCAGTTTGGGCAGGGAGTTGCGCTGCTTAGGGTGATTGGTGGGATTTGTTGACATGCGTCATGCTAAGCGACTTGATTCATTATTGTTTAATGGGACATTGTTGTGTATCATAATATTAATTGTCATTTATTGTCATATCTTTTTCTGGCCTGCAGTTAAGGAAGTTTATCTGGATTTGATGCAGAATCTTAGAATGGTATGTTGCAGTTAGCCTCAAGAAAATAATCAATATAAATTTTCAGATGTCAGTTATATATTTTTCTGTTGAGTTTTGCTTCCCTTTGTTAGGTTTTCTCTTTCATTGAGCCTTTCATTCTTTCAGTAGCTAGGAAAGGCACACTATGCCCAGTTTGAAGGATTTAACAAAGACATTTCTGTGTCAACTGGGGAAGATAAATTAGTAGTAAGTGTCAGGATGGAATATTCTGTACCTGCACCTGTTCAACTACTGAGCCAGTTCCTGATTGGTTGTACACCAAATAAAAAATACTGCCCATTACAACAGAAACTACATCTCAGAATGACATCATTGTTCCAATATTTATTGCAGTCATTGCGGAATTGAAATGCTGTATAATCATCACTTCCATTTTCAGTTCCACAGCTCAGACTCCGAACAGCAAAATATATGTCACACACACTTCTAATTGACTTCTATATACTATTTGAAAGAAACTGGAATCAATCACCAAAAACCTCTTTTAATTGTATTTTAAGCTATTTGTTTCCTGTTAAATTTTTGAAGGAGCCAGTGGTTTTGCAGATAGCAACCAATTTAGGATATGAGATGCTGTCTACTGGCTATCTGGGATAGAATAGAACAGAGTAGAAATGTATTATCTCATGTACTTTTACATGAAAACTACAAGTTGTCCCACCATGGCACATCAATGACAAATGTCATACATAATATAAAAAAAAGTAAGAAGCTCATCACAGTTCAGTTAATGGCTCCTGGGCTCAAGGAAAGTAGATTAAAGAATGATGGAATACCCTGAAGACACAACCTGGACAAGACTGCCATTCCAGGACAACACCACCATGTCGGCCCACTGAAATACGAGGCAAGACTGCCACCCTGGACCAAGACCACCACTCCTGGATGAGACAGTCTGCCAGGTCGTTGGAACACCTGGAAGACGAAGATGAAGAAGTTCTCCGTATGGAGACGACACCTCCACAGTGGGACAAGACAACCACACTGGCAGAATGCTACACTGTGCTGAGACTGCTACTTCTTCTCCTTCAGGCACCCGGGCCTAGTCGCGGACCTGAAGCCTCAGCCTAGCCTGCGAGTCTGGCCAGGGGAGTCAGCCCGGGACCTAGTCACTCACTGGGAGACTCTGGACTGGGGTGAAACCGTGTCTGGCTCATCACGGTGTAGCTGCTGCTGTCGCTGGAGGCCTCCTCCTTCACTGGCCACTCTTAAGACTTAAAAGAAAACGAAGAGAAAAGGAAAATGAGCCAAAGATAAATAACCAAAGAAAAAAAGGCAGAAAAAAAGAGAAAGAAAGCAGATGGTAGCAGATGGACCATGGGTTCAGCCCACCTACTGCTCCACCATCTTAGACTACCATCTTGGAGAAGTGTGTAACAGTGTTGCTACTTTGAGGGTGATTGTTTTAGGAGACAGAAACAATTGGCCGTTGCATCTGGTTAACCTAATATGTCCATTAAGGACAACTGTGCTCCTTCACTGCCTTCCCCCTCTTTCTCTTCACTCCGCTATTCCAAGCAGAGAATAAGGTTCAGATACTGCTGCAGAAAACAATTTGCCAAGTTTGAAGGAATGTATCACAGCAAACAGTCAGCTGCTTGCCTCAAGCTGGGTTCTTGCTGTGCATTGGCAAAGGTCCCCTTTGTCCCCAACTTTGTTATATAATTAAGCATTGGACTGCCTTTTTAAAGATAGAATGAATGACCCTACTTGGCATTAGATGTGTAGGGGAGATCTGGTGGAGTTTTGTTTTGGCACAATGAATTTGGACTTTAATGTGATCTAAACAGTTTAGAAAATCAGGAAAACAAATTGTTCTGAAAACAAATTTGGGGTTCACAGACGTGGTAAGGATTTGTTTCTTTCTGCTGTGTAGAGCTAATGTAATGTAATGGGCCTTAATCTGTACAATAGCCTGCATGCTTGTTAAACAAGAGATCTTATTATACAAAATGCGAAAATGTTTAAAGCAAGGTTTCAATCCAACTCAAATAATTCTTTCAAAAGTCTTATTTTGGCTGCGAATGGTTTGATTTGTGGGGTGGAGTTAGCTGCGATATAAATCTCCTACAGCTGTCCAAACACTCAAAGCATACTGTACTAATCACATCCCTGCAAACTATTGACCTATGCAGCCTTCTAGAATTGATGCATGAGGATATTTGGAGGACAGGACAATCCCAGAGCTTTTAGTGACTGAAAGACAAATGCATTGCATTGTTCCAATTCCTAAGCACTTGCCCAGTAGAGATGCTTCTACAGCAGTATTATCTGTATCCTGCCTAAAGCTATTATTTTACTGTGCTCTCCTATGATTTTCAATGGATAAACATGAATCAAATATGTTTCAAGCTGTATTGCCTGGCATGCTTCCTTACTTTGTGGTAGGAAAATATAAATCTAGAACATTTACAGTTTTAAAATAAAGTTGCCTGGAAGGTAGGAGTAAAACATATGTAAGTCTGTTTCCAAATTACTCTTGGCTGAATCTGTAGCCTCAGAGATCAGATTTTCAGGCATTTTCTGAAAATTGGGAATCCTCCTCATTCATCACAAGGTTATTTTTAGCAATGTATTTGGCTAACACTTTTTAACCAGTAACACAAGGACATCGTAAGAAAAAATGCCAACTTAGTCATTTGACAATTTGCAATGTTTCCAATCAAAATCTTAGATTCAAGTCAATTTTCCATTTCTAAAATTTCCAATATTTTTGTTACAGGTAGTGCTCTTTTAAAGAGGTGTTTGTACCATCTCCTGGAGATAATTGTGTATAGGTTCTATTTGAGGTTCGGCTGTTGCCCCTCAAACAAACTAGTCTCACATTGTGGCCTATAATTCCCAGAATTAAGCTAACCATGTCCCTTCAATACACACCATCACATTTTACATCCGAAGTCTGCACTCAACAAACCAAGTTGTTTTTAACAATTTGAATGATTGCTTGGCTCACTGTTCACAAAATATGTAAATGTTCATTCTTGTTGGGTGATGGGCAAGTGATGGTGCTAAAATCCAAGAATATTTTTGCAGCCAGTGAATACCTCAATAATCAATTCCTAACCAAATTAATTCACCGTTAGAGGTGGATTGGGATCATTAAGGACACCCATCCTGGACTTGCCAAAGGCAAGTGATAAATTCCGTAGGAAGGAAATTCCGACAAACTTCTCCCAATTCATTATGATTTTATTGGAGGTATTATGTTTATGTGTGGAAGCAGTTTAGCTGTTGACCATAAAGTGAAGTTAAGCCTGGGGGCTAGGAGTAATTTACAACATTTTTGGAAGAACTGATAAATATGATTTTAACATCTTCTACAGACATAGATTGCAAAGGCAACGTTGCGGGGTGTGATGTGCTGGTTTGTGAGGAAGGGATTTTCCAGGTTTTATTTCCTCCTTATGTACCCTTGCGTTTTTACCTCACCCAGGAGAATTCATGCCTATTGGTTGATGATATGGGGAGGAATGCAAGGCTAGAAAGTCTCCAAATCAATGATGGATATTATGAGTGTGGGAAGGTTTGATTGATTAGCTCACCAGCCCCTACCAGAACTTTTTGTATACTTCTGTATTTCATCAAGGCAGCTAGTTAAATTTAAATTCAATTAGTATGTCTCAAGTATAAAACAAACCATAGTGATGGTGACCCTTAGAACCATTTTGAATTGTTGTAAAAGCCCATCTGGTTCACAAATGACCTTTAGGGAAGGAGGCCTGCCATCCTTGCCCTGCCTGGCTTAAACATTACTACAGACCTACAGCAATGCAATTGATTCTTAGCTGCCTTCTGAAATGGCCTAGTAAGCCACTCAACTGAAGGGCAAAACACTGTAGCCTTGACAGTAACACCTACATTCAAGCAAAAATCCAGTGGATGCATAGGAAATTTCAAAAGAGATGTTTCCTGCAGAAGGTTTCTTGCAGAAATTCTAGTGTATGGGCAAAATATTTCATGGGAAGTTTGTTTCTGAGGAATGTCACAAGAAGATTTACAATGTTTAAAAGACACATAGATAAGTACATGGATAGGAAATGTTTGGAGGGATATGAGCCAGGAGCTGGCAGGTGGGTTTATGTTTGGCATGGCCTGCTTGGAACTAAGAGTCTATTTCTCTGCTGTATGACTCTATGACTCTATAAGACATAAGGTAGAATAGAATGGACACCACACCAACCAATAGGATTAATGGAGAATGATTAATTAAATATAATACATATCAATCATGAATAAAAGGTATTTTTTAATTCTTGGTGTTTGTAAATATTTTGGAGTTTATGCTTTGCCTAAAGGAGAAAGATACTGAAGTTGGCTGGTACCACAGAAACAGAATATTATGCAAATAACATGCCAGGCCATAAAATACTGTCAGAGAGCATAAGTAAATTAAAGAATGGCTAATTTCACATCAAAAGGTGTGAGGTAATGCATTTTAGGAAGAAATTTTGGAAGGAGTATATGCAATGTAAAGAAGCTGACAACTGTGGGTGAATGTAGGATCCAAAAACGTGCAGGTTAGGTGGGTTGGTCATGCTAAATTGCCCATAATGTTCAGGGATGTGTAGATTCGGGGAATGGGTCTGGGTGAGATGCACTGAGGGTTGGTGTGGACTTGTTGGGCTGAAGGGCCTGTTTCCACACCTTAGTGATTCTATGTCGGTGCAGGCTTGGAGAGCCGAAGGGCCTGTTCCTGTACTGTAATTTAAAAAAGAAAGGTACATACACGTCTGGAAGTCTGACCATAGGTAAAGCCATAAAGAAATAGCATTCTACCTTTATAATTAGGATAATATAGTAAAATAATAGCGAATAATGGTGTGTGTTGCTTGATTCAGTCTTGGACCTCAGGAATTTGTCCTATCACAAACTCATCAACACCAGAGCTGTGGGGAAGATTGCTGATTATATAGTTAGAAATAAGAAGTAAACTGGAGGGATTCCAATAAAGAATTACAAAGCGTTCGAGCAAACTAAGGAACTAAAGTTCAATTACTGGTATGTTATATTGCATTTAATTAAATCCAATATTAGCCAAAGTAGATTGCAAAACACTTTATGGAGTTATGAAATTTTAATTTAAATCACAATTCTACGGGCTTGTGCTGTTGCCTAGTGTTTGGAGCATGGGAGGGTGTGAGCCATCCTTTACACCATGGGATTGAAAGGACTTTGACAGAGTGTACTGATATCACTGTAAAGATGACAACTGCTGTAGGCACAGCTAAACTAAGTCTGTATCTCATCATGGGGTAGCTTTGCTGCTGCCATCATCTTTAACTGTAGGGATTTTCAGGGCTTGCTTAGTGTGGTAGCAGAAGATGACTTCCTGGCCTGTCTAGAAGAGACTCATCAATTGAACAAGGTGTAGTTTATTGTAACTGGTATGATATTACTGAGACCACTGTTATTTTTCTTTTAATTTTATCATTTTCGTTTTGCTTGACATTAAACTTTGAACTTGAAACCGCAATCTGTTTTAAAAAGTAGTAGAGAACAAAGATAAATGTTAACTGTGACGCACTGACCTGGAAAGATAATGCAGGTTAATTACTGTTCTACGTACACTGTAGATGATTCTGTACCTAGATGTTACTATGCTCAGGGACTGACAGCTGGTTGAATGTTGAATTCGTCAATCAAGGGAGGGCCAGTGCTGGCCAGCCAATCGCAGAGAATGTTGAAGCAAAAAGAGAAAACAAGGAGTGATCTGGCTCTGATTGTTTTTTAAGCAGAGGGCAGTTTTGTGTTGTAAAAGTTTCTGGATGGTGCTACTTTTGCTCTGCACTCTCTCTTATTTTATTCCAGTTATGGACTTGTTGAACGTTCTGAGAATAGAAGCCCAGCCTGTAAGAAGTGAATGAATAATTCTGAAACAGAAACAAAGTTGCTGTAAAAGTTCAGTAGGTCTGGCAGCATCTGTGAAGGAAAAAAACAGAGTTAACATTTTGAGTCTGGTGATCCTTCCTCAGAACTCAGGATCCAAAATGTTAACTCTGTTTTTTCCCTTCACAGATACTGCTGAGCTTTTCCAGCAACTTTGTTTTTGTTCCTGATTTACAGCATCCTCAGTTCTTTCAGTTTTTATTTGAATAATTCAGAAAGTCTGTTGAGGCTGTTTGCACTGACTGGTGACTTTAGAATTCAAGCAAAATAGAAAGTCTGATGTGCCTGTAATACAACCCATTGCCCAAGGTTTCATAAAGGCCTGGCATTCATCGTTTCAACAGTTATCAAAGCGGCAAATTATGATTTTTTATTTTCTTTAGTAATTTATCCCTTGCCTGTTTCTGTTTGTCACTGTGTAAGTGGGGGTTCATAATCAAAGAAGATTGAGCTTAGATCATAGATATTAATTAGATTGCCTGGTTGTTTAACTGTGTTACAGTAAAGTTATATTATTAATAATAAATTGATAATTTTTGTTTAAGTAACATACTTGGTGTCCAAGATACATTATTCATAAAGACTGGTTAGGAAAAGTTGAACAAATTTGGGGAATGTTGAATTTTTAAATTTTGTTGTACTGTGAATCCGGTAATAATAAATTTGGTTTGATTTGGCTTGCTATCCCCGTGATGTAACAACACTCCAGACATTGTTACAGAGACTCTGAGGAGGACCTAGATGTGACATCTCAATTTTCTGAGATCCTATGATGTTCTTCCCCCAACACCATACGATATCATCATATTGGATGGTGCTTATGCCACTTAGTATTAATCCTTACCAACTTTTTCAGATTCTGATGTGTCTTTCCCCAAAATAACATTTTTTTCTCAACAAGCTGTGTTGGACTCTGAGTTACATCTGTTATAGATTTGATGTGTTCAAGTGGGGTATACTATTCATTGGCTATCTCGTTTGTTTGTATTTCCTCACAAAGCTTTCTAATTTTTGCGACCTAAACTTGGTTCAGTGTTGATAGCAATGAACAACTCTTCTGCCGTGACAGTTTAGTTAGAGGTTTCACAATCAGCTATGAGATCATTGTCCTTGGAGTTCCCAGGGTACCGTATCCCTAATCAAGGCTCTGGCTCCACACATGGTGATCTCTAAATGTTCCTGGTGTAGTTTCCTAAGGTCAAAAATTACACGACACCAGGTTATAGTCCAACAGGTTTATTTGAAAATGCAAGCTTTTGGAACTCAGCTCCTCCCTCAGGCTTTGGCCCAGTCAATGTCCAGACCCAATATTAACAGATAGTGAGACATTCCTGGTCTCGCATTTGCCCTTGTTGGATCTGGTTGAGCTGATTATTGCTTGCTGACCACTATTTCTGCCTGTGAGGCTTCTCTGTTCTACAATGCTATCAAAGCCTTTTAGTATCTGGTGTCTGACTACTCACTGTGCTAGCTTCTAAGGCATGTCATTTGTGGTTTTTGCAACTTAAGAATTGCAATGGATTTTGCTAATCTCTCGTGCCTGTGTTCTCCTCTTAAGATTGATCTGTGTTGCTTCCAGATCTCCGTTTGTATTTCTCCACTAATCTGTAGAGATTTTTGATGAAATCATCTAAAGATTCTCCTGGATGCTGAATCTTTCAATCAAAGCTTACTCTTTCAAAAATGTATCAATTAGCAATTGCCAAAAGTTTTCAGAACATTTTCAAAAGAATATCTGCTTCTTTACCCCTTTGGTGGGTTCTAACATCATCAGCTTAACTTCCAATTGTATGTAAACGTGTCTCTACTTATTCAGCTCTGACTTACCATCTAATTGAAAGCTATTCTGTGTTTTAGGAACAGTTTTCTTCAAGATGTTCAGTTCTACATTCTGCTTGCTCCATCTCCTGGTAATATTGTGGATAGGCTGAGTGTCAATTTTCTGTCCCATTACAAATCTGAGATTCTGTGATCATTTCTGCCACATCTTCCTATGTGATTATACATTATCATTGCCTGAAAGGCTATCACCTTTCAGTAATACTTGTAATGTTGCTCAGTGTTGATATACTGGAGGGCTTCCCTGTGCATTGCAGCTAAAATGGACGATTCCCACATTTCTCACAACTTCACTGGACATATTCCTGTTTGCTGGTTTAATAAATCATTCCCATTTCCGTAAATTCTTTACTGAATGAATCCTGCTATCTCAGCTTTAATGTGTTATGAAGCAGACCACCCCCATCAAAATATATTAATAATATAGCCTTGACTCTAACTTTTTCTTATGTCAAAGGTTAAGTGCAAGACATTGTATTCTAGATGCAGTTGATTGGTCAAACTATCAACTTTAAGTTTAAGAGATAACAAGGTGTGCAGCTGGATGAACACAGCAGGCCAAGCGGCATCATAGGAGCAGGAAAGCTTGACGTTTCGGGCCTAGA
>JAHRHZ010000035.1:14715414-14725438 GCA_024137785.1 Ginglymostoma cirratum | reverse complement strand
GTTATCTCGGATTCTCCAGCATCTGCAGTTCCTATTATCTCTGATACGACTTCAATTTTAACTTCAGTTAAAATACAGACAAAATGAAAATAAAATAAAAGAACTGCCTTAACTGTAACTATCAAAATGCTTACAAAATAATAGATATGTTAACTGCTACTAATTATCTGCTCCAATATAGTAACATCCCATAAACACACTCTTGGCAAAGGTAAATTCAGTAAAATAGATTGTCTCACATGCAATTCTAGCAGCAGAAAGATAACCCCAGCTTTTAGTGTAATGGAGAGAGGAATAAGAGCTTCCACATCCAGCTCCAAGACTGACAACTGCTGTAAGCTAAAACTAAAAATGCTGGTTCTGTGGGAAATTGACCCTCCCATTCAGCTGCTTCTATTGTCCCAACTTTAAAAAAATGTGAAGGCCTCACAAGCTTGTCTACTTTATTGGCTTTGATCAGACTGGTTAGCACCTCTATCTCAAATTTTCTTCATAAGGAAAAGACAAAATAAGCCTATTATTACCAATGTATCGTCACAAATAAATGATGCCCTTCTAATCATAGTTTTACGAAATGACACCTGTGTTTTCAAACTTCAAGAAATAGATCTCACCTTTAACAGTGGTTTTTGTTTTAGATGATTCCTGGTTTTAATAAAATCTTTTAATTTTCTTCTTCAGTAAGACCAAGGCGAGTAATCTGCTACCTTAATTATTTACTTGCGATATCCTTGGCACAGCAGCCATCTTTTGTATTCCTTTGTGGCCCTTAATTTCCCTCAGTGTACTTGTGCCTCACTGCCCTCTCATGAATGGTAATGATGCTCAACCCAAGCTGTAACTAGTTTCCTCACTTTTCACTTTCCCAGCTTGTAATTGGTTTCCTGAAAGTTTTCCATTGGCCACCAGGGATTTTTATTTTATGACAGAGCTTCTGATGCCTGTTTGCTCTCAGGCTGTATTCTGACTTGAAACTGCTCCTATAGACTACCACCTCATGATGCAGCCTGTATCTGCTTCAGAGTAACTAATTCGCCTCTCCAGGTGATTTCTACCTCTCCTCCTGCTATTTGCTCTTACCAGGTGTTTGCTACGGTGCAGGATTGGATTCTCCAAATTGTTCTGCTCCTACATCCAGAGGGATGAACTGGCTCCACTCCTTTCTGCCCTTGGTTGATAACAACAAGGTTAATTAGAAAAAAAATCCATATATCTCTCAATATTTCAGTCTGTGATAAATTGAGCATTTCTTCCTCTACTGTGATATACTGTCTCCAATGCTTGTTTAATTTTTTGGAAGAGAACCTGATCGATCTCTGTATCCCAGATTCATCTTCCTAGAGGAAAGAAGCCTGATGTCACAACTTGATGACCACTTTAAATGCTTGGTTTAAGTTCGGAGCTGCAAACACCGGATCGCTTATTAAAATGGCCAACAACTTTTTGAAAGCTGCCTGACATTTCTCAGTCCATACCCGAAACGTCAAGCTTTCCTGCTTCTATGATGCTGCTTGGTCTGCTGTGTTCATCCAGCTCCACACCTTGTTATGTCAGTCCATATCATTATGTTTTTTCTGCAGAATGTCTGTCAATATTGCAGTCAGTGTACTAAAGTTTGGTACAGATTTTCAGTTGAACCCGCATGTTCCCAATGCTCTCATAATTTCCTGTATTGTTGTGCATTTTGGGCGCTGTGCTACTAGATGTACCTTTGCACCCCTGGGCAGTACTTGTCGGTGACCCGCTATGTGTCTAGGAAAGGTCACTTGAGTCTCAGCGAACTCACTGTTTGTGATATTGGTTACTAGGCCCCTGACTGTATTTTCTGGAAGAGGGTACCCAGTTATTCCAAGTGTGTTTCCTAAATGTTGCTGTACACTAGGAGGTCATTTAGGTACACTACCCAATTATATAAGCATACCACTGTCTAGTTCACAAGCCTATGAAAGGTGATTGGGGCATGTCAAAGTTGAATTGGCATTACTCAACACTGATAGAATCCATTTGGAATTACAAAGGCAGGGATTTCCTTTGTACAAGCAAATATCTGTTGGTAATTTAGGCTGCTTTACCTGTGCTATCTATGCAATCTTCTGGTAAGAGTCAGTGCTGGTGTCTGCATTAATTTTTCAGTGGCCAATGCAGCCTTGTACAGCCATCCAGCTCGGGCACCGAATATAACTGAGGAACTCCAGCTACTGCTCCTATGTTCTGTTAGTTGGTGTTCCAGTTAGGTAAGAAAAACAGAAAGAATGAAAAAAATCAGAATGTGTGATTTCATAATATCACCTTGGGTGGTAAGTGTCTCTTTTTGCACCTCATTAATGCTACAAATCAACTTATTTATGCTCCATTTCCAATTCTCCACTCCTACCCTGAGAAACATGTAGGTCAGAGCAGGGTTGGCTTCTGTAGCTTGACGAATGCTAGCCCTGACCATCATCCAACTGCATCTTCAGCAGAATGTCCCTGCTTGCTCCGTGGCAACCATCTCCTTAACATTGAATCCATGTAAATTAGTATCAGCAACCACTAGTCTCACCATGTCATCAAGCTCCCCTTGGACCTAATCTCATACCACTTCAACTCATTATTCTGGAGCTTCGGGAGACCAGTGACTTACATTCTTCTGCTCAGTTGCTTTCTGTGAAGGAGCTTACATGCATTTCTAACATCTGTCCAGGATGCATCTTATGGCTCTTAACCTGCTTTGTTAGTGTTGTGCTTCTGTGTCTGTCTATTTCACATTGCTTTCTTAGTGCACAGTAACTAACTTTACCATTGCCTTTATAGGCTGTCAGACTTTGGCTACAAGTTGCATTTCATGGGCAGGACGTCAGTTGTCTAAGAGCGTGCTTTCCATATCTTGGCCTCAACTAGTCAGGAGCATCATACTGTGCACCTTAAGCACATCTGTGTTGTGTCAGTGAAGCAACTACCATGAAAGCAAGGTATTAAAAACAAAATCTGAAATTTCCATTTCATAAACATGTTCCGTAGCTAGCACTGGAAGTCAAAACCTCACAGCTGCTAGATTCTCATATTGAAATGTAAGTATGCAAGGACACGGTTGTGATGGGAAAAGGATCATTTTCTTTGGGGCACATGGGGGTACAATGGTGGCTCACTTGCAAAACTCTATTCCTAATGTAGCAGTAACACACAATGGTTTAATGTTAGATACTTTGGAACTCCTCTTGCCATTAGGAGGCCTGCATGTCACACAGAAACTTCATTATGATGGATGTGATCATTAAGGACTTCCTTCAAAAAACACTTGTATTATCTTTCTTCCCATTCTCTATAAATTATTTCACATTGAGAACACTGTGCTAGGGTTTAAGGATCCCTGCCAGGCTATCTGCAGTCAAGGAGTCAGGGATGTGCAATGCTTGGTGATTGTAACTTCTTGCTTCTTTCGAATTTCTGAAAGAGGCTGCTCATTTCTCACATGGGTCTGACAGTAAAAATTAAAGTATGGATTTCAACAGTGCCAGAGAACATATATTTACAAAGGTTATTTTCAATAATGATTCCCCAGTGATTATGTGCCCTTAATGATTTATCTTCCTCCTCTGCCTCCCATTACATCTATAAACAGTCCAAACTTCCACAGCTGAGATGGTGGGAGTTTGCTTTGTAGTTGACTTTGTTGGCCTGGAACTCTTTGGCAGTCGAACCCTCATGCCTTTGGGCCTGGAGGGCCCATGCTTGCTGAGAGTCTAATACCCAGATGCAGGCTCACACTCCTTAGCTTGAATTTCTGCAGGCTTTGGGATCACTCACAGGGGGAGCTGGATGATCTACTGAAGTGCCCTGAGAAGACCCTTTTGGGGTTTTGTGTATGGTTCTTCCTCTTTGTGGGTGTTTTCCTGTGAGGAAGGGGCACTAGAGGGAAATGCAGGTCTCCCAGCCCCTTCTCATCTTGCCTTTGATATTGAGCACCTTTGGCTAGAGCAGTAAAGCGTGGGTCTGTGCCCATCTGTGGCAGGCACTGAGTGGGCTAGACCTGTATTTGGAGGCAACCAGGCATACACAAGCCAGAGCCAACATGAATGATGGATTCTCACCATGTGCCTCAGTCAAACCTGCCTGCTGTTTCTGCGCCTGTCTTTGCATTCTGTCAAGTCATTAACGGCTGTGATCTCGGGATCATCTTATATATGGGGCTGAGCTGGTGCCTGATCTCTGGCAGTCCTCTGAGTGTAACAAGCCTGAAGCACCAGAGACGTGTCAGTGATGTGTGCACCAGAATGGACTCCTTATTCAGTTCCAGAAAGATAATCCGCTGAGGTGAAACTTCCTGATCTCCTCCAAAGTGAAGTGGAACTGAAGGTCTCAGGTGCTGCCTGTTTGCAGAGGCTCACTGGGTCTTGCAAGTGCTTCCTTAAGAGTACGAGTGGTGGTCCTGAGTGTGAGATAGCAGAGGGACAATAGTGGCATGTACCTTGAGGGGCATTGAGGATCATGGATCTTTTTCCTGCACTGTTGTAAATTCCTCCTAACTCAGCGCACAGCTCAGAACTTGGCTGTTATGTGGATCCAAGCTGGGCTGATCTTATTGAGATGCCTCTTGTGATGGTCACCTGGAAAAAGCACTGCCTTCCTTTCAACCACCCAGTCCACTAATTTCTCCAGCTCCTGTCCACAGTGTTGCCTACAAGCTTTCCTGTGTTCCATAATGGTCAAGTACCATATGGTTATCGCACCGAGAAAAGTCGCTCCGAGCCATCACCTCAGAATAGTTTAAGATTGCCTCAGCAGCTTGGCACCTCCAACAATGCTGCTTGCCATTACTATGTCAGTCCATTGGAAGGTTGAAACCTTGTAACACAAGTCAGATTGCTGCCAACCGATCAAAGCTGAAAATTAACTGTTGACTACCATAATAAGATCGTATTAGCCATGACTTGTTTTCTCAACACATTTTCAGTTACACCTGTGCGATGATGATAATTCGATCACATCATTTTACCTTAACCCTGAATGTATATGCCCTTCTGATACTCCTGAAGGCAGTGATTTGTATTGGTCTGACTCCAGAAACCCACCAGGTCTCTTATTTAGCATTGAGGCCTTTGACAATAACAATTACATCTTGGTCAGATCTGGAAATTCATCACACTCAGATGTAAATCCTTTCTCAGAACCTAGTCACTGGACCCGAAATGTTAACTCTGTTTTTCCCGTCACAAATGCTGCCAGACCTGCTGAGCTATTCCAGCAAATTTGTTTTTGTTCCTGATTTAGAGCATCCGCAGTTCTTTTGGTTTTTATTTTGACTTTGTTTCTTTCTTGGTTCTGAGCCTGGACATGCTGAGGCTTGATGCAGTGCCCCACTGCTCTTCTGATGGTCCCCGATGACTTTGCACAGACTAGGATGAAAGCTTTACAAATTCATGATCTGTGATTCTTAGTAACACAGTGGGTGATACTGTTACCTACTGACCTCTTGGGATTTCTGATGCTACATTCTTGTCCCTGATGCACATCATCAAATCCATTCTGGAAGGTTGCAAATGGTTTGAAGTTTTCCTGTGACTGATAAAATAGAATTGCAACCCTTGAATTGCTTCAACAGATAGATTATCATCTCTGGAAGCTGCAATATCACAGGAGTGCTGCATATCTAGTTACTTCATGGTCACTCAGTCATGGGTCATCAGTCAAACTTACTGAACTATTGTTTGCGGATTAAACATTATGTATCTTCCTTGTATATCTCAAATGTTGTTTACTCTCTGCATAAACGGCAATGTTTTCTGTGAATGAGCCTTCCTACTTTTACAGTATTTTACTGGGTGAAAAATGTGACGTTCACACTTCATAAATGTACCATGAAATTCAGGACTTGGCTATTAATCACATTGAGCACAGCTGATTGCAAACATGTGTTAGCAATTGACACCATTTTTATTCATTTCTCTAAAATCAGTCTACAGCAATGTTTGAAGTGATTTTTTTTCCCACCCCCACATACAAATTAGCAACATGGGACAAATTGAAAGCTTTAATTATCCTGACAGAGTTGCTGCAAGCAGCATTATCAGCAGTTTTTCTCTCAATTATTTTTCTGTCCCCACTCTACATTGGTCTTACGTCATAAAAGGTGGCCATTCAGCCTGTGAAGAACCTTGATGTCCTCCCTAAGTGTGGTGCCCAGAATTATACATGACAAGCCAAGGCCTAAGTCTTTTTTTTGTTTATTCATTCACTGGACATGGTTGACATTGGCTGGCCAGCCTTCATCATCCATCCTGAGTTACCCTTGAAAAAGGTGATGGTGAGCTGCCCTCTTAAACCACTGCAGTCTGCATGCTATGGGTTGACCCACAATACTCTTAGGGAAGGAGTTCCAGGATTTTGACCCAGAAACTGAAGGAATGGTGATATACTTCTAAGTCAGGATGGTGAGTGGCTAGGAGGGGAATTTGTAAGTGGTGGTGTTCCTACATATCTGCTGTCTTTGTCCTTGTAGATGGAAGTTGTTATGGGTTTGGAAGGTGCTGTCCAAGTGGTCAGTTTATGAAGGTTTAGCATGACTTCCTTGTGTTTTTATACTCAGCAACTTATTTAGAAAACCATATATCTGCTCCTTTGAATCTTTTACAATGTACCTACTCTGACCTTTTGGCTGTACCACCACATTGTTCCCCACATCACCACCATCACCACTTAAAATAGCATTATTTCTGCTCATTTCATCAGTTTACCAATGTATTCACATCTGATCTATTATTAGGTATTAGATTTGCCAAATTCTGTATCACCCACAAATTTTGAGATGTACAGTTCAGGAGTCAAAGCTTTGTTAGCCAACATTGAAAATGTTTTTAATTCACACTTCGGATCTTGGTGCTTCTGACAAGACTTTTTCCTTCATTTGTTTGATGGATATGGACTCCATTGGCGACACCAGCATTCAGTGTGTGTCCCTAATTGCCCTGGAGGAGATAGTGCAAAGCATCCTTCTAGACCACTGTAATCCTGGGGTTAAAGAGATATGCGCAGTGCTGTTTTTGAAGGGAGTTCCAGGATTTTGACCCAGTGACTATGAGAGGGTGAAGGCTTCCACTTATCGTCATGCTTAAACCATCAGCTTCTATGTTTGGGATGCTCTTTTGACTTGTTTGTTAAATGACATTCACATTGATGGCAGACTGGCTCGGCATAGGTAGACGGGGGAGGATGGCCAGTTTCCTTCCTGAAGGAAGATTACAATGGTCCAGCAGGGAGGCGATGGCCTCATGGCATTACCGCTGGACTATTAATCCAGAGACCCAGGTAATGTTCTGGGAACCTGGGTTCAAATCCCACCTTGGCAGATGGTGGAATTTGAATCCAATAAAATATCTGGAATCAAGAATCTAATGATGACCTTGAATCCATTGTCGATTATTGAAAAAAACCCGTCTGGTTCACCAATGTCCTTTAGGGAAGGAAACTGCCATCCTTACCTGTTCTGGCCTACGTGTGACTCCAGACCCACAGCAAGGTGGTTGACTGTCAACTACCCTCTGGGCAATTAGGGATAGGCAATAAATGCTGTCTGGCCAGTGAGGCCCTTGTCCCATGAATGAATAAAAAACCCAGCCGATTCAGTATACCCAGTATATGCCCATTTGAAGTTAAGTTCAAATGTTTGTCCTCTTTGTCTTGGATGCCTTATTGTACTGCAGACAGATGATCCCATGCAAACAGATTGGTACAGAGAATTGTTTTACTGGTGTTTTAAACAAAAATACCAGGTTTAAAAATCAATGTACACATATTTTTCTCGCCATGCCGCTAGTTTGTAGCAACTTCCAAAACCATTGCTTTTTGGTGTGTGAAATTGTCATGCTTCAGATGATATGCCATAATTCTGTCTATTTCCACGTGAAATCTCCAAACAGTAGCTTTATCTATCTATTTTTGTAACCGGTTATACTCTAAATTAGAGGCTTTTTTTTGAAAAGATGCAGATTTGTTTTACTGAACTTGTGTTACCATGACATCTGTGGTAGATGGATAGCTGTGAACTTTAACAACATAATCCAACAACATTCATGCCATATTTCTGGTCAAAAGAGTGAATTAAGGAACTTTGATCATTTCAAACTACTTGAATGAAATTTGAGTCATATTTTCTTTGCAAGTGAGTACAATTGGAAGCAATTTACGCCTTGTAAGACTGGAAGCTGTCTGAAAGGGATGAGCGTGTGATGGGGATGATCAGTTGTCCAGATGGGAATTAAGATCTAAGTAGATACTAGCATATAAATTGATTTTTGATGCCTCAAAAATGTCCACAAGAAACAGGGAACAGTTAGACACCAAGTATAAAATTGAAGTGCTGGTCTGGCTGTGGGTGGTCACTATTTTGAAATATCATAAGCATCTGACACAAAGAGTGGGTCTGTCTTAAACTCCTGTGCATTTTCACAACACAAACAGAACACCTGCTTGATCTTTTGTGCCCATTTATAAGGTACAGGGAAGTAAGTGGGGTTAAAAATTGAGACAAAATAATCGCGGGAATTGTGGTCGAACAAAGGAATTAACTTATATGCCAAGTACATGCAGTACATCGTAAAGCTTGGGCATGGAGAAATTAGGTTGTTTTATACACTGGGTGAATTTATACAGTGCAATTTTTCAATCTGTGAAATTTTAATAAATGAATGGCTCTATTTTGATGTGTCCTGCTTCTGGGAATAATGGGTAGCCTTTTGTTAAAATAAAGTTCTTTTGAGATGGATAAAACTGAACTATTTACCCTTTGCAATTGTCACATCCTGCACATCACAATCAAGTGACTGATTAGGGGCAGAAGGATTCTATCTTGAAAGATTTTTTATAGTGCTCTTGGGGACTTGTTTCAGGTGCCAGCCCACAAATTGGCAGCTTTATTAAATTTACAGCTAGCTGGGATCTGAACTGCTGACCTCCCTGTTAGGTGCCAGCCCCAGTACTTGAATATCACATCAAATTCTTCATGGTTTATTGGTATTGAAAACCACAAATATTTCACTTGCTTTTTCTTCCACCTTGCCCAACTCAGGGTTCAGTTTCCTGAAGTGAACCAGAGCCACGTCACCATTTTATGTGACTTCAATTAACATGGTGCAGATCAAGAGAATACTGGATATGAATGAATGAATCTGTTTCCTTCTCAAGACTCCAGATGTGATCATGAGCAAAGTTCAAAGAGTTTGAAAGCCCCTTGAGACAAAAGATTTAAATACAAAAGTCCAATCATTCTATACTATTACTTAACCTAATGGTAACTGCATATATTGTTATATATTTAAACTGTTTTAGTTGAATTCCAGCTTTCCTGTAATTCTTCTTATATTTGTACATTACAGAATCCCATATGCATTGGGATGCTATTCTGTGAAGGTATTGGGCTTGATTTTCCATGGATTGGCAATTTCATACAGAGACTTATGAAAGAAATTTCTGAGGAGAGATTCTGATAGGAGATTCCAATCAGAGCTCCTTCAGAAAGGTGGATCCATACTTCCATTCTGACAGTTCTCTTGACGCACCGAAATATCAGAGGAAGGCAAAAAGGGCCCCCTTTACGTGCAGATACGTAAAGCTTGGGCATGGAGAAATTAGGTTGTTTTATACACTGGGTGAATTTATACAGTGCAATTTTTCAATCTGTGAAATTTTAATAAATGAATGGCTCTATTGTGATGTAGGTGCTAGGAGAGTAGGAGGACAGACGGGTAGAATGCCAGATGGGTAGGGTTCCAGGGCACCAACTGCATAGAGAGACTGCTAGGGAGGGATGGGGTGTCATGTTTAGGACACCAGAGAGTAGAGGGTAGGGTGCCAGGTAAGTCAGCTGAATAGTGGGTAGGCTGTCAGCTGATAGGATACCAAGTGAGAAGGGGATAGGGTGCCAAGTGTGTAGAGTGCAAGATGCCAAGGTAAGAATGCATTGTTTAGGATAGGTTGGGAAGATGGGAGAAATCAGTTCTGACTGTGTGTGTGTGTGTGTGTGTGTGTGTGTGTGTGTGTGTGTGTGTGT
>JAHRHZ010000035.1:14694643-14707725 GCA_024137785.1 Ginglymostoma cirratum | reverse complement strand
CTGGACTGACCTATCTCCTCCCTACCCCCCGACCTACACTCACCTTTACTGGCTCCACCCCCACCTCTTTGACCTGTCTGCCTCCTCTCCACCTATCCTCTCCTCTATCCATCTTCTATCTGCCTCTGCCTCTCTCCCTATTTATTTCAGAACCCTCTTCCCCTCCCCCATTTCTGAAGAAGGGTCTAGGCCCGAAACATCAAGCTTTCCTGCTCCTATGATGCTGTTTGGCCTGCTGTGTTCATCCAGCTCCACACCTTGTTATCTTGGATTCTCCAGCATCTGCAGTTCCTATTATCTCTGATACAATTCTATTACAGTCAGTTTTCTTCTCTCATTTGATAAGGAAAGTGAGAGTATTAAAATACGCTTTTGATATCCCTCTGATTTGTTTTCAAAGTTGCTCACGTCAGTGTCAAAGTGCTTCCTCTTTTGGGTCTTCGAATCTCCAGAAATTATCATAGAAACAAAATTCTGTCTCTTAACACATGGTTGAGAGGGGAAGCAGCCTTGCTTTCTTTCTAAGCTGGAATGCCCTAGTTTTATTAATTCAGAATGTTTCTTCCTTAACTGGATTGCAGCTGTTCCTTGATCAGGGTGGGAATTTCCAAGTTTCACTTCGATAAGCAAATAAAACAAATTTAGCTTTTACAAGCATGGACTTTGAGAATTTTACTTTGACCACAATTGAAATACACTGAAAGGAGATATTTTCAAGACTATGGGGACAATGCTGGGGGCAATCAGATTAATTGGATATTCTTTTAAAGCTTCAGCATTTGCAAATGGGCTGAATGACATTGTTGCTGTCTGATTGTTTACGGTAATATAGTCATCAGACTCCAGAGCAAAAAATACACAATATAATGAGTGTCAGATGACTACAGCCTTTTAAAATGGATTCTTTTTAGGACAACCTCACTATTCTTCTCCTTCATGGAACCTGGGAATCATTGGCATCGCTATCATTTATTGCCCTGAAGAAGATGGTAGTGAGTTGCCTTGAACCACTGCAGACTTTTATTCATTCAGGGGATGTGCACATCATTAGCTAGGTCCACAATTATTGTCTATACTTAATTGCCCTGAAGAAAATGGTGGTGAGTTGCCTTCTTGAACCACCGCAGTCCTCATGCTGATTGGGGGAGGTGACAGTCTAATGGTATTATTGCTGGTCCTGGTAGTGTCCTGAGAACCTGGGTTCGAATCCTGACACAGTAGATGGTGGGATTTGAATTCAATAAAAATCTGGAATTAAGAATTTAATGATGACCATGAATCTGCTGTTGATTGTTAGGGAGAAAAAAACCCATCTCTGGTCACTGATGTCCTAGCCATCCTTACTTGGCCTTGCCTGCGTGTGACTCCAGATCCACAGCAAAGTGGTTGATTCTTAACTGCCCTCTAGGCAATTAAGGATCTGCAAACAATGCTGGCCTAGCCAGAAGCCATCATCTTCTGAATGAATATTTAAAAAAAAATGTAGGCCCACAATAAGAAGGAATTCCAGAATTATGACCCAGTGACAGTACAGAATCAGTGATACATTTCCAAGTGTGGTTTGGAGGGCAACTTACTAAGATGGTGGTGTTTCTCCTGTATCTGCTGCCCTTGTCCTTCTAGATGGAATGGTTATGGATAGAAAGATGCTGTTTAAGGATCTTTGTTGAATTTCTTCAGAGCATCTGCAAAATGGAATAGATTAGAATAGGCATTTATTGTCACTTGTATATTTTACAAAAAAAATACAGACACAACTGTTAACATGGACTGGTGGTGGAAGGAGTGAATGTATGTGGAAACGGTGCTAATCAAGTGGGCTGCTGTGTCCTAGATGGTGTCAAACTTCTTGATTATGTTAGAGCTGCTGTACTCATCCAAGTAATTGAGGAATATTCCATTGCATTCCTGACTTTTGCACTGTAGATGGTGGTCACATTTTTTGAGAGTCTAGTGGTGAGTGAATCGCTACAGTATTCCTAGTCTATAGCCTGCTGTTGTAGCCACTGTATTTATATGGCTGGTCCAGTTCAGTTTCTGGTCAATAGTAACCCCCAGGATAATAATAGTGGGGTTTCAGTGATAAATGTCAAAGGGCAATGGTTAAAATTTATCTTATTGGAGATGCAGATTGAGTTTAATTTGGATTAATGTGAGGTATTGCATTTTGGTAAAATAAACAAGCGCAGGACTTATGCAGTTAACAGTAGGGCCCTGGTAGTGTTGCCAAACAGAGAGACTGAGGGGTTTAGGTACATAATTCTTTGAAAGTTGTATCACAGGTAGACAGTTTGGTTTTATGAGGCATTTAGTACTCTTGCCTTAATTGCTCAGACCGTTGTGTACAGGAGCTGCGCTGCTATGTTGAGATTGTGCAGGACGTCGGTGAGGCCACTTTTGGAGCACAGTTCTGGTCACCCTGCTATGGGAAGAATATTATTAAACTGGAAAGGGTGCAGAATAGATTTACAAGGAGGTTACTGGGACTTGAGGGTTTGAGTTAAAGATAGGCTGGATAGACTGGAACTTTTTTCACTGGAGCATAGGAAGTTGATGGGTGAGGTATTTAAAATCACGAGGGGCACAGATAAGGTGAATAGTTAACATATTTTTCCTAGGGTTGAGGAGTTCCAAACTAGGGGGCATATTTTTAACGTGAGAGGAAAAGATTTAAATGGGACCTGAGGAGCAACCTTTTTCACACAGAGAGTGGTTCGTGTGTGGAATGAACTGCCAGAGGAGATGCAGGTAGATGCAGATACAGTTATAACATTTAAATGACATTTGGACAGTACGTGAATAGGAAAGGTTTAGAAGGATATGGACTAAATGCAGGCAAGCGGGTCTAGTTTAGTTTGGGAAACTTGGTCGGCGGGACAAGTTGGACAGAAGAGTTTGTTTCTGAGTTGTATGGCTCTATGACTGTACATTGCTTATCACTTGTCAGCACAAGACTGGGTATTGTCCAAGTCTTCCTCCATTTGGAGATGGACTGCTTCAGTCTCTGAACATTGTACAATCATCTGTGGACATGCCCAGTTCTGATGTTACGATGGAGGGAAGGTCATTGAAGCAACTGAAGATGGTTGATCATAACACCCTACTCTCAGAAACTCCCACTGACATGTCCTAGAGCTGATAAATGAACTCCGACAATCACAAATATCTTCCTTTGTGCCAAGTATGACTCCAACCAGCAGAGAGATTCTCCCCCGCCACAGCCATTAAATCTAGTTTTGTGAGAGCTCCTTGATGCCACATTTGATCAAATGCAGCTCTGATGACAAAAGCAGTCATTCTGACCTGCCTTCTAAAGTTCAGCTCTTTTCCCCTGTTTGAATAAAGGCCATAATGAGGCCAGCCGCTGCATGGTCCTGATGGAACCCACACTGAACAGGTTACTGATGGGCAATAGCTGCTTAATAGCACTCTTGATGACACCTTGTAATCTAAAAAAAACCTCTACCTATTTTTCTAATCAACCTGTGCAGAGATGTTAGTACACACCTCTGGGGCAGATGGGACTTGAACCCAGGTCTCTTGATCCAGGATGATACCTTCTATCATGTTGCTAATGATTCAGAGCAGCCCAATGGGGCAGTAAATGTTTGGGTTGGATTTATCATGCATTATCTGTACAGGACATACCTGGTCAATATTCCACATTGCCTGGTAAATGCTAGAATTGTATCTGTACTGTAATAGCTTGGCTGAAGGTGCAAACACTTCTGGAGCACGTGTCTCTAGTACTACAGCCAGGATGTTGTCAGGCGCAGAGACATTTAGATTGGGGAGAATGAGGTTTCTTATTTGTCTCCTGTTGACTTTTTCACCACCTATTGCAGGTCGAATCTGTCAGCAGTATCTTTCAGGACTCAGCCAACATAGCCTGTAGTATTATTAATAAGCCAGTCCTGCTAGTGGATATAAATGTTCTCTATAGGTTCTGTCACTGTATCTCTGTATGTCGATCTGTCGTTTTTTATCTGTTTGTTACTCTGTAACTGTGTGTGTCTCTCTCTGTTCTCTCCCCCTCTCCAGTATCAACTCCTTCCAAGCTCCTAAAATTTCAATCAAGTCAGCGATTAACCTTGTATATTCTATGAATTACCAAGCTAGTTAATGTAAAGTGGTTATTGACGGGGAAATATATATACCTTGTGTAGGTAGTCGCATTAACTAATTGATAAATGTGCATTGGATGCTCCTTGCTAACAATTGGTTGATTTTACCAGCATGATTCATTGCTACCAGCTGCTTAAAACATACGATGGTAACAGAAAATAAAAATGGCTTCACGACATGCATGGGCTTTCTTTTGGGAGACATAATTATATGTGAACTTTTCTAGGCAATGCTCACTAAAGTTGATTCGGATTCAAAATCTGTACTAAGTAGGAAAACTTCTTTTGAGATATCAAACCTTTTCCAAGCGTCAAACAATTTAAGAAGCTTCATATGATAATTTTGCACCTTATGAACATGATTTTTCATTTTGAGGCTAAGTATGAGAATGGACGTGCTAGTTATCCACTTACTCACCGCCTCATTGCTGAGAAAATATTACTAATCAGCTTTGTATGAGCTGATTAGCAACCTTTAGCAAGTAACCCATCCTATCGCAGTCTTCAATTCAGAAGGCAGCTACTTCTTGGTCCCAAAGACCATCAGTCGAGGCTTATTTCTCAAGGAGAAGCTAACTCTTTTTCTTTTGCTGTTTGTGGTATTGGGGGGCATGCACAGAAAGGAGTCAAGGAGATTGCAGGCAGGGACCGGAGGTTGACTTTCAGATGACAGCCTGTCGCTCCTTACCTGTGCTTCTGCACAAGTATCTCTCCAGGGTCAACTCTCCCAATTATTTCCACATCTTGCCACCCTCAGGAAGAGGAAAGTTCCACCATGTTTCTTTGATTAGGGCAACAGGGACACTTTCAGTTATGAACAATGTCTCTGATCTGTGTGTCATTAACACTGTTTATTTGAAGTGTGTACTATCACATTTGTAGACTTTACTCCAGATACTTCATAACATCAAACACCATTTCTACAAACAAGCCCTTGTTCCCTATGTAATGGAGTGTGACTTTTTCATGCACAACAGCTGCTATTGTAGCACTACAGAGGGGTAGACCAGGATGGTCTTTCATGTCATAGTTATCATCTTAGAGCCGACATGAGTACGTCTCTGCAGACGTTTACAACTATAAAAACAATAAGAAATCGCCGTCTCTCCCTATACTTCATAGAATCCCTGCAGTGGTGGAAGCAGGCCATTTGAATCCACGTTCACCCTCGAAAGAGCATCCCACCCAGATCCACCCCCTACCCTAGACACTATGAGCAATTTAGCATGGCCAATCCACCTAACCTGCACATCTTTGGACTGTGGGAGGAAACCAGAGCACCTGGGGGAACCCCATGCAAACACAGGGAGAATGTGCAAACACCACACAGACAGCCACTCAAGGCTGGAATCAAACCCAGGTCCCTGGCATTATGAGGCAGCAGTGCTAACCACTGAGCCACTGTGCTGCCCAGTAATTCAGCATTCGTGCAACAAACCTATGAGTTACCTAACCACATTAAATTCATTAGACGTTCATTTTCATCTGAGTGAACCAAGAAAGAGCCAAAAGTGCCTCGGTCAACCTGTCTGGGAGGCAATAAATCACTATATGTTTGCCCCCTTCCCAACTCCAGATAATCTCCAGGGGAGCCTCTGTTTTTCTCCACACACCCCACAGAAACGGGTTACTGCAGATCAAAGCTGACCATTAGGACTGGGCGTTATCAATCAATATGCTGTGGCAACTGATTTAGCATTAGTGTGGAACAAAGCCAATTTTGAAAATCTGGTGATTAGTTGCAATTATATTTGTCTGTAACGTTCAGATCTGGATTGTTGTGTGTAAAAATGATGTGAACAGTCTTTCCTCATAAGAAGGCAGACAAAGCTCCTGTTCCATTCTCAGGCAATCCATGAGGAATGTGGATTCACTCCAAAATAATCGAAGTCTATGGTAAGCAAAATAAAGTGACTGAGCATGTCGAGTAAAAATAGATGTTGTGCATTAAATTGACAGGGCCCCTATCCATCATGCGTTGCTTTTGTAATGATTCATTCTGCGACACCATGAGAGAGGATGTAGACTGAGACCAATATGTTTTCTCTCTAAGAATATTTGTCACTATCCAATGTGTATAAATTTGAGAGGGACTTTCTATCCTTAGTCCACGCATCTTGATTTCAATATTCTATATCGCTCCACAAAACACACCATTCGCTAATTTTCCTTGTGGTCTTATTTTACAAGTTGCTGTTTTTAAAACCTCATGAAATTAACACCTGAATTCCCTCCACGTCATTTGCACCAATGTATATAACTTCACATCTAATGATTAGTAATTGAGTTTAGCGATATTTTTGACCATTGCCATTTCATCCTCGCAACTTCTTACAGACCACATTTATTTATTATTATTCCTATTTTATTAACATCTCTAAACGTGGCCCCGTGAGAATTCCTAGCTGTCTTTCTGAATCTTCGATGCATACAGGGCACAACAGGAGCTCTGAACCAGATCCTGCAACACATCGCAATATATTGCAACACACCTTTCATAACTCTGAAAAATTACCCTTAACTTCTGCTCTTTGTAATCCCATGCTTTTAATCAAATTTAACACCCTTTCCCTAATTTCTTGCTCTTTAATTTTCTCGTTTGGTCTGTAGTGTGGTACCTAATAAAAGAAATTCTGAAAATCCATGACCACATCTGTCACTTCTTCAAAATTTTTTTTTTGGGTTGTTGAGTACAATCATCCTTTCTGGAATCTGCAACTGTTTCTAATTTCATGTAAATTAATTCTTTTCAGGGTAATTTTAATCGAACCAGGTTATAAGCAAACCAATTGAGTCAACAAGCCATTTTCTGCTGTACCTCAGTTTATTTTCCATTGGCATTTTTGGAAGTAAAATCAGTTGAAGTGAAAAGCAGTAAGCTAACATTACCAACTATATCTTGCAGAAATACCAGCTTTTCCATACCAAGTTAACTGGAAACTTTTAGATCTGTCCATGTGGGCAACAAATGTTTCTATTTCTTTTGATCAAAAGTGCAGTCTATTTCACTAAGAATATGCAAACAGTGCAAGAATATTGTTGGAAAATCCATCTGGCAATCTTTCCAAGGACTGCAGTCTGTAGTTTACAGAAACGACACCTAGAATGGTTAACAACAGTACGGGCGCTTATGCTTTTCATTAGGTGAATATAAAAGTTTTGTTCCAATTTGAAGTTGAATTGAAGGTTCAAATTACATGTACCTCTTTCAGTGGTTCAAATTTTACCTCAGCCATCACTTAATTACAGTATTAAAATTATTATTTTTATTGCAACTAATCATTGTGGTTATATTTATTGCATTTATTCTTAATTGTCCATATTTATTTAAGTGATTTACTATACCGGCTTTTATCGAGATATTAGCTCTGGTTGTATATGGCAGAGCTTTTTTAAAAAACTTCATTGCTGGCAGTTCTTTTGATATTCCAAATGGCTTTTAAATTTGCGATGGCTGCAACATCAGAAATTTTTGACTTGCAATGACAACATTTTTAATTGGATCAGTTAGAAATATGGAAGATGGTACATTGTCATTCCACTTTTACCAGATTGAATAACTGATGGTGTTTATAAAGAACCCTTATGAAAGCAAAATATTCTAAGGTACTTCAAAAGAGTTACCACACAAAATATAACAGTAAACCTCGGAAGTGGTACTGCGTGGAGGAGGTTTGTCTTCACTTACAAGGTTGTGAATCTGTGGGATTCCCCACCCAGTGAAGCAGTTGAGGCTATCTCGTTGAATGTTTTTAAGGCAAAGATATATTTTTGAACAGTAAAGAAATTAAGGGTTATGGTGAGTGGACAGGTAAGCAAAACTGAGTCCATGAGAAGATCTGGCATGATTTTAATGGATGGCGAAGCAGGCTCGACAAGGCCAGATGGCCTACTCCTGCTCCTATTTCCCATGTTCTTATTTCTCATGTAAGAACCTGTTAGGGCAGGTGATCAAAAACATCGAGGGTCTTAAGAATTGTCCGAAAGGAGCCAAAGGGAGAGGTCTGAGAAGAAGTTAGATATCCTAGACTCAAGGTAATTGAAAGCCTGGCAGCACCCTTATCCCCAAATAAGAAGGTTGTGGGTTTGAGACTAGAGAGTTGAACAGACAATCATACCTCAAATTCAACAAAATACTGAGGAAGTACTCTACTCGGGAGGAGATGACCTTGTGGTCTTATTGCTGGACTCTTAATGCAGAGACCTGTATAATGTTTCAGGGACCTGGGTTTGAATCCTGCCATGGTGGATGGTGGAATCTGAATTCAATAAAAAATGTTGAATTAACAGTCTAACAATGACCATGAATCCAATGCTGATTGTTAGAAAAGCCCATCTAATTCACTAGTGTCCTTTATTGCCATCCTTACCTGGTCTGGACTACATGAACCACCGCAATATAGTTGACTCTTAATTGCCCTCTGGGCAGTTAGGGATGAGCAATAAATACTGGCCTAGCCAATGACACCCTCACCTTGTGAATGAATAAAAAAAAGTGCTGCACTATTGGAGGTGCTGCCTTTTGTCTGGTATGTTAAACTGTAAAACTGCTGCTTTCTGAGATAGATTTAAAGAACTCTTGGCCCAGTTTTAAACATAAGCAAAGGAGTTATTCCCAGTGCCCTCACAAATACTCACGACTTGATCAATGACTAAAATAGATAATCTGGTCCATTGGTGCCTATAGGAACTTAACTTTTTACGCACACATTGACAGTTGTGTTTCCTACATTATAACAGTGAATACATTTCACATGGTATTAAAGCACTCTGAGACACCATGAGGTTGCAAAAGGTGCTATATAAATGAAAGCCTTTTTAATATTTGTTGCCTTGATGCATTGCTAAATGCATCATCTTTTATAGTTACGAGGGGGCTCTAGCAAAAAGGTAGAAGAAACATTCCCAGTAGGGGAAAGTAATTAAAGACCACTTAATTGTAAAATTTTACAGTCTCTGTTGTGTGTCTGTGTTGTATAGTTTTCTCCACCTGTCAAGGTTAAACATTTCCCTAGACAGATATCCATATGTTGGATGAAGTCATGTGTTAGCCAAGGCTGACAGACATACTTGGCTCATGCTGTGAAAAATGAGACTCCTTTTTTTAACTTCATTCATTGTAGATGTTGTATCGCCAAAAATAACACTTGGTTTGTCCTGGAATAACATGTAGGTCAGTTCAAATCCGTAGTTTGGCAAGATGAAGGAGTTCTAGTAAAAATGGATAGTGAATTCTATTGGCCCAATATCCCTGGGAAACATTAAGCTTATCAAGTTACACAATTTATCATTGCAAAGCAGCCAACACACCCTGGATATTTAACAGATGCAGTAAAAAATGACACTGGGGTTACCTTAGTTTCCAGTAACATTACAAGTCAATTAATATCAACTACTTAACAGTTTGAATGTTCTTGTTTTGATAGTAATCTGCCAGATATTAGTGGCCTGCTGACTGAGATTTTGCTAATGTGATCTTTTATTTCATATTTCTAATTAATGTAGTGTGCGCATATAAAATACAGCCGTTCTGTATAGTAACCAAGGAATTAAGTTTAAAAGACTAAAATTCACTTCTTGTTTTCTCACTAAAAATATACATTAATATAGTTTAGAGATGAACTGTTGTAATACAATAATCGTGGTGAGGTGGTGGCATAATATTGAGGGGGTCATGTTTCGGCTGTACAGGACATTGGTTAGGTCACTTTTGAAATACTGTGTTCAATTCCCACTATAGGAAAGATGTGTGAAACCTGAATGTCTTCAGAAAAGATTTATGAGGATGTTACCAGGGATTTAAGTTTTAGGGAGAGGCTAAACAGGCTGGGGCTATTTTCCCTGGTCCATCAGAGGCTGGCGGGGGTTGGGTGTAGGGTGGTGGGGGGCATGAGCTTATAGAAGTTTATAAACTCATGAGAGGTATGGATACGGTGAATATACAAGGTCTTTTCCCCAGGGTAGGGGAGTCCAAAACTAGAGGACATAGGTTTAAGGTCAGAGGGGAAAGATTTAAAAGGGAATTAAGGGGCAACTTTCTTATGCTGAGGATGGTGCATATATGGAATGTGTTGCTAGTGGAAGTGGTGGAGGCTGGTACAATTACTACATTTAAAAGGCATCTGGATGGGTATATGAATAGGAAGGGTTTAGAGGGATATGGGCCAAATGCTGGCAAATGGGACTAGATTAATTTAGGGTTTCTGGTCAGCGTGAGCGAGTTGTACTGAAAGGTCTGTTTCCATGCTGAGCATCTCTATGACTGTATGATTCTATGTCACCTACTCAGAATAGTGATGTGTCCAGACCCACAGTGATGTAGTTGACTCTTAACTGCCCTCTGAGTAATTGAGGATGGTCAGTAAATACTGGCCTATTGTGACATCCATATCCTATGAGCAAATTAAACAACAATTCAACAGGACAGGAAAAACTGTAAGCAATTAAAGCCTGAGCAAACTTTTGATACATTTGGGAATGTTGCAGCAAAATAATAGATATCATTAGCTAGTTGTCTAATTTAGCAGTTATCTAATTGGGGAACATCTGATGAAGTTCACCAAAAAAGTTACAAAATTCAAAATATGTTATATTACATAGTTATACTTATGCTTGAATATGCCACAAATATATGCTAAAATAAAGAATGGGCATTTATATCACAATTACAGTGTAATTATAAATTTACCTAATTTGTCTAATGCTGATCTTTGAACAGCAGAGGGTAGATTTGAACTTTCTGTGAATCCTCAAAGGAAACTGTAGAAGAGTTAATTTCTCTCCCAACTTCAGCCACTTTGGATTTAACTGCAGAGCCTTTGTAATATGTTAGATGACAACTTGGTTCCTGGAACAAAAAGAGGTTGCCACTCTGCTGCAAATCCTTTGGTCTATCACTGGAACTTGAGTAAGAGTGTCAGTGGTGCTCTGCACATTTGCAAAGGGTGACAATTGACAGTCTGCGGCAGGAAAGGCCTCAACATTCCCTGTTGGACTTTGGAGCATTGGCAATTTTCTTTCAAGTTTCCTTGGATTCAAAAAAGGCACTGCAGGATTGAAAAATTGCTAATATTGCACTGTTGTTCAAAAGAGATTATAAATTTTAGCCCAGCGATTACAGATCAGTAAGCTTAACTTCGGGACTGGGGAATCTTCTCAAAATGACTATTCAGGCTAACGTTAATAGTCACATGGAAAAATTGAGATTGATTCAGAAGGATCAGAATGGATTTGTTCAGGAAAATCACATCTCATTAAGTTGTTTGAGCTTTTCGATGAGGCAACAGAGAAGTTTGATGTGGGTAGTGCTGTTGGCATGTTACATGTGGACTTCAAAAAGATGTCTGATGCTGTGCCACACGACAGACTTGTGAAGATAGTTACAGGTCATGGAATAAAAAGGACAATAGCAACATGGGTACAAGATTTGCTGAGGGATAGGAAACAGAAAGAAATAGTGAATGTTTTTTTTGGGATGGAGGAAGGTTTGTTGTGGAGTTCTGCAGGGTTTGGTATTAGGACCCTTGCTTTGCCTGAAATGTACACATATAATCTAGACGCCTTTCCACCTGCACCAAAGATAATAGCTGTGCCACCCATTTCCATCTCTCGTAATGCCCGCTTGTCTCACTCCAGGAGGAAAACAGCCAAGTTTAGGTCAGAAAGAGTCAATATGCCTGTCATTCAGCTCCTTACCCCTAATATGGAGAAGGTCCTGACTCTGACCAACCTGAGCAGGGCCTGGGCTGGCACTGGAGTCTACCCTTAACTTACTGTACTGGGGCAGCCGGAGCAAAGGCTGTTCTCTTGACTTGAATGAGGACTGATGACAACTACAACAAGCATCTTGGCTTTGTGTGTCCACGAACTGGCAAGGCAAAGCAAGGCAGCAGTAATATGAGCCTGCTATCTTAGGTTGAGGGGAGAAAGGGTGAAAAGGCAAGGTAAGGGATGTTTGAGTACCTAGGTAGGCTCAGGGTGAATGGGCACAATGACAGAGAGTGAACAGCCCAGAGATTATGCCTGATCCAGGCCATGTGCTGGGGATGTGTTGCTGAGTGTACAGCGTCCTCGCTGCCGTGTTACAATGATAGTTTCTGGCGCAGCCCATGATACAGCATTGAAGTACAGAAGCAGCCTGTAAATGAATTGGGGATACGCCATGAGGGTTCTTAGAAGCTGACACATTGGAATGCCAGATAACACGGTGTGGGGCTGGATGAACACAGCAGGCCAAGCAGCATCATAGGAACAGGAAAGCTTGACGTTTCGGGCCTAGACCCTTCATCAGAAATGTCACTGGACATGGGGCACATGTGGCCAAATGCTCTTGGAGCTCACCCTGGGATAATAGGTGACTGATTTCTAACACAAGGATTGTTCGGAACAAGCAGCAAGTTGAATTCCCCAGGTACTTGCTCTGGTTTCCTTGTTGAATTTTCCCAATGTCACGTTTGTTTGGTGAGGTTGGTAAGATGGGAGGCTGAATGTTATTGAGGGGAGTTGTGGGATTAACAAGGGGTTTACAAGTCATTAATTGTAGTCAATTGGCATCTCACCCACGCTGCTAATGAAAAGCCTAAGACGTGGAATGAGATGACTTCAGGCATTAGAGCCTTGTCACCCAATTTTGCCACACATATCACCAAAGACCACATTGTTCAGACCCAGAGAATTCCTACAGTGTGGAAACAGGCCATTTGGCCCAACAAGTCCACACCACCCCCTCTGAATAACATCCCACCCAGACCCATCTCCATAACTTTTCCCTGTAACCCTGCATTTCCCATGGTTAACCAATCTATCTTACAAATCCCTGGACACTATGGGCAATTTAGCATGGCCAATCTACCTAAACTTCACATCTTTGGACCGTGGGAGGAAACTGGAGCACTGAGCAGAAACCACACAGACAAGGGGAGAACGTGCAAACTCCATACAGTCACTTGAAGGTGGAAT
>JAHRHZ010000035.1:14664865-14694243 GCA_024137785.1 Ginglymostoma cirratum | reverse complement strand
ACCCTTCATCAGAAATGAAGGGTCTAGGCCCGAAACGTCAAGCTTTCCTGCTCCTATGATGCTGCTTGGCCTGCTGTGTTCATCCAGCTCCACACCTTGTTATCTCAGATTCTCCAGCATCTGCAGTACCTATTATCTCTATTCCTGACAGTAGGTTAAAGTTAAGTTATTAAGTACTCTGAACCTTGTATGTGGCCTGGTATTTCCAACCTTCAAGTAATTCTGCTGGGGGTGTCCTGTCCTGTTGCAGCCTCCTTGATCTGACTTGTTGGAGGCGTTAGAGTTTCAGTACGTCCCAGTGTGGTCCAGACCTCTTGCCATTCTGCCCGTAGTAGTTGGCTTACGTCCAACGAGCTTGGAAGAATGTCAATGTGTGAGAAAGCCTGATCCAGCTGCCTCCACACTTTATCTAAAAATAAGGCCTTCTACCCATTGATGGTGTCAGTAGCTTAAGGGAAAATAATGATCCAGGTAGCAGGAGAACACTTCCCATCTTCAAATAGTGTCTCTGTTGAAGAGACATATGTGACTTATGTTTAACATCTTTCACAAAAGCCTGACCTTCTGGAAATACTGTGGTGCCTTAACAGGGTGCTGAGGTATCAACTGACATCATAAAGTGTCCAATTTTCACTACCGAGGCAAATAGCTTGAGCTGGGAGATTTCCCTACTTGACAGACTTGCCTAAGTTTAAAGAATTCCACACACAGTTTTCATTCAGTGGAGGTTTGGAGGCTGGGGAGTGGCTGAAGTTGGGTTTGCTGATCCTGGAAGCAGAATAAAGGCAATCATGGGGCTGGGAGAGTGCCAGGTCTGGCTTGTTAGAAGGCCTTTCTCGCGTTTTGTTAGACTCTTGTTTTAAAATGTTATGACATCTAGTCCTTACCCTGCACACCAACCCACACCTCATCCAGCTTCGTGGCCTCTCTGTGCCAACTCACATCTCCCACCCAAACTCTTGCCCCCATGAAGTCTTTACAATAGTTCCTCATTCCTCCATGCTACCTGCATAGTCACCTCATCATTTCCATGTGAGCTCCATAGTCATTCATCCTGTATCCATTATGAGCAGATCTTGGGAGCTATGTAAGATGAAAAAAGAAGGCTGAAGACAATATAATACATTTCTCACTCGTACACCTTTCATAGTGATAAATCTCACTCTTGAAGCCCATCCAAAAGAGTTTTAATGCCCTCAAATGTTCAATCCCTAATAAAAGTAATCTACTCAATACTTACATAAAAGTGGTGAATTCTTTAATAGTGTCTTCAAACTGTCAATCAAACTCTGGTCTTAGAACCCTAAGTTTATTAACAACAGATTTTGAAACTCGTGCATTCACAATGAGTAAGAACAGTCCTAGGCAAATGGCAATAAAAATTATGGTGAAACTATGGAATAACTGGTCATATTTTTAGCTTAAACCACATAGCATGTAAATCTAGGCAAAATGAAAAGTGTGGATGCTGTAAATTAGAATCCAAAAAAGAAATTGCCAGAAAGCCTCAGCAGATCTGGCAACATCTGTGCAGAGAAAGCAGACTTAATATTTCAGGTCCACTGACCCTTCTTCCCAGTTCTGAAGGACTATAACTAAGCAGGAAGCTTTGCGTGAGTGAGAACTAAGGAATATATCCTGTACTGAGTGGTCTTTCTGATGGTTTCACAATGGACCAAGACTGTAATCGTGATGAAGGAGCTAGGGTGGAAGCTTAGAGCTAGAACAAGCAGAGTTGTTATCTCTGGTTTGTTACCTGTGTCACGTGCTACCGAGGTGAGGAATAGGGAGAGAGAGCAGTTGAACATGTGGCTACAGGGATGGTGCAGGAGGGAGGGATTCAGATACCTGGATAATTGGGGCTCATTCTTGTGTAGGTGGGCCCTCTACAAACGGGATGGTCTACACCTGAACCAGAGGGGTACCAATACCCTGGGGGGGGAAATTTGCTAATGCTCTTCAGGAGGATTTAAACTAATTCAGCAGTGGGGTGGGAACCTGAATTGTAGCTCCAGTGAACAGGAGGTTGAGAGTAGTGAGATCAGGAATAAGGTTTCAAGGTTGCAGGAGCGTACCGGCAGGCAGGAAGGTGGTTTGAAGTGTGTCTACTTCAACACCAGGAGCATCCGGAATAAGGTGGGTGAACTTGCAGCATGGGTTGGTACCTGGGACTTCGATGTTGTGGCCATTTCGGAGACATGGATAGAGCAGGGACAGGAATGGTTGTTGCAGGTTCCGGGGTTTAGATGTTTCAGTAAGATCAGGGAAGGTGGTAAAAGAGGGGGAGGTGTGGCATTGTTAGTCAAGGACAGTGTTACGGTGGCAGAAAGGACGTTTGACGAGGACTCGTGTACTGAGGTAGTATGGGCTGAGGTTAGAAACAGGAAAGGAGAGGTCACCCTGTTGGGAGTTTTCTACAGGCCTCCAAAAAGTTCCAGAGATGTAGAGGAAAGGATTACAAAGATGATTCTGGATGGGAGCGAAGGTAACAGGGTAGTTGTTATGGGGGACTTTAACTTTCCTAATATTGACTGGAAACGCTATAGTTCGAGTACTTTAGATGGGTCAGTTTTTGTCCAATGTGTGCAGGAGGGTTTCCTGACACAGTATGTAGATAGGCCAACAAGAGGCGAGGCAACATTCGATTTGGTACTCGGTAATGAACCCGGCCAGGTGTTAGATTTGGAGGTAGGTGAGCACTTCGGTGATAGTGACCATAATTCAGTTACGTTTACTTTAGCGATGGAAAGGGATAGGTATTCACCGCAGGGCAAGAGTTATAGCTGGGGGAAAGGCAATTATGAGGCGATTAGGCAAGATTTAGGATGCATAGGATGGGGAAGGAAACTGCAAGGGCTGGGCACAATTGAAATGTGGGGCTTGTTCAAGGAACAGCTACTGCGTGTCCTTGATAAGTATGTAACTGTCAGGCAGGAAGGAAATGGTCAAGCGAGGGAACAGTGGTTTACTAAAGAAGTTGAATCTCTTGTCAAAAGGAAGAAGGAGGCTTATGTAAAGATGAGGCATGAAGGCTCAGTTAGGGCGCTTGAGAGTTACAAGTTAGCCAGGCAGGACCTAAAGAGAGAGCTAAGAATAGCCAGGAGGGGACATGAGAAGTCTTTAGCAGGTAGGATCAAGGAAAACCCTAAAGCTTTCTATAGGTATGTCAGGAATAAAAGAATGACTAGATTAAGATTAGGGCCAGTCAAGGACAGTAGTGGGAAGTTGTGCGTGGAGTCCGAAGAGATAGGAGAGGCACTAAATGAATATTTTTCATCAGTATTCACACATGAAAAAGACAATGTTGTCGAGGAGAATACTGAGATACAGGCTATTAGACTAGACGGGATTGAGGTTCATAAGGAGGAGATGTTAGCAATTCTGGAAAGTGTGAAAATAGATAAGTCCCCTGGGTCGCATGGGATTTATCCTAGGATTCTCTGGGAAGCCAGGGATGCGATTGCAGAGCCTTTGGCTTTGATCCTTATGTAGTCATTGTCTACAGGAATAGTGCCAGAAAACTGGAGGATAGCAAATGTTGTCCCCTCGTTCAAGAAGGGGAGTAGAGACAACCCTGGTAATTAGAGACCAGTGAGCCTTACTTTGGTTGTGGGTAAAGTGTTGGAAAGGGTGATAAGAGATAGGATTTATAACCATCTAGAAAGGAATAATTTGATTAGGGATAGCCATCACGGTTTTGTGAAGGGTAGGTCGTGCCTCACAAACCTATTGAGTTCTTTGAGAAGGTGACTAAACAGGTGGATGAGGGTAAAGCGGTTGATGTGGTGTATATGGATTTCAGTAAAGTGTTTGATAAGGTTCCCCATGGTAGGCTATTGCAGAAAATACGGAGGCATGGGATTGAGGGTGATCCATGGTTTGGATCAGAAATTGGCTAGCTGTAAGAAGACAGAGGGTGGTGGTTGATGGGAAATGTTCATCCTGGAGTTCAGTTACTAGTGGTGTACCGCAAGGATCTGTTTTGGGGCCACTGCTGTTTGTCATTTTTATAAATGACCTGGATGAGGGCGTAGAAGGATGGGTTAGTAAATTTGCGGATGACACTAAAGTCGGTGGAGTTGTGGATAGCGCGGAAGGATGTTGCAGGTTACAGAGGGACATAGATAAGCTGCAGAGCTGGGCTGAGAGGTGGCAAATGGAGTTTAATGCGGAAAAGCGTGAAGTGATTCACTTTGGAAGAAGTAACAGGAATACATAGTACTGGGCTATTGGTAAGATTCTTGGTAGTGTGGATGAGCAGAGAGATCTCGGTGTCCATGTGGATAGATCCCTGAAAGTTGCCACCCAGGTTGATAGGGTTGTTAGGAAGGCATACTGTGTGTTAGGTTTTATTGGTAGAGGGATTGAATTTCAGAATCATGAGGTCATGTTGCAGCTGTACAAAACTCTGGTGCTGCCACACTTGGAGGATTGCGTGCAGTTCTGGTCGCCGCATTATTGGAAGGATGTGGAAGCATTGGAAAGGGTGCAGAGGAGATTTACCAGGATGTTGCCTGGTATGGAGGGAAGGTCTTATGAGGAAAGGCTGAGGGACTTGCGGCTCTTTTCGTTAGAGAGAAGAGGTTAAGAGGTGACTTAATAGAGACATACAAGATGATCGGAGGATTAGATAGGGTGGACAGTGAGAGCCTTTTTCCTTGGATGGTGATGGCTAGCACGAGGGGACATAGCTTTAAACTGAGGGGTGATAGATATAGGACAGATGTCAGAGGTAGGTTCTTTACTCAGAGAGTAGTAAAGGCGTGGAATGCCCTTTCTGCAACAGTAGTAGACTCACCAACTTTAAGGGCATTCAAATGGTCATTCGATAAACAAATGGATGATAATAGAATAGTGTAGGTTAGCTGGGCTTCAGATTGGTTTCACAGGTCGACGCAACATCGAGTGCCGAAGGTCCTGTACTGCGCTGTAATGTTCTATGTTCTATCCACAATTTTTGTTTATCGCTACAATTTATTTTTACAGAAAGATATGCAAAATACTATCCTGGTTTGCAGCAGTATTCCATGGCATTCCTGTATTTCACATTGCTTGGACTAGAGATTTGGAGTGTGCTATTGGTCCAGTTCTTTTGGAATCTTTAAGTGCTCATTTAGTGAGGCCAATAATAGGAGACCTAACCTGAGAGCAGAAGACAATCATTTCAGAGTTAGAGGCGAGGAGGGAATATTGAAACATGAGAACCAGATAGATGTAGGATGAGATTATGGAAGTCTGGAATTTTTCAAACTTAATACTCTGCAGGTAACCTTTCATCTCTAATATATGAAATGATCATGTGGGTGTGATTGAAGCAAGAGATGTAAATTTCTTGACGCCTCGCTGAGCTTCAGGGCTTCCTAATTAAACACCATGATTCTGGGGCAGCTGGTTGTGTATATTCCATGTGGTTTGCCTGTGCTTGTCAAGTGTTCACATCAGCAACTTTAAGTCAGCAGTACCCTTTTTGCAATAATGTTAATCCATAAATGTTTCAGTTATTTAAGTCAAATGATGGAAGTTGAACATTCGATAACCTCGCGTCCATTTGCTGTTCATTCCTAAAATATGTGCAAGCTTTTCACATCGAGCTGCTGAAAATTATACAAGTTGAATACGTTATGAAATACAGTTTTAAAGAATCTGGATTTGAGTCTTTGGACAGCAGATGAATTAAGAACTCATTGTAGTGGCATTTGGAAATATTTTATCGTGCTGCTTTGAAGTTCGCAACAGTCTGTAACAGCAAGGTTGGCAGATAATCACTTGTGACATATTTCATATGCATACTTCCTCTGTCTAAGTGTTTGTCATTGACACTTCTGGCATGCTCTAATGAAGCCAGATGGACACGCTTGAGGTTTGGAGAGAGGACTGCACTGAGTATCTGCTGCTCTGAGCAGGTTGAAGTCATGATACATGTGCAAGGAGATTGGATGGAGCAGTTCCATGCACTATAGGACAAAGGATCTATTCAACTATTTTGATGGCGGGGAAGTCACCTAGCTAGTTGCAGAATAATAACTGCAGTTAGTTTAATCGTTTCTGTCAAAGGGCTGACGTAGGCGCAAAGGGTCTAATAGCCTTCTTTTGGTGCTGCAAAAGGTTCCATTGTGCTATTATTTTTAAACTGACTTCTGAAAAGTTGCTCCAGGGTAATGTATGTGTAATCAGTGATATTGGAGACCAGTGTAAGGGTCCGCAATTCACTTATAGCTACCTTTGCAACATGCAATATATATTCTATGTTTTGTGGATTAAATGCTTGTCACCCAGTGGTTATAATGTTGGATCTAATGAAAGGGGTCAGGGCACACTGTAGGAATCATGCAATGGTGACAAAGATGAGTTGAAGATGAGTTTTTTTTATTTCAAAATTGTTGAATTTTTTGAAAGTAGTTTATAAATAGTTGTGTAACTGGAAATTGATATGGCGATTTTATATTTGAGAATTATTTTTACCAGGATGATTTTGGGTATATTAATGTAACAGAGAAAAACGTGGCATGAGGAAAATGTGAACACATTGGGAGTGATAAAAAGTTTGATTAAAACTCGGTTTTAAGGAGAGTTTTGCTGGAGGCAAGTGAGATGGAGAGAAATGTGCATTTAAGGAACAAAAACAAGAAAGTAGGTACTTGGTGGATTAATGCAAAGTGACTGAGAGTGGGATCAAGGGATGGGACTGTATATGAAGTCAGAATAAGTAGAACCAAGACCTTGGGATGGAAAACATTATTGAATTAGAGATGTGGAAGGGAGGGTTTTGGCATGATTTGATTATTTTGAGTATTTTAAATTTAAGAAGTTGAGAAACTGGGATCCAGTAAAAGTCAGGTAGACAGGAGCAATTTGTGAGGATTAAATATAGACAACAGAGTTTGAATAAGCTGCAGTTTATATGGGTGAAGGATGCAAAGTCAGCCAGAAGGATATACGTGTCTACTCTGGAGATTGAGGGTTCCATCAGCATTTGAGTTTGAATGGTGGGGAGGGGTAAGCAGTGAGAAAGCTGACACTGTTTGTGATGAGGGGGATATTGGGTCAGAAAGGTGGAGTTGAACACAATGTCATAATTGCAAACAGTCTGTCTGATTCAGAGAAGCTGACCAAGGAGAGGAATAGTGTAATTAAAAGGCTTTGTTCAAAAGAAAGAAATATGTGAGGGATTATTGTTTTACTTTATGGATTATAATTAGGGTGAAGAATCTGGTATTTTTGATTGGTTATTTTACCAGTCAGGAACAGGCAAAAATAATACAAATACTTAACCATGAAGAAAGAGGATAGCTGATTAATGTAAATGATAGGCTTGATGGTCATGCCGCAATAAATGGTTGATTTTGGAGTAGTACAGCAGATGGTGTAGGGTTGCACCAACACACAGTGGCATGAAAGGTTCTGAGGCCTGTTTATAGCCTTAATTTTCACGTAATGATTTTTGGTTTCAGTTGCATAGATTAAACATTAGAATGTCTAGAAACATTAAAAACACAACGTAATCTATTGATTGAAGCTTTCCTTTTAATTTTGTAGGTTGAATGAGTGGTCTAGCAAGTTAAGATCAAAAGATACACCCACAGTATATTCAAGATGTGTTTCCTGTAATGAGAGTTTGTGTGGACTTCCTGTTAACTTGCTGTGGATGCTTGACTCGTCTTTATTAATAGGCCTCTGTCATCATAAGGAATACTTTTCACATGATTATTCCAATACTAAGGGATTAAATTCATAGCATTGGGCTGAATGCAGTTTTGGGTTTAAGAATGACCATCTACAATTTTGTGGGCCCACGGTGCTGTTGTTTTCTCAGTTGCATTGCAGCACTCAATGATTAAGCAACTATCAGCAAGGCACAGTATCATTCATTTAAATGTGGGCTTTAGAAAAGCTTGTTGGACATCTGCTAAATGGTTTCTGTCCTTAGCTCTCATTAAAATTGATCTTGATGTCAAAATGGCACTCCCCCTCTGCTTCTGTACCCAGGACAGAGTGATAGAAAACAGCTAAGCCAGCTGTTTTGCAATCATCAATCTTTCAGGTTCTGTGACTTGTGTGCATTTTAGTTATTACAGCTGGGTTTTGAATCCCTGACTTAATAAATTGTGGCTATTGAAATGAATGTTTCATTTTACAAGAATCTTCTGTGTCTAGCCATTTAATTCCTGTTTCCACACTTATAATGTTTCAGTTTTGTTATAATTACATCTTTACAAACTCAAGCTAAAAAAGTGGTTCCATTGAATCCCCATGGCAGGTAAAGAGACATGTTGAATTTGGCAGAACTGATGTTATGTGGGGAGGGGGAGTGTGAGCATATGGTCTAAATCTTAAACTTGAGCTGCACCTGCTTGGTGGGTGGGAAGCTTTCTAAGAAATGTCTGTGCTCACCTTTCCCTACCCTCAACTCCCCCAGTGCCTCCCCAATCAGGGATTCTCCGTTGGAAATCACTGAGCATTTAAATACATTTATTATATTGGGCAGGTATGGACTGGATCATATTTCAACTAAATATTATATCTTCACAGGTGATTTTTGATATCAATGCAACACTGGTCTGTGATACTCAATGGTCTTAGCCTGTGATGTTCGACATTGTAGTATACAGCAGAGAAGGATTTAAAAATTAAGCATCCATATTACAGACCGCAGGCTCCACGTGTTCAGGCACTGCAGACTTTCCATGGCTATTCTCACTCTGAACCAATACCCCAAAGCTTTGAAAATCATATTGTCAATTAATTTTGAGAGAATAATGTGTCAATTAATTTACGCTGGATTCTGTTTGCCCCTGCAGAGGACTACCCGCAAAAAATATTCATTTAATAGTGTGGAGTTAAAAAAGATACAACATCTATTTCGACTTTTACCATTCTGTCTGAATGACACAACAACAATCAACCAAATGACTCGTTACAGCAATCAATCTCTGTCAAATGATCTATAACAGATGTAGAAATGACACAAGTAAAATTAGACAACTTGCAGCATTTCACCCACTACTTGGACATTTTTACTCAAATGTTTATTCAAATTCTTATTTATCTATGATTCATATCAGAAATTCCCTGTATCACTGCATGCCTGAATGTCTGAACGAGAACAAGCCAGCTCGGCAGCAAGCCAACAACTTCATCCACAACCCGAGCTACAGCCCCTTTGCCAAAACTTTAAACTGCATGCCTCCCAAAGATGAAACTTATCAAGTCGGTTTATTCCAATTGCAAAACTGTTGACTTTAATTTGTGTATACTATATTTGTGTAGAGGCTGAGTGAAATTACGAGTAACAGCAAACTGCTAATTTTATGTGAGAAATTAAATGTTGGAACAATTTGTCACAGAATCATGGCCATACAGCATGGAAACAGACCTTTTGGACCAATCAGTCCATGCCCTACATAAATCCAAACTAAACTAGTCCCACCTGGCTGCTCCTAGCCCAAACCTTTCCTAATCATGTAATTAGCCAAGTGTCTTTTAAATATTGTAACTGTGCCCGCATCCACCACTTCCTCAGGAAGATCATTCCTCATGCGAATCGCCCCCTGTGTAAAAAAATTGCCCCCATGTCTTTTTTAAGTCTCTCTCCTCTCACCTTAAAAATGTACCCCCTAGTCTTGAACTCCTCCATCCTAAGGAAAAGACACATACCATTAACCCTATCCATACCCTCATGATTTTATAAACCTTCAAAAGGTCACCTCTCCTTAGCACCAGTGAAAAAAGTCCCAGCCTATTCAGCCTTTCTTCATAACTCAAACGTTCCATACCCAGAAATACCATGGTATATCTCTTCTGAACCCTCTCCAGCTTAATAATATCCTTCCTGTAAAAGGGCTACCAAAACTGGACTCAGTACTCCAGAAGAGGCCTCACCAATGTCCTGTATAACCTCAGCTGCACTCATCCAAAATCCCAGTTTCAAGAAAAAATGTTATTCTGTTAGCCCAATTGAGAATAACAATTTCCACGAAATCTACAATGGTTAGTTTTATGTAACTGTTAATTTATTTATAACTAAAATTATTACGTTATATTAGATCTTGCAAAGAAATGATATTTAATATGCTATCAGTCAACTAATGCTTGAGAATTCATTGATTCTTCCATCTAGTAATCTCTGAAAATATTCATACAGAAAATCTGGCACTATTTTATTTTGTTTAGGTCCATATATACTTCTTGATTAGTTATTTCATCAATATACATTTCTGAATATTGCATTCTATTCTTTCCCTAAAAGATTAAATGAAAATATTGCACCCCGGTTTTCCACATACAAACAACCGAATGCAATCATTTCTAGTTCACACACTCTTGCAGTTCTGACTGGTCAAGCTTGATCATAAAATTTAGGATCTTAGGATAATCAAGACAATTAAGAATAATGGCAGAGGACGTTGTCGATATCTGCACAAACAGTTGTCCCATGGTGACAGTAATCACAACTTGTGCAATAAATTAGAAATACAGACAAGGAAAAGGTCAGTACAATTACAAGCACTGAAATTGTCAAGAAAACTGAAGCAGGCAGCCGTAAAAAGCAGATACTTTAAGGTAAGCAGAGTAGATGGGGTAATCATGATCCAAGTATTCCTGAAGAGAGACTTCCTCTCTCTTATGTCTCATTCAGAACATCCTGTTTCTCAGTAAATCAAAGGTTAAACACTAACAACGGGGCTGTCATTTCCTTGCCTGCTAAAACTTCAGCAGAGAAAATTGTGTAGGCTTGTGATGTGAACTACACTTGAGGAAATTAATCAGAACAATTTAGTAAGCTTCACTCGAAAGAGGTCATTATGTTTGCTAGAAAGCAATTAATAAATCATTACATTATGTTGCTAATTTACTAAATTTACTGAAGACAATGAATGTTAGCCTGTGTCATAATATATTTTCATAGGGATATAAAACATAGCACTAATTTCTGCAAGTCTGTTCAACTAAAAGAACTAGACATTCAAAATGATTTCCGGTTTTCTTTATCAGTTAGCTCTCTTAATATTTATTATCATTGGTGATGTATTTTTAAAATAATAAGATTGTTATATGAATATTTTACATGACAGAAGGCCTTTAAGTTCAGTGTTGACTGAGATGTAAGAAAACAGCTACTATAGGACAAACTATTGGTGCTGCCTTTGTCAATGAATAGCTAGTTTACAGAGAACAGGATTATGATTTAGTTACGCATGCAGAGCGAATCTTTCTCCTTCCAGGTAGCTCATCCCTGTAAAATGTTGCCAGTTACAGTTCATCTCTAATTTTAAAAAATGAGAGCATAGAATATTTTATGGCAAAATTGAACTCTGAGGACTGGCAGTTAAATATTTTAATGATCCTTTGGGTCCTATATGATACAGAACTATTCTGTTTCATTCAGTCGTACACAGTATTAGTCATTGTGGCCAATGGTGGAAGATGTACACCAATCATTGAAAAGTCCGAGAGAGTGAAGAGCTCAATGCAATGGTAAAGGGCTGTATTTTACTACAGGGCATATTGTGAGTGATAAAAACAGAAAGTGCTGACAATATGCCGCAGGTCTGGTAATATCTGTCAAGAGAGAGAAATAGAGTTAAATGTTTCAGGTCAACTATTGACCAGAAATTTTGGGTGAATATTAATGCCCTCCATCATAGTGCGTTTGCTGGTAGGAACATTTAATCAGCTGGGAAGGTTGTTAATGTATAAAACAATAGTTCTGAAAGGGCTGATGTTGGAAATGACATTAAGTTTCACCCGATCTGACTTTTTCTCCCCAAAAATATACCTCATTCATCATGCTTAATAGTGTTTGGTTTTCAGGATAAATCTGGTTTCGTGACCAATTTCTAGAGAGCAGAAATCTGACATGACTTGACCAAATATTTTCAGTCCTCTCATGGAGATGAAAATCTTACCCCCTAGAACCTCTAGCAGTAGTCAGAACGTGTGGCAGAAAATAAATAAGGAGGCAGAAAAGGCAAGTAAGAAAGGCACCACTACAGTAATCTTTGGAACTTCAATATACAGATCGATTGGAAAAATCAGGTTGATAACTGATTCCAAGAAAAGGAACTTATGGAATGTCTACAAGATGGGTTTTGTTTTGGAGCAGCTTGTGGTAGAGCTCATCAGAAATAGGCAATTCTGGATTTGATGATGTGTAATGAAGCAGACATGAGTAGGGAGCTTAAGATGAAGGAACACCTTGGGGGCAGTGACCATAATATGCTAGAATTCACCCTGCACTGGGAGAGGGAGAAGCTGGAATCAGTGTACTGGTATTAAATTGTGAAACGTAACTTTAAAGACATGAGGGAGGAGCTGGCCAGAGTTGATTGGAAGGGGAGTCTACCAGGGAAGGCAGTGGCAATGGCGGGAGGTTCTGTGGGTTGTTCGAGAGGGACAACAGAGATCAATCCCAAGGAAGAAAAAACATGCTAAGGGGAAGGCAAGACAACTATGGCTGACAAGAGATGTCAGGGGCAGCACAAAAGCAACAGAAAAAGTGTATGCTGTGGTGAAGATTATTAGGAAGCCAACGGATTTTGAAGTCTTTAAAAACCAGCAGAGGATAACTAAAAAAGCAATAAAGTGGGTGATAAGATGAAATATGATGGTAAACCAGCTCGTAATATAGAAGCTCATTGCAAGAGTTTTTTAGAGATATAAAAAGTAAGAGAGAGGCCAGCGTGGATATTGGACCACTGGAAAATGAGGCTAGAGAAGTAGTAATGGGGCTAAAAGAAACTATGGAGGAACTGAATGGATATTTTACATAAGTGTTCATGGGGAAAGATACCAGTTGCATACCAGAACCTCAAGAGAGTCGGGGGTAGAGGCGAGTCTCACGGCCATTACTAAGGAAAAGGTGCTGGGGAAGCTCAAAGGTCTGAAGCTGGATAAATAACCGAGATCAAATGGTATCACACCCCTGGGCATGACAGAGATAACTGAGGAGATTTTAGAGGCATTGGTGGTGATCTTTCAGGAATCACTGGAGTCAGTGAAGGTCCCAGAGATCTGGAAAATGGCTAATGTAACACCCCTATTTCAGAAGTGAAGGAGGCAGAGACGAGTAATCAAAAGCTGGTTAGCCTGGCCTCAGTCAGGGAGGTGCTGGCCAAGTGGTATTATTGCTGGACGTTAATCCAGATACCCAGACAATGTTGCTGGGAGTCGGTTTCCAATCCCACCACGGCAGATGGTGGAATTTGAATTCGATAAATAGTGAATCCATTTTCGCTCGTTGGAAAAGCCCATCTGGTTCACTAATGTCCTTTAGGGAAGGAAACTACCATCCTTACCTAATCTGGTCTACATGTGACTCCAGACCCACAGCAATGTGGTTGACTCTTAATTGACCTCCAAGCAATAAATGCTGCCTAGCAGCAATACACTCATCCCATAAATGAATAAACGAGTCATTGGTAAGATTTTAGAGTCCATTGTTAAAGATGAGATTGCGGAGCACTTGGAAGTGAATGATAAAATAAAGTTGAATCAGCACAACTTCATCAAGGGGAGGTCATGTTTGACAAATCTGTTCTTTGAGGAGGTAACGAGCAAGTGAGACAAAGGAGACCCAATGAACATGATCAATTTAGAAGGCCTTTGGCAAGATGCCACATAGGAGATTGATAAATAAGATAAGACTCCATGGTGTTAGGAGCAAGGTACAGCACGGATAGATGACTGGCCGAAGGCAGAGAATGGGGATAAAGCAATCTTTTTCAGGAAGGCAGCCGGTGACTAGTGGAGATCTGCAGGGATCAGTGTTAAGACCACAACTATTCACGTTATACGTTATCAATCTGGACACAGGAACTGAAGTGAACTGTTTTATTAAGTTTGTAGATGATACAAAGATAGGTGTAGGGACAGGTATAATTGAGAAAGTGAGAAGTTCTGCAGAAGGCTTTGGACAAGCTAGAGATTGGATAAAGAAGTAGCAGATGGAATACAGTATGGGAAATGTATGCATTTTGGTTGGAAGAGTAAAAGCTTAGACTGTTTTCTAACTGTAGAAGGTCTATGGAAATCTGAATCAGAAAAGGATTTATGAATTCTAATTCAGGAAACTCTTCAGGTTAACATGCAGGCTCAGTTGGCAGTTAGGAAGGCAAATACAATATTGAAGTTCATTTCGAGAGGGCCAGAATACAACAGCAGGGATGTATTTGCCGAGGCTGTATAATGCTGTGGTCAGACTGTATTCAGAATATTGTGAGCGGATTTGGGCTCCGTATCTAAGGAAGGATGTGCTGGTGTTGGAGTTTCACAAGCACGATCCTGGGAATAAAGCACTTGTCTTATGTGGAATGGTTGAGGACTCAGGGTCTGTACTTGATGGAATTTAAATGATGAAGGGAGATCTGACTGAAACTTACAGCTTACTGAGAAGCCTGGATAGAGTGGATGTGGAGAAGATATTTCCAATTGTAGGTGAAACTATGACCTGAGGGCACAGCCTCAGAGTGAGGGGACGATTCTTTACAATTGAGATGAGAAGAAATTTCTTCAGCTCGAGGATGGTGAATCTGTGGAAGTCATTGTGGCAGAGGGCTGTGGAGGCCAAGCCAGTGAATGTATTTAAGACAGAGATAGATAGGTTTTGATTAGAAAGGGAATCGAGGGTTACAGAGAGAAGGCAGGAGAATGGGTTGAGAAACATATCGGCCGTGCTTAAATGGCGGAGCAAGCTTAACGGGCTGAATTGCCTAAATTTGCTCCTTTATCTTGACATCTTATAGTTTTACAAAATTTGCAGACTTGTTAGTAGTATTATGGGATGTACAGAGATAATAGGTACTGCAGATGCTGGAGAATCCAAGATAACAAGATGTGGAGCTGGATGAGCACAGCAGTCCAAGCAGCATCTTTCCTGCTCCTATGATGCTGCTTGGCCTGCTGTGTTCATCCAGCTCCACACCTTGTCATAGGATGTACAGCTTGATATGGTTTTTGAAAAAGAACCGCTGTATGTTTAATCTCCATTCTGAAGTTTCAACACTGGAGAGTTAGGAGGGTCCAGTGAAATAAGTATATAAAACCATGACAGAACATGCTGTGGTAATATTGGGAGTGAGAACAAGTCATGATTTTAAAAAGGACAAGACAAGTGTTTATGTTTTGAGATTGGGGATCAGCATGCTAAAGGCTGACTGCTTTAGTATCTTCGGTAAACTTTCAGAGTCTGAATTTACAACACACTGTAAAAATATTTTGTTAACATTCTGCATCTTAAATCATTATACATTTTTATGTAAGCTGGATGTTTCATATCATTTAAAAAATTTTAATGTACCTGGTCTGTCTACAGGATGAATGAGCACCAGACTGAACTCCCATCCATTCATCTGATACATAAAGAAGCCTAACAAATCTAGAGAACCCTGACTAAAAGGCAGCATGGTAGTGCAGTGGTTAACACTGCAGCCTCACAGTGCCAGGGACCCAGGTTCAATTTCAGCCCCAGGTGACTGTCTGTGGGGAGTTTGATTTTTCTTGTTTATAGTTTCCATCATGTGTAATGTCAGCTTTAAAAGTTAACAAATAAGACAATGGACTTAATTTTATTCAAGTCAGGGGTGATGTGGGTAGCGGTGAAATGTGTGGAAGAGTTAGGCCATGTCAGGCCAGGTCCGTCTTGGTGTCAAGGTCATCTCGCTCCATCTTTTATGTTTTTCACAAGAGATGTGGAGGGATTCTCGTTACACTTGGGAGTAGTGGGTGAAGGTGGAGGCCTGTCAGTTGATGGGGTTTAACCCTTGTTAAATGTTTTGTTAAAGGCACAAGTTGCTTCATTAATATTCAGCATCCCACCTTATCAAACTTGCCAAGCAAGCTAGACATCAGAAAACTCAACAGGAAACCTGACTAGATACCTGGGGGATTCAGATCACTACTTCCTACAAAGGACTTCCGTGTTGGTAACTGGGCACCAACATCTCAGGGGAGGCCTAGTAGTATTGTCGCTGGACTGTTAATCCAAGGACCCAGATAATGTTCTGGGGACCTGGGTTCGAATCATGCCATGGTGGAATTTGGATTCAATAAATATCTGGAATTAACAATCTAATGATGACCGTGAATCCATTGTCGTTTGTTGTAAAAACCCATCTAGTTCACTAATGTCCTTTAGGGAAGGAAACTGCCATTCTTACCTGGTCTGACCTACATGTGACACCAGACTCACAGCAGTGTGGTTGGTTCTTAACTGCCCTCTGGGCAATTAGGGATGGGCAATAAATGCTGCCTCGCCAATGACGCCCTCATCTTGTGAATGAATAAAGGAAAAAAAGCTACTGGAGCATAGGCCATATGCACCCCACATCCATGGACATTGCCCCCTGACATCTGCAATCTGTCTGAACCCTGAGCCTTGCCTTTTTGAGCTCTGCTGTCTCAACTGGAGATTCTAGGCTTATATTACTTCGGCTATGCCATGCCATTTAGCGCAGACACACAGCCAATAAACACGCCATTATTGTCAGTAAGGCTCAGTCAAGTCATGAGGGATAGCCTTCACACAGAGTACCAGTATAATAGGTCTAAGGCAGCCTCTGACATCTGTCCAGGCTCTTTTCAGGATGGTCAGAGTCAAGATTCTCTCCATATAGAGGGTGAGAAGCCAATGTTGGGTAGCCCCACCTGTCTTTTATCTTTCTGCCATATTGGTGGCTATTTTCCTACTAGAATGAGGGAGATACAGGTATTAATGGAGATAGAAGTGGGTGGCATAGCAACTCCTGTTGGAGCAGGTGGAAAAGTGCCCTGAACAATTGCGTAGGCAATGTAGAGGTCATAGAATCCCTACAGTGTGGAAACAGGCCCTTTGGCCCAACAATTCCACACCGACCCTCAAACATCCCACGCAGACCCCTCCCCTACAACCCACCGAATCTACATATCCCTGAATACTACGGGCGATTTTTAGCATGGCTAGTCCACCTAACCTGCACATTTAGTCAGACTATGGGAGGAAACCAGAGCACCCGGAAGAAACCCACGCAGACACGGGGAGAATGTGCAAACTCCACACAGACAGCACCCGAGGGTGGAATAGGTCATGCAGGGTCGGTGGAGTTGGGCCTTGTGGTGAGTCAGAGCAATTGGGGAAGATGTTACAGGGGACAGTGAGAGTGGTAGAGCATGGGTCTTAGTGGGAAGTGGGCACAGTAGCAGAGAAAGAGTGAGTGAGATGTATCAAAGAGGAGATGGTGGCACTTACCCTGGCAGAGTAGTGACGGTCATTGACTTCCTTCCTGAACTGCTGGGCAATGTTCCTAATGGCTGAGATGGTTTTAACCCAGGTGGAAATCTCGGACCAGGCTGGCATGATCTAGTGTTGTGGCTTCCTCTGCTGATCCTGACAAGGGAGGAAGTGACACCTCAACACCACCCAGTCCAGCAGGACCTCTAGGATGTTACCCACAAAGCGGGACACTGGGGCAAATGACAGGAATGGGGGAGGGCTGCTCTGGGCTGATGGAATTTGTCTTGGTGCAAGACAAGGTTTTAAAGGTGGTGCACGCGTAAAGGATGCCAGTGTTTCTGCGGATGTCTGATGAGAGTTTGGTTCGTTCCGGGAGCAGTGTATCATGAGGTGGGGCAGAAGACCAACATAAGAGATGCCTTCAGGGTGTGACATAATTATTGAGGTGAATTTGGCAAGTTAGGACAAGAAAACACTCTAGCCTCATGGCAGAAACACTTAGCACAAAAAAAAAGTAGGATCCAGCCCTATGTGTATTCCATTTGTAGACCTCATCAGTAATCAAAGAAAAATTATAGCCTTACAGTCGTTATAAAGGAAAACTACAATCAAACAAAGAAAAGAAGGGTGATGTTGAGCAGTTAGTAAAAGGAATGTCTCAACTGAACCTGCCTTGAAGTATCGTGGAGGCAGGTTTAATTGAGGCATTCAGGAGAGTATTGGATGCTTATTTGGATAGAAAGAGTTGCAGGAATATGGAGAAAAGGCAAGAGTTTGGCAATAGGTAATAGAGCGGGGCAGCACGGTGGCTCAGGGGGTGGTACGGTAGCTCAAGGGTTGACACAGTGGCTCAGTGGTTAGCACTGCTGCTTCACAACACCAGGGACCTGGGTTCAATTCTGCCCTCAGGCGACTGTGTGGAGTTTGCACATTCTCCCTGTGTCTGTGCGGGTTTGCTCTGGCTTCCTCCCACAGTCCAAAAATGTGCAGGCTAGGTGGTTTGGCCATGCTAAATTGCCTGTAGTGTTTAGGGATGAGTAGATTAGAGGGATGGGTTGGTGTAGACTTATTGGGCCGAAGGCCACAATATAGGGATTCTATGATTCTACAAGAACTAGTGCAGGCATGATGACCAAATGGCCTGCTTCTATACTATAAAAAGCCTGTGATTATTTTATAAGGCCATTTCATTTTTAAAGCAGAGAGAACTGAGGGGATCTCAGCAGCAAGGGAGTGATTTGGAGAGTTTGAAGTCCATGTGCTATAATCCACTGTATAATCTTTATCGTGCGTGTTAAATGAAGCCCAACAGAATTATTCTTAATGCTAACTTTCAAACCAGCCAACTATTATTTTTGTTCTGTCATGTACTTTATTCAAATCAATCTTGAAGACTGTCTCTGTGTTTTGTTGAAGCAACCATCTGCATCACCAAACACGGCATTTTCTGTATCACTCATAATTCCTTCACACAAAGACCTTGCAGCATTCAAATGTCTTCGGTATATCAAATGTAATTAAGTTTAAATCAGACATCACAAAGTCTTTTTAACAATGTAAAATGCACCATGTAAATGCAAGGCTGCAGATTACCTCCCATTATCAGCATCACACAAGTTTTGTTTCCACTGAGATCATACATATTCATCAAAAAGAAGCCAACAGTTAAAAGAAAAACACTTTCCTTAACATATATGCAACTGTCAGCAAGCAGCAGCTCATCAATGAACAGAGTTTTCATTTTTTTTGGTAGTTGAAGAATTCTTACTTTCTTGTTATGGTCCCAATATCTGCGCTATCTTGTTGCCCATTTGATTCGCTTTCTTAGTTGTTCTCAAATTTTATATTATTTGTCCCTTCATATAATTATTTTTGACATTCTGTTATTGTCTTCCGTTGTTGACGTGTTGCTAATAACTGTGTACAGAGACATGGTGTGAGAGACACTTCAAAATGGCGGCAGGAGGATTGGCAGCACTTGGCTCCTGAGCGCTCATGACTTGTGGTGGGTTCTGCCAGATCCATGTGATTTCATCGTTGTCTTTCCAGATCGGTAACACTTTTGTTTTGTTTGTGCTGCCCTGGGGCCTCCTCCTGATGTCCTCCTATGGGAGGCCAAGGTGGCAGCATCAGACCCCATCAGTCAACTCGGAACCAGGACCCCGTTGGTGGATGTCCAGCTTGGGAGGAGGTGCATGACCTGCACAGCGTGACTGCCTCCAGCTTGGAAGCAGTGGGCGCAGACTCTATGGTGCCAGTAACAGCAGAAAAGGAGCACGTTGCCGGGATCCTGGGGATGATGTCAGACGGTGGCGACTGGATGCGCAGAGAGTGTAAAGTCTACAAAGAGGGAAAGATGAACTTTTGGAGCTATTTCAGCTTCAGTAATATCAATTTATTCAGTGTTTTACCATTTCTTTAGGTTATTCAGTAGTTTATTCTGTAATCCAAGATGGCGCTGGAGTGTGGCAACGTTATCCACTTTTCACTGTACTTGGGTACGAGTGACAATATATTAAATAAATAAATGCATTGAATCATTCAGTCAGGAACATAATAGTTTTGGACGCCTTTGATGGTATGAGCTTTAGTTATGATACAGACAGGGGAGAAAGCTAAATTTGACTCAACAAACTCTTTAGGTTTAAATCAGAAGTATGGTTTATTCACACGGTCAAACCTGGGTGATGTTGATCACAACACAGGCACACATAATAGCATGTAAGGCAGTAAAAAAAGAGAGAGCAAACAATAAGAATCACCTCAAAAATGAAACATTTGGATATTCATTCTAGTGACATTGAATTTTTGCTGACCCACATATTGATTTATCATGTGTTCACAGTAATGAAGGAGTTTCAACAGTTTCAGTGAGAGCTTCAATGATTAATGTAATTGAGTCATTCCAGAAAGATAGGAGGGAGAAAATTTAGAAAGGGAGTATTTGAAGGAATTATATCTAGCTAGCCCATTGTGGCAGAAGAAAATGCTGCAGATACTAGAATTGGATATTGTTATCAGTATCAGTTACTTTAATACAAGTTAATGTTTATTTTAGATTATCCTCAATTTTTTATTTAAGAAATAACAAAATTGCATTTACATAGCACCTTCAACATGTCCCAAAATGCTTCACAGCCATTGAACCTACATAGAGTTACAGATGAAAATTAATTGGAATAACGTATTTGTTGGGATCAAAGTAAATTATCATGCTAAATGGTAACAAATACTTTCATTTTCCGGACACAGTAATAAGTATAATCATCTTCAAGACCCAACTATAAAAGGATGTACAGGAGTTATTACAATTATATTCATTTGGCATTATTATATTGCAATTGTTCGCAGATGTTGTCAACTAATAGTGAGAACAGATGTTTATCATATTGTCAGTCCCTTTAGAAATTTCACCTTCTGACCCCTAAATGTGCTTCCCCCTTGGAAGTCCAAGGATGGCAAGGATGAGTGAATTTGAGTGTGCATTTGTTTAAACATTGTTTCCATTTTTTTTTGTCAGAAATGCTGACATGGCCTAATATTCAATCCAGTCTGCACAAATACAGCTAATCTCAATGAGGCAGAGATTGCACAGTTGTCTGATAATGCCCCCAAGGTTTAGGAGGAGAGAATTAGCTGGAGTTGACACTGCTGATTGCCATACTTGACTGCAGATAAAAAGTGCACGTGAGGGCAGACGTGGGCTTGTCATGCATCCCCTCCACTGTACAACTCTCTACCCGCCCCCCCACACCCCATCCAATACATACTTAGATGCACATGTGTTAAGGTAAACATCATGGCACAGTACTGATTTATTTCTGATTTAGTCACAAACCCTGTTACTGTAAAAGTAGTATCATTTTGAATCAATGTAACGTATTGGTTGCTTTCTCACAACTAACATGCAGTGTAGTAGGTTGCTAAATGTCTGCAGATGTTGCTCCATAAAGTCGTGGAGAATTTCTAATCAGGTTTATGTCAAATGAAGTGCTTGATTAGGTTTGTCTGGTCCTTGCACGGTGTTTGATTGCTTCAGTCTTCGTGTGCATGTGGGGGGCTTGGATAGCTCACTTGGCTGGATGGCTGGTTTGTGATGCAGAGTGACACCACCAGTCTGGGTTTAATTCCCCAACTAGCTAAGGTCACCATGGAGGCCACACCTCATTGTCAGGCTCAGACCTTTGCCTAAGGTATGGTGACCCTTGAGCTAAACTCACCACCAATTATCTCTCTCTCTCTAATGAGAAAGCAGCCTCTGGGACCCAGGCTACTTCCTCCTTTTGTGAATGGAACTAATGAGTCAAATGACTGACTCCTGACTCTCAAAGAGAAAATTACAGAGAGACTAGACATGCTGCTTCTAGCTATGGCTACATGTTTATTGAAAGTCCTTTGTACAGTTCAAAGAAGTTTTGAGACATGTAAATAAAATGTTTGAGATTAGAACTATCTCTTCATTACTCTGAAATAAATAAGATGTACTGCAGCTAAGTTCAAAATCAACATTGAATGTACCAATTTTAGTGTTTAAATGGAAGATTGTGATGAGGGCATTTAATTCTCTGGTTTAGCTCAAGTTACAATGTGTTAATATTCTACAAATTGTATTTTATATTAAGCTACACTAAGTGTTAGATGAATAACTTCATGTAAATTCTTTTTGCTATTAAGTAGCTCAGTGTAGTATCCTATTTTTCCTTAATCAACCTGTTCAGCATTGTTATTACACACTTCTTGAGCAGGTGGGATTTGAAGCCAGGTCTCTTTGCCCATAGGTAAGGATACTACCTCTGTGCCACAAGAGGGCCTTCAGTGTACTAACAACACCTCATAACTAGAAATCAATTGTATAACACCCATTTAGCCAATTAATCCCAATTGAACTAAACTGCATGAATGCCAATTTAGCCAAAAGACTAAAGTGTTATGAACAGCAATCATACAGCTGTGGCTTAATTTATCATGGCATTTAGTTCAGATATGCAATTGGACTGGCATACTACAAACATTTGTTAATTGTTCAAGAGATGTGTGAGCCACTGGCTTCATACCGAAAGGGCAAGATTCAACAACCTTGTCATACAAAGATGGGAATAAGTTCTGATGACAGTGATACCACCCGCAAACTGGAGGAGCAACACCTCATATTCCGCCTCAGGAGCCTACAGCCCCATGGCCTAAACATGGAAATCACCAGTTTTAAAATCTCCCCACCCCTGACCTCATCCCATGTCCAAGCCTCCCTCTCATCCCCACCTCCCTCTCATCCCGGCCTCCTTTTCCTGACACAACCTGCTCATCTTCTCTCCTAGCTATCTGTCCCTCCGAATCCCCACCACTCCCTACCTGCACTCACCTATCACCATCCCACCTAGCTTCCCCAGCCCCACTCCTCCTCTCTCTATTTATTTCCCAGCTCCCATCCCTATCCCCATTTCTGAAGAAAGGTCCCAACCCGTAACGTCAACCTTCCTGCTCCTCTGACGCTGCCTGGTCTGCTGTGTTCCTCCAGCTCCATACTTCGTTATCTCTGACTCCATCATCTGCAGTATCTCTGAGTTCTGATGACATTTTTCTTTCCCTAAGGTATGATAAGTGAACCAAATGGGTTTTTACAACAATTAACAGTTATTATATCAGGCTAGCCTTTTTATTCCAGATTTTCATTGAAATCACTTGTTTTACTAGCTTTCATGATAGATTGCAAACCCATGTTCTCAGATATCAGTCTGGCCCTCTGGATTATTAGTCTAGGGACATTAGCACCAAGCCATCATCTCACCAAGTCATATTCAAGTACATGCATGTATAATACATGAATGAGATTGAATTGGCAAAAAGAGACTTGGGGAAATCTTGGGCAACAAAACGCTGGACGACATTTACAATTAGAATTAGTTTTTATTGTTACACGTACTCAAGTAGGGGAATACAGTGGTACGGTGAAAGTGTACAAAGTCGCCATTCTCCAGCGCCATCTTAGATACAAAAGTACCTAGATACAATATCTTAGGTATAAAGTAGCAAATAAAGAAATAAAGTTAAAAGTTTAGCATCCTAGTCCTTCTTAAGTGCTTAACCATGGGCCTGGATCTAGGCTGTTCCACCCTGACACTGCAACCATCACCAAACCATGTCGCCATCATTCGGTGCCATCTTGCTTCATGACCACAGTGTGAGGTTGATCTCAACAATGCAGCTGCCGCTGAAGCTGCCAGATTCTCTCCGCAGAAGGCAAGCAAGGAAAAAAAAGCCAAGAAAGAAAACTAAGTAAATGCAGACGAAGCAGATGAGTCTGCGCTGAGCTTTACCTCGAATTCATGCTGACTCATCCCATTACCAGCAATATCATCTCAGGACGAGAAGTAAGTAGAAAGGAAAACAAAAACAAGAGAAGTGAAATAAAAATGGGTGGAGTGAGTTCTACTCTGCCACCATCTTGACTAATACTTTAGTAATCAATACAATAAAAATCTGCAAAGGTTATATGAGCGTCCTTATGTACTTGAGATCACACTTGGAGCATTGCAATTCTGATCACATCATACCTCACTGCAAAACATCTCCAATAACCAGACAGGATACAGAGTTGAGCAAAATGAGAGCTGTATAGCTATAACAGGAATGAGGTGTCATGAAAGATTAGAAAAATTCCAGCTTTGGAGTCCCATCAGAAGATATCCAAAATGTAGCATTTTAATGAAGTATATTCAAATGTTAAAAACATTTTACAATGAGATATTGAAATGTTCATTTAAGGACCAGATTTTCCAGCCATTGTTGACACATAGCCATCAGGCCTGATAGATTAAAAGCCAGAGCAACATTTTGAATAATCTCCCAGATTGGATTGTGGAAGCAAAGACATCAGGGATAGTATAAGCGCAGTGATTCAACAGACAGTACCCCAGTATCTGAGTCAGCAGTCCCAGGTTTGAGTCCTAGTCCATACCTTCTAAATGTCTGTTGATGTTGCTTGACCTTGTACTCTGATGATTAAAGTCAATTTGAAATCATGGTTGCAATGGTATATGACTAGCTAGTTAGCTAGTACATGGCGCGGTGGTTCAGTGGTTAGTACTACAACCTCACAGCACCAGGGACCTGGGTTCAGTTCCACTCCTCGGGTGACTGTTTGTATGGTGTTTGCATGTTCTCCCTGTGTCTGTGTGGGTTTTTTCTGGGTGCTCTGGTTTCCTCCCACAGCCCAAAGATATGCAGGCTAGGTGGATTGGCTATGCTAAATTGCCTGTAGTATTCAGGGATGTGTAGACTAGCTGGCTTATAGGGGGATGGTTCTGGGTGGGATACTCTGAGGGTCAGTGTGGACTTGTTGGGCTAAAGGGCCTGTTACCACACTGTAGGGATCCTATGATACTTATTAGTTAGTTTAGCAACTATCATTGGCAAAATGTTGGAAATGCAAGAGAGATCAGGGTGTCCTTGTGTATTAATGTAAAAAGTTAAAAAAGCAAGTAATTAGGAAAATGAATACAATGATATCATCTTTTGCAAGAAGATTTAAGTGCAAAAAAAGGGAATAATGTTTTAATTATACAGGGTACTGGTGAGACCACATCTGGAGAATTGTGTGCAGCATTCATCACCTTATTTAAGGAATGATGTAAATGTTTTTGAGGCAATTGAGGTAATGTTTACTAGACTCATACCTGAAATGCACTGCTTTTCTTCTCAGGAAGGCATGGGCAGCTAGGCTCATATCCTCTGGAGTTTAACAGAGTAGATGGTGACTTGATTGAAACATACAAAATCCTGAGGAGTCTTGATAGGCTGAATCATGGAAAATCATATCATCATAGAATCCCTTCAGTGTGGGGGCAGGCCATTCAACCCATCGAGTCTACACCAAACCTATCCCTGTAACCCTGCATTTTCCATGAATGACCCACACACCCCTGGGCCCTTAACCAACTTAAGCATGGCCAATCCACCTAGCCTGTACATCTTCAGACTGTTAGAGGAAACTGAAGCACCCACAGGAGACCCTCATAGACACAGGGAGAGTGTGCACACTTCACGCAGGCAGTTACCTGAGGTCCCTAGCGCTGTGAGGTAGCAGTGCTAATCACTGAGTCACCATGCCACCTATCATGCAGCGAGGACGTTTCCTCTTACGAGAAAATCTAGAACTTGGGGATCACTGATTAAAAATTAGGTGTGTGCATCTAAAACCGACATTATATGAGTCTTTTTATCCCTCAGAGATTGTAAGACTCTGGCATTTTCTCCCTGAAAAGGTAGTGGAAACAGATTTTTTGAATATTTTAAGGCAGAGGTAAATAGATTCTTGTTAAGCAAGGGGTTGAAAGGGTATCAGGGTAGAGTGAATTTGGATTTGAGGTTGCGATCAAGTCAGCCATGATCTTATTGAATAGTGGGCAGGCTCAAAGAGCTGAATGGCCTACTTACACTCCTTGATAGTAAGAAGATTTTTAATTTTGGAGGGGTGCATGTATTTTGTATTCAGATTGTGAAGCATATGCGTTGTGTAGGAATGGTGCCGGCTTATGCTCCAATTCATGTATCAATTAAATAATTATTATCAGTTGAAAAGTTTTAGAATTGATCCTACAAAAACTTACAATCTCGCAATGTTATATATATATTCTTACTACTTAATTTATAGATTCCATTTTCAAAAGTTCTGAAAAGATGGTCAAGTTAAAGTAAATTTATTTAAATTGCACATTACAATATTGCTCCTGTTAAGGACTGAAGACAATGTTGACTTGCAAAAGTGGACCAAGACTGAGAGAGATAATGAACATAGGGAGAATGCATAGGTGGGGCAAACAGTTATGGTATATCAATGCTCAGATCAAAGAAGAGTAGAGAATGGTGTAACGCATGAGTTAAAGCTTTGACTGTACATGTGATTGATTTAGTTAATTGCAGCCAGTGGAAAGTTCCCTCCTGATTCCCTTAGATTCAACTTTGCTATGCTGCTTGATGCCACAGTCATCCACAAGCTGTCTTGGTGTCAAGGCTAATCAATTCCACCTCACCTCTGGAGTTCAGCATTATTGTTCATGTTGGGATGGCGACTGCAATGAGATCTGAAGCTAGTGACCCTAAATGAACTTATTGAGCAGGTTATTGCTATTTAAGTAAAACCAAAATATTGTGGATGCTGGAAGACTGAAACTAACACAGAGAATGCTGGAGAAACTCAACAGTTCTGGCAGTGTCAATGGGGGGAAAAACAGAGTTAACATTTTGAGAATGGTAATCTAGCACATTTTCTTTTACTCACTACACAGTTGGAGATTACTGGGGTACAATTATTGGGAAGGCAATGGCCCACTGGTATTATCCCTGGGCTGTTAATCCAGAGACTGAAATAAAATTCTGGGGATCTGGCTTCAAATCCTGCTACAGCAGATGTTGGAATTTAAATTCAATAAAAATGTCTGGAATTAAGAATCTAATGATGACTGTGAATCCATTGTTGATTGTCAAGGGGGTAAAACCCATTTGGCTCATTAATGTCCTTTAGAGAAGGAAATCTGCTTGTCTGACCAATGTGTGATTCCAGACCCACAGCAATGTGGTTGATGCATAACTGTGCTCTGGGCAATAAATGCTGCCTAGCTAGTGACACCCTCATCCTGTGAATGAATAAAGGGGAAAACAAAGTTAGGGGAAGAGCCTGACCTAAGGAATCTTTAGATTTGAAACAGCGCAAGACTAATAAAGTGAGGCAGTGACCTAGTAGAATTATTGCTAGGCTGTTTTAATCTAGAAACTCAGATGATGTTCTGAGAAGCTGGGTTTGAATCCCACCATACCAGATAGGAACTTGTTCAGTTAAAAAAAAATCTGGAATTAAGAATCTACTAATGACCATGAAACCAATGCCAATTGTTTGGAAATACCGATCTGACTCACTAATGTCCTTTACAGAAGGAAATTTGCCACCCTCACCTGCTCTGTCCTACATGTAACTCCAGACCCACAGCAATGTTGTTAAGTCTCAACTGCCCTCTGAAATGGCCTAGGAAGCTATTCAGTTCAAGTACAGCTAGGGACGGGCAATAAATGCTGGCCAGCCAGTGCCACATCCTACGAGTGAATTTAAAAAAACATTACAAAATATCCTTGTGTCATTGATGGGCTTCAGCATCAGTTGTCAGTTCCATTCTGCCCATTCCTCATGGATGCAGGGTTTGTTTGTGAAGGCAAGTAAATAAGTCCCACGTTCTGAATTTAAAGATTAAAAGCAGTCCTTCACATTGTGCTAATGTGTGTTGTGCAATTGATGTTAACGCTTGTAAGTCTATTTGTCCTTAATTACCATTGGCAGATTATGCTTCTTTTTATCCATTGGAATCAGCAGGAGATGTGTGAATCCTTTCAGGATCTGAGGTTTTTTCCCCTTCCAAACATTGTACTTGCATTTGGGAGAGTGAGCAACAGAGATTCCTTTAGGGTAAAGAACAGGTGCTCGTGATAACTTCTTGAATTGTGGGCTCCAAAAACAAAATTTACCGAAGAAAGGCTTTTGATCAAATCTTTGGTTCTGGTTTTGCTAAAAGTAAGTTCTACTTCAAACCAAATGTAAGTAGCAAACTGAGACACTGCTTGTTTGATGTTAAATGAAATTATGCAATTTAAAATGGTTTCCTCAGGCATTTACTCTTGTATAGTAGGGCCTTGTATGAATCACTATAAATGGTAAAAATGAATCTCTGGACCTGGCAATCCTTTCAGTATTGTAAGTTTCTTCCTACATGCAGCATTTGTCATCTGCTTCAGAGTATCCATTTTATTGCTAACAGCCACGCATCACGTCCTGACCATTTAAAACTATCCTTAAGCAATGTAATACTTGCAGTTATCAAAAGACAACATTCTTTTATCTGTGGGACAATGAATGTCTTTGTCGTTACACAATATATCATGTTTATTATCCCCAGCATAGTTGCCTGGTTTACCATAATCGAAATGAAGAAATAATAAAAGAGTGGCTTTTCCTCATACTACTTTTCGAGCTGGCGTCTGGAGATATCTTAAAATGGAACAGGGTTCGCAGCTTTCCATCGCCTGGCAAGTATTGAAATCAATCAGGTCACTGATCGTAAAACCCTGCAAACTCATAATTCCATGTCAAATCCCTAAGAAACAGAATACAATTTCTTTGATATCCATATGATGGGATCGAGTCCTTAAACCTAAAACTGCTATGTGATAGACATTTAATATTAATATTGTCTGATGAATTGTTCGCTCTCTCTTTGGGAGGAAGATGTCAGTAAAATAAGCAAAACAAAAACCCTTTTCTTTTATCCTTTACCTGGTGATAGTCTCAGCAAAGAAATAACTGTTATGAAATTACTTCTTGCAGCTTTTTTCTTGCCATAATGTTTTTGTGTTTTTTGCCTGGTTTTAAAATCCTTCAATTTCATAGTACCGTCCAAGTGCCTATCCCACACGGCTTACTTTTGTCCAAAAGCCTTACTGTAGTTTCAGAGAAAAAAAAATTATGTCTGACTTTACATCTTAAGAAATGTGCTCTGAATGTGAATGCCTGTTGTTGCCGTTCTTGTAGTACTTATGTAATTTTCCACAATTATCATTGTGACAAATTCTGCTGCTGAACGGCAGCTTTGGTGTTGTGGTTTTTATATTTTAGACAGAAAACGAAGAGTACTTCTCTCATACCCCACTCCACCACTGTTACACACACACACACACAAATGTACGCATGCGCGCGCGTGCGCACACACGCACACACACACACACACACACACCTTCACCGTCCACTACCCCATAAGATACCCATTTAAAGCATTAGATACAAGCAGATTAAGGCAGCCTTCCTTCCTAAGAATTGTTTCCGTATTATTTGTTCCTGGGATGTGAATGTCACTAGTTTGGACAGAATTTGTTGTCCATCCCAAATTGCCCATTGCCATTGAAAAGATGGTAATGAACCATGTGGTGCAAGTACATCCTGTTAGGAAGGAAGTTTGGCAGTGACAATGCGAAAATGCATCAGAGTGCTCTCTGCTGCATCTGCTGTTATTTTTGTTCTTGTGTTTCTGTCCTGACGAGTGCAAACGAAAAGCTTCAAATTCATAGAGATAATAGGAACTGCAGATGCTGGAGAATCCAAGATAACAAGGTGTGGAGCTGGATGAACACAGCA
>JAHRHZ010000035.1:14626990-14664465 GCA_024137785.1 Ginglymostoma cirratum | reverse complement strand
GGGCCTAGACCCTTCATCAGAAATTCTAGGCCCGAAACGTCAAGCTTTCCTGCTCCTATGATGCTGCTTGGCTTGCTGTGTTCATCCAGCTCCACACCTTGTTATCTCAGCTTCAAATTCATGTCTCTTTTTGTAATGTTTAAATCAGCTTACGAAGCAATTATTAGGATTATATTTTTGAAGAGTTTTTTGAATAGCTTTCATTGGTTATTTTGACAGTTTTACTGCAATTTTGAATTAAGTTTTCTATAAGTAGAGTTGAATGGCTGTGTTTGACAGTTTTATGGGCTGTTAAAGGAATTAAGATTCTTTTAAGAGGTTTTGAATGGTTTACCTTGACAGTTTTGCAAACAAAGCAGAGACTTCCTATTAAGGCTCTTGAGGGGCATGTTGAATAGTCAAGGTGTTTTTCCCAGTGATGGGTGGTCCAAGACTGGAGGGTATAGGTTTAAGGTGAGGGGGAAATATTTTAAAGGGACTTAAGGGGCAACTTTTTCACGCAGAGGATGGTGTGTTATTGGAATGAGCTGCCAGAGGAGGTGGTGGAGGCTGGTACAGTTACAACATTTAAGAGGCATCTGGATGGGTATATGAATAGGAGGGATATGGTCCAATTGCTAGATTAACTTAGGATTTCTGGTTGGCATGGATGAGTTGGACCGAAGGGTCTTTTTCCATGCTGTATATCTCAATGACCCTTGAGATTTGATCATAGTGAATACTGGCTAAATGGGCAAGGGGACAGTGGGGATCATGGTCATAAGGGTTAGAATACATAATACTGAGCTGGGCCAATGATCCAATGAATGGAGGTGGGCCTTTAAACCTGACTGCTTGGAATCATCTTGAGCCTGTTTCAGGAGGTGGTCATTTTGATTCTTGCCTTCCCCCCCATCAACCCATCATTGAAATAGCCCGAACAGGCATTACTGGCCAGGAAGCAATATTGTGATTTAGGAAATGGGTGAACATCACAAGTTTCATCTTGAGGACGGAAATCTGAACCCTTGTCTTTACTCTGTCCCTCTTTCTGATGCCATGATTAAAGTGCAGTACACCCTGTGTGCCATTACAGGTGTAAACCTCATCTACTCCACTCTGTGCTGCTATGAACCGTGGCTTATTTTGCTTTCCTGTGTAGGTTTTCAGAGTGGCAGCATTTTGCTTTGCCCAACTGTCGCAAAAGTTACACTGACTGGTAAAAATTGTGCAGTGCCAATGCCAATAGTTGATGGCTATTGTTGTTGGCAGTTGCTTTGTGCCTTTTCCCTTCCACATCTAACAACAATGTGACGCTGAAGCAGGGAGAGACAGCTTCTTCAATCAGTGCCAAGACCCAAATAGATAGCAGTTTGACTACCCTTGTAGATTTCCCATCACAGCAAATGTTGAAACACCTCAGGCACAAATGCATAATAAAGAAGTAACATTACAATCATAAGCTGCTGTGGATTAATGTAGAGATGGCATTTCAGTACCATGTATTAATTTCGTTCGGTCAAATTTTACTCAGATAGAAGAAAATTGGCAAGATGCGATGAGAGCCACTTCAAGCTGTATTTATGCATTTCGCCTCGTCATATTCTGGACTAAAGTTCACTTGTTCAGCTTTTGCTTTTTTAAAACAAAATATGACATCCTAGAACCATCTAGTTGTTTGATGTAATTTCAATTTAGTTTATGTAGGCGTGACCATGAAAATAACTTTAGATACCTTCTCATCTTTCCATTTATGCATTCCAAAGCAAAATTTGACTTTTCTTTGCACCTGAAGTTTTAATGTAGCTTTTCTTAAAAGTCAGAAGGAAAATAAATTACTAGATTTTCTTCTGCTTTGTGGATCTCCATAGTGTATTGGGGATATAGAGTGCTGAGAATTTGTGACACTGAATGTCATGGAAGTGTTTGGTACAAATGTGACAGTACTGATATACTTCAAGCTTGTGAAATGATAACATATACAGTCAGCCAAGATTGCAGTCACTTGGTAGCTACTGACTTTCTGCATAGGGTCATTGTTGATGAATTCAGGACTGATAGATTTACAAGAATACGTGTATGGTTTGAGTATTCACTTAAGTCGCACTGTATCTTCTTTCGTCATGCAGTCCTAAATTGTGCAAAAAAAAAAACTGGAACTGAATTATGTTTCTGTGCTTCACTGCCAGCGCCTAATAAATTTTATTTAATTCCTTACTGTGATATTTCAACTGAGAGTTCCAAAGTATTTAGTTTTCATCTCGACTGTGACTGGTGTAAGTTAGACCTTATCTTAATGTTTGCAACCATTCTCTGTTGACATAAGGGTATTTTTCAACCAAATCTGGCATTGCTTCCTTTTTTAGAGCCAAATGCATAAGAAACAGTAAAGCCTACAACATGGCAAACTGGCTTGATCTGATAAAATATTTGGCCCAATGTATATATCCATTATGAGCAAGTCTGTCAGATATACATTCCCTAGAATCATATGCATAGCAGCAACAACCCAATATGGTCCCTGTTGTAAAACCTGTCCATAGTTTGTATAAGCTTTCTAATTTAAACTGGTGCACATTTCAAGGGTCGTTTTTTGTAATTACTTGCACCAGATTAATTTTAAAATCATTTTTCTTAACTCTGTCCCCTAAATAAAAATCCCAAAGATCCCAAAGATTTTCATTTATCTCCAGCTACCAAATGCCATCTGGTCTTTGCTTTCAGCAATCTGGCATTGCTTTTGAATATAATTTTGTCCATTTGTGAACAGAATCTAGGGCTGATGGAAAAAGACAATTTTCTACAGTATAAAACTTCTACTTGTCCTTCACCAACTATCTCATTTTGAGACTCTCAGAATGTGGGATGGTCTTTAGAAATTGAACATAGCATGGCTCACTCTGAGAGAGGCCAACTCTTCCCAGGTTTTGACTCACTGTTTGTGAAACTAAAATTAGGTATAACTATCACAGTAATCTCCAAAGGGTTGGTACTAATTGGAAATTCTGTTTCATTTCTCATGGTAACAAAGAAGTGGAGAATGAAGATTACATTGCATTAGTATACTGAAACCTAAAGTTGCGTGAAATGTATCTTGCTGTGCACTCAGATTTTTGTGTATCTTTTTCTTCACATTTTAATCATTCAAGGCAATGAACAAGCATTTTAATGAAGAATTATTTCAAACTATAACCCTGAGAAGGTGAGATATTAGAAGTGCTGAATCATGCAGTTGCAGTGACAAAGAAAGAACTTGTATTCTATCTTGTACTGCCAACTGATTATGTTTCAAATGCAGTCCCTGTTGATAGTTACATACCCCCTGCATTCATAGGACTTCACGTAGGCATTTGACAAGGGCTGCTGAGTAAGATAAAGGCCCATGGTGTTAGAGGCAAAGTACTAGCATGGATAGAAGATTGTGTTTCTAGCAGAAAACAGAGAATGGGGATAAAAGGATCCCTCTCAGGATGGCAGCTGGTGACTAGTGGTGTTCCACAAGAGTCAGTGTTGGGACCACAACTTTTCACTTTATACCTAGATGACGGATCTGAGGGCATTCTGGCTAAGTTTTCGGATGATACAAAGATAGGTGGAGGGACAGGTAGTATTGAGAAGGCAAGGATGCTGCAGAAGGATTTAGACAGGTTAGGACAGTAGGCAAAGAAGTAGCAAATGAAATACAACGTGGGAAAGTGTGAGGTCATGCTCTTTGATAGGAAGAGTAAAGGCATAGACTATTTTCTAAATTGGGAGAAAATTCAGAAATCTAAAGTGCAATGGGACTTAGGAGTTCTAGTCTAGACCTGCTAAACTTGCAGGTTGAGTTGGTAGTTAGGAAGGCAAATACAAGGTTGACATTTAGTTCGAGAGGACCAGAATATAAAAGCAGTGATGCACTTCTGAGGCTCTACAAGGCGCTGGTCAGACCACATTTAGAGTATTGTGAACAATTTTGGGGCCCATACTCCAGGAAGGCTGCACTGGCCCTGGAGCGGGTCCAGAGGAGGTTCACAAGAATACTCCCAGGAATGAAAGGTTTAACATATGAAGAACTTTTGAGGACTCTGGGTCTATACTCAATGAGTTTTAAGAGGAGGACAGTATGAAACAGGCTGGTGGGCTAGAGGAGGTTGATATTAGTAAGGAAGATGTACTAGGAATGTTGAGGAACTTGAAGATAGATAAATCCCCGGGGCCTGATGGGATTTATCCAAGGATTCTATGGGAAGCAAGGGAAGAGATCGCAGGGCCTCTGGCAATGATCTTTTCATCCTCACTGTCCACGGGTATAGTGCTGGAAGATTGGAGAGTGGGTAACATCATTCCCTTGTTCAAAAAAGGGAATAGGGATAACCCCGGAAATTAGAGGCCAGTTCGTCTTACTTCAGTGGTGGGCAAATTATTGGAAAGGGCTCAGAGATAGGATTTATAATCACTTGGAAAGGCACAGTTTGATTCGTGATAGTCAGCATGGATTTGTGAGGGGTAGATCATGCCTCACAAACCTTATTGAATTCTTTGAAGAGGTGACGAAACACGTCGCTGAAGGTAGAGCATTGGATGTGGTATACATGGATTTAAGTAAGGTGTTTGATAAGGTTCCCCGTGGTAGGCTCATGCAGAAAGTAAGGAGGCATGGGATAGGGGGAAATGTGGCAGTTCGAATTCAGAATTGGCTGACCCTCAGAAGACAAAGGGTGGTAGTGGATGGAAAATATTCAACATTGTGCTCAATTGCGAGTGGTGTACCACAAGGATCTGTTCTGGGTCCTCTACTATTTGTGATTTTCGTAAATGATTTGGATGAAGGAGTGGAAGGGTGGATTAGTAAGTTCGCGGATGATACGAAGGTGGGTCGAGTTGTGGATAGTGTGGAGGGCTGTTCTAGGTTACAAAAGGACATTGATAGGATGCAGAGCTGGGCTGAGAAGTGGCGGATGGAGTTTAACCCTGAAAAGTGTGAGGTGATTCATTTTGGAAGGACAAACTTGAAAGCAGAATACAGGGTTAATGGAAAGATTCTTGGCAGCGTGGAGGAGCAGAGGGATCTTGGGGTTCATGTCCACAGTTCCCTAAAAGCTGCCACCCAGGTGGATAGAGTTGTTAAGAAAGCGTATGGTGTGTTAGCTTTCATTAATAGAGGGATTGAGTTCAAGAGCCGTGAAGTTATGCTCCAGCTATACAAAAGCCTGGTTCGGCCACATCTGGAGTATTGTGTCCAGGTTTGGTCGCCTCATTACAGTAAAGATGTGGAAGTGCTGGAAAAGGTGCAGAGGAGATTTACCAGGATGTTGCCTGGAATGGAGGGAAGGTCTTACAAGGAAAGGTTGAGAGAGCTAGGGCTTTTCTCTTTAGAATGACGAAGGATGAGAAGTGACTTGATAGAGGTGTACAAAATGATCAGAGGTATAAATAGAGTGGACAGCCAGAGACTTTTTCCTTGGGTGGAGGTAGCTATTATGAGGGGGCATAGTTTTAAAGTGAGTGGAGGTAGATATAGGGGAGATGTCAAAGGTAGGTTCTTTACTCAGAGAGTGGTAGGGGCATGGAATGCATTGCCGGAGAGGGTAGTGGAGTTGGCCTCATTAGAGGCATTTAAGCAGCTATTAGATAGGCATATGGATGATAGCGTAAGGTAAGCATGGAGGTTAGATAGATCTTAGGTTTAGGGTAAAAGTTCGTCACAACATCGTGGGCCAAAGGGCCTGTACTGTTCTGTACAGTTCCATGTTCTATAAACATTTTTACAAGGAGAATTGAGATACCGTGTATAATAGGTCTGTCCACTTCAAATTCCTAACACGTTTTGTTCGTTCCCACCCAAAACCATACAATATAATTATTGATTGGGTCATGAATTAGTCTTCAGCATTAACCTTTGCAGAGTCTATTCTTATTACCTATTGCATTTACAAATCTGTATGTGACAGTTCATATTCACACTTTGCATACTAATATTCTTGTACAAAATAATGCTTCGCCTTTGTATGCATTAAAAAAGACAGACTTGCGGTTGTATTGCGCCTTTTATGATCTCAAGTCTGTCCAAAACTCTTTACCACCTAAAAGAATTACGGCTTGCCCTATTCTGTCTGACAAAATAAAGCATAGGATTGGATGACAACTGATGGCCTTACTAGTCATGCCAACATCCCATGAAAGTTTTTTTTAAAGTCCTGTTTTAGTTCTGTCACAGCAACATGATAAAATGAAACCTCTTTTACCCTCGCAGCCATGTTCCTACTTTTAGTTACATTCCCTTGCAGAAAAATCCCTTATCTGGCTGGAAAATTAAGTGTCAGAAGTAACAACCCACTCAACTCTCATGTGAATATTTGTACAGGATTTGTTCAAAGGTTTGTTTAAATTTAACATGGGCTGCTAATCACTATTTAAAAAGGAGGCCCAGTTAATTTTTCAAGGGTATTTATCAATCCCCTTATCAGAGGGTCTGTCTACAAACTTTACAGAATGTCTGTGTAAAAGCTGCTTTGATTCATAAGGAAAGGATAAAGAGTGTGTTGCTAATTTCAGACTGAAGCAGGTATCCATGTTGATTTAGTAATGTCTGCTAGTCAAAACAACGATTTAGCTGCCTGCTTTTTCTAAGCAGAGATTGATTTCCTCTGCCCTGTCTCTGCTGATACAGTCGTCAGACCCAAAAGCTTTACATTGAAACCACTTGTGATCCTGAAGGAGTCTCCATGTCTTAAGAAAGTTGCCACCTTTCATCTCTCAGGAGCTGGACTAAATAAACACTCGGTGTGATATCATTTATTTCAGTTTGTAGGTTATTATTATTCCACTGACACAGCCTCTAGGATATTAAGACAGGTTGTGTTTGCAATTACAAAACGTTGGAAAATCTCCCTCATTTGGGAGGATCTTTTCCCCTTTTTTGGTTTCTTTTGCAGCCCTTCTGACTTCTGATCATAAGTCCAAACATTGTGAAAGAAGTTGAATAACAATGTTTAACCACTTCTGGAAGTGTCTGTTTAAGAAAATTGGATGAGATGCGCGAATGACAGTTGAAATGATGTCTCTACTTTTATAACATGCCTCTTGACAATCCTAGGTCAAATGCAGTGAATTGCCGTGCCAGTCTGAACCATGACAAATCACTAATTAATAATTAAACAAAGCTTCAGGAGAGAATTACAAACTGCTCATTTTCTGCCATGAGATCTTTGAATACACAATATACAGTTGCAATTTGTTTACTGAATTATGTTTTAACAACTTGGCATTAAAGCTTAAAATGAGGCATAATAGTTGAGTTTTTATGGAAGAGGATTCTTCATTCATTATCATGCATATTTTACCTCGTCACCAGACTCTGTAGAAACAGCCTTGAGGATTGACAATCTGGGATACATACACATAGCTTGGTTTTATTGCTGCAATTTCGTAGAACTTTGGTGGTGCATCATCTGGTATTGTGCACAGTTTTGGTCCCCTTACCTAAGGAAGGAAGGAAATGCAATGAAGATTCACCAAACTAATCCTTGCTATGTCATGATAGTTTCATCAAAACAGGTGGAGGAGACCAGGCCTGCTTTCTCTAGAGTTTAGATAATGAGGGGTGATCTCATTAAAAGCACAGAACTCTTTTAAACCTTGACAGAATGGATGCAGGAAGGATGTTTCTCCTAGCTGTGGGCTCCCGAACCAGGGGACATCAATGTTAGCCATTTGTCACTGAGGTGAAGAGGAATTACTTCACTCAAAGGGGTGATAAATCCTTGGAATTCTCCATCCAAAAGTGCTGTGGAGGCTCAGTCATTGAGTAAATTTAAAATTGATAGACTTCTCATTATTCCAGTTTTAAAGGGATATGGGGATAATGTGGGAAATGGCTTTGAGGTAGAAGATTATCCATGAGCTAGATGATGGTGGAAAATATTTGTGGGATCAAATGGCCTTCACTTGCTCCTATTTCCTATAAAAAGGTACAATGCAAATTTACAGGAGTACTCACCCTCATATGAATAAATATAAATGTGATAAAGAATTGAAAATTGGAATAACTTTTAGTAGAAGAGAGGGAGTAAGACTGCCTTAAATATTTACATTGGGAGATATAAAGTTGGATTAAATTTTCAGGTTGGCAAAATGTAACAAGTGAAGTGCCATGAGGTTTCACCTATTTACAACCTCTGCTCATCACTTAAATGAAAGGACCAAATTGCTGAATGTACAGAGAAAGGAAAACAAGTTGTGAGGATGATACAGAGCAGGATGCAAATGGATATAGGCGGGTTAAGTGAACAGGGAACAATCTGGCAGAAGAAGTGTAATGTGTGAAAATGTGGTGTTATCAACTTGTGTGGAAAGAAATAGGAAAGTAGAATATTATTTATATGGAGTGAGATTGCAGAATGGTGTCATACAGAGGGAACATGTGCTACTAAAGAATAGCATTCAAGCAAAGCAAATCATTCTGCCAGTAAATGAAATGCTGGCCATTATTGCAAGGAGGAATTCAGTATAAACATACGGAAGCCTTGCTACAATCGTACAGCTCATTAATGAAATCACATCTAGAGTAATGCATACAGTTCTGGTGTCCATATTTAAGGAGCAATATCCTTTGAAAGCAGTTCAGGAAATGTTCAGTCGACTTCTTCCTGGGATGAAGGGACTGTCTTATGAGGAAAGGTTGAGCAGTTTTGGCCTATTTGCATTGGAATTTAGAACAATGAGAGGATTTTGTTGAAGCATGTAAGATTTTGAGGGGGCTTGACACGTTAGATGCTGAGAGGCTGTTTCCTTGTGGGATAACCTGGAACTAGGGGCAACAGTTTAAAAAGATTGATTCTCCCACTTAAGATGGAGATGAGGAGAAAATTCTACTTTCAGAAAATCATTTGTCTTTAGAAATTTAGAATTTTAGACTTTAGAAGTCAGTATGGCTGTGTTATTGAATTGTTGAGACTGTGTTAGACAGGTTTTTTTGAGCTACTAGAGAGTTTGGCGTTATGAGGAATCAGGCAGAAGTTTGCTATTCAATTGTTCCTCCTCTCAATCACATCTGTTCTAATTATGTCCAATTGTCACTAATTTATCAATTCTATACTCTCATACCAAACAGCATCTTCATAAACCTCCACTGTGGAGAGTTCAGAACTACATGCAGGGTACCATCTGCAGACTTAGGTTTCGTATTGGCCATTAAAGATAAAGTTGCCATAGTTTTACCAGACCATAGGGCTGCTCACCCATTAGAGAGAGATGACTGACGGTGGTTGAACTTGAGGGTCACTTCAGGCAAGAAGGCTGGTTGAGATAAAGAGGCCTTCATGGCAATCTCAGGAATTGAACCTACACTGTTGACCTCATTCTGCATCTCAAACCAGCCAGCCGTGCTAACTGACCCCCTTCATTAGTCATTACCTCTGTTTTTCATACTTACTGCTTCATTTCAACTTGTTTTGGTCTTGCCCCTTTGAGGTGCTTTACTTAAGTGCAATGGATCATTTGGGGGGATCATTGGAATGCAGTAACAAGGATAGAGAGGAATGGAGCAATGGAAAGGTGTAAATGTACAAATGGAAATTATCAATTGCCTGTGTATGGGAATAGGGAATCCGTGTAGCTCAGAAAATATAATAGTCAACTGGAAATTGGAATTTGACACAATAGAAATATCTGAGCATTGGATTTAAAGCACAAAATCGTTGGATGTAAGTGCAGGATAAACCATTTTATCCTTTGAGTCTGCTCTGCCATTCAATAAGATTATGGCTGATCAGGGTTAAGGATGTGAGGCTAGCCTGGAGAGTATTGGACTTATTGACTTTGGTGGTGGCCAGTCTTAACAGCATGAGGACTGAGCAGGTACAGTATCAGGCAGTCTTAGATTGAATGAACATAAGGGTCAACTTGAGGTCAAACAGCATGCTGAAGTTATGAATGATCTGAGCATGATTCAACGCGTCCAGCAGAATCTGATTTTTCTCTTGCTTCACCACATAACTTCCCTACAGCCTATACTGATTTAGAAAAATGAGCCACTTGAGCAAAATGAGCTTAATGGGTTTTTTCTCATGCTTGTTTGAGCTGACGTACCAGAGAACAATCTTTGTAGTGGAAACTGAAGGTATTAGGTTCAAACTTTGGTGCTAGAATAGCTAAAAGTAAACCAAAATATCTCTGAAAAGATCAAACATATTGAAGAAACCTGTCTTCAAAACAAGTGGTGCATCTATGTAACATGGTACAGATTTCTGGTTTTATGATAGAGATTGTTTTCATCAGATTTTCAGTGTGCAAAGCATAAGTCAATCAGTCCTGTGATGGTTTACACACCTGACAAACACATGTAGAAGTTTAAAATTTTTAAACAAAAAACATATGTAAATCTCACTTCAAGCTTCACTTCATTAACTGGAGCTTTGCCCCTCAGCAACAGCTGGCAGCAGTGTTTGAAAGTGTTCGTAACACCTGCAGAATTGCACATATGTCATAATACATTAGTTGACAATCCCATAAAGCTGAGTAAACTGGTTTCAATTAGGAAAATGTTCTGATTCTCCAAACTTCAAAAGTGCAGAATAAATTTAGCAATTGCTCAATGTCTTTTGATCAGAATGATGTGCAGTGGAGAAAAGATTATAACTGTGCTCATAACTAACTGCTACTGCACATCTTCAATGCATCAAAGGCTGGTTATTTGCCACAGGCATTTCTTTCTGTTAGAGGGAAGCAATTTGTTACTAAAGAATATACATTAATACAAACCAATACTAAAGAATATAGGGGAGGGTTTAAGTACCTTCACCATCACTAAAGAAGTAGCATTAGACAAATTAATAGAATGAAAGGCAGAAATGTCCCCTTGCCCTGGTGCTTTGCATCCTAGAATCCTCTACAGAGATAATGGATGCAATGGTTGTAATTTTCCAAACATCATTTGATTATGGAGAGGTACCAGGGAATTGGAAAACTGCCAATATGACACCCCTATTCAAAAAGGAAGGGAGACGTAAAGTGGGTAACTTTACACTGATTAGTCTGACATCTATTGGAAAAGTGCTGAATCAATTGTGAAGTAATAGCAGAACATTTGGAAAATCAAAATCTAGCCAAGACTCGGTGTGGCTTCATAAAAGGAAAATTGTGTCTAACCACAACTGTCTACAATACATATTAGTGGCTTGGAAGGAAGGAAGTGAATGTACTGCAGCCAGACTTGCAGATGACACAAAAATAGGTGGAAAGGCAGGTTGTGAGAGGCATGCAAACAGTTCACAGAGAGACATTGTGAGGAAAAGTAGGCAAAAGTTGGCAAATGATGTACGATGTGGAAAAATGCAAAGTTAATTTTGGAAGGGAGAATGAAAGAACACAATATTATTTAAATAGAGAGAAACCTGGGTTCGATTCCACTCTCGAGTGACTGTCTGTGTGGAACTTGCATATTCTCCTTGTTCCTGTGTGGCTTTCCTTCGGGTGCGCCTGTTTCCTCCCACTGTCTAGAGATGTGCAGGTTCGGTGGATTGGCCATGGGAATTGCAGGGTTACAGGGATGGAGTAGGGGAATGGGTCTGGGTGGGATGCTCTTTGGAGTGTCAGTGTGGACTTGATGGGCTGAACAGCCTGCTTCCACACTGTGGGAATTCTGTGATTCCACTCTATGATTCTAAACTGCCGGAAGCTGCAGCGCAAAGGCACTGGGGATATATGTGCACGAAACACAGAAAACTAGCAAACAGGGCATTATTTGAAGGGGATTGGAGTAGAAGAGTAAGGAAGTCTCACTGCAACTCTACAAGGTGCCAGTGAGACCACATCTAGGGTACTGTGAGTAGTTTTGTCCCTTTATTTAAGGAAAAGTGTTGTTTCATTGGAGGCAGTTCGGAGAAGTTTTAGGAAATGATCCCTGGTACAGAGGAATTGTCTTATGGACAAAGGCTAAACAAGTTGGAATATTTCTCACTGAAGTTTAGAAAAATGACAGGTGATCTCATTTAAACATACAGGATCCATAACAGGGTTGACAGGATAAATGATGAGAGGATGTTTCCCCGCATGGGAGAATCTTAGACCAGAGGGCATAGCCTCCGAGTAAAGGGAATCTAATTTAACAGTGAAATGAGAAGGAATTTCTTCTTTCAGAGGGTTATAAGTTTTGGGAACTTTGTGCAAAGAGAGCTGTGGGTCAGAGTCCTTGTATATAATTAAGGCTGAAACAGGTAGCTTCTTGATCAGTAGGGGGAATGAAGGGTTATGGGGAAAGGGCAAGAAAGTGGCCGTGAGGAATGTTGGATCATCCATGTTCCCATTGGATGGCAGAACAGGCTCAAGGGGCCAAACTGCCTATCTCTGTTCCTATGGTCATATCGTTATATAGCTGGAGAGGTAATACTCCAGATCAAAAATAGGGCAGATAAGGAAGCAGGTTCCAAATCGACCTCAAGGAGAATAGGAATTGAACCTGCACTGTGGATTCTGCTCTAAAACAAGCCTTTAATGCATCATAGAATTTTTCAAATGAAGGCATTGCATACACAAGGATTGGAAAGAGTATTTTGTGCAAGATCTATGTTAAGTGAGTGGGAACATCTGACGATAAAATAAAACCAGCTTATCTTAACATTGAAACAAAATATCTTGTGAGTTGCATTGCTGAAGTATGGAGTAGGCTACCATGTAGTATAGTGATTGGTTAGCCAGCTAGACCTCATAGAATACAAGTTCCCTGATTGGGGCTTTTAATCTAGTCCAATCAGGGAGTCCTGGTCGACAGACAAAAAGAGAAGTGCCAAACATCTTGTCACTCTAAGAGCTGATGCTGAAGAGGCTATATGGAGAGTCAAGGACTCTCCATACGTAAATAAAGCGTGACTTGGTGACAGGATACCGGCCTCTGAGGCGTTATTTCAATGGTAATGAGAGAAAAGCACCTTCCTGAAGAAACTCACTCACTACAGTTGTCTTTGAGTTGGGGTAAGCATTTATTTAATCATGCCTTTAGGAAGCTTGATTTGTTCGACTCTGCCATTGAGGACTGGGCCCGGTACATGGAAAGAATGCGTTATTTTTTCTGGGCAAATAGCATTGTAGCAGTTGAAAAACAACAAGTAATTCTCCTGACAGCCTGTGGACCCACAGCTTGTTCTGTTATTAGGAGCATAAATTTCACTTAGATGTTAAAACCTTTCAACAATTGACAAAATAGTCAAGGAATATTACAACCCCGAGCCTCCTCTAATTCTGAGATGCTATCATTTTACTCAGCAATTCAAGAACTAGAGGACTCCATATCAGGATTTTTGACTAGGTTAGGACAACTGGCAGAAGCATGTGACTTCGGTTTAACCCATAATGAGATACTTAGACCCTTTGGTATGTGGCAATGATGTGTAACTATGCAAAAACACTTGATAGCTGAAGACTTCAAACAGGCACTACAACTGGCTTTGTCATTGGGAAATATGACAAGTGGAGCATCTTGAGTTGCAGAGTATTCCAATGGAAGTGGATACCCTTGCCAGTCTGACTGAGCTTGGGGAACACCACTTGAGTGCAGACAATTGCATAGACACCATTCAGTAAATACCCTGATCAGAGGGACTCTAGCTTAGCTTCGGCCAAATGATTAAAATTGTCTTGAGTATCCTGGCTGGCAACCCATTTTAGTTGCTGGCAACGTGCTGACTCGAGATAGGTGTTCCCCAAGCGGTGTTCCCCAAGCTCAGTCAGACTGGCAAGGGTATCCACTTCCATTGTAATACCTTACTAGACCTTAATTGAGTAAGAGAACTCATAAGCCAATATGCAGGAACGTGCACACCGTGGAAAATCCACCTACATCAAATTTGGAACAGTTAAGTTGCTTAGCAACATCCAAATGAGAACAAATTAAAATAAACGCCTGGTTAAATGGATCATCTGGTTCTAAAGGAGGTTGATCCCAGCGCGGCCGTGTCAGTGATCGTAGAACCAGTTCTTAGCAAAATTGGCAATGGACTCCAGTCCTTAAGTTTGCATAAGACCTCAGCTAGACTGAGAACCTATACTGGGGAACCTTTACAGATTAAAGGTATAACTTTGGTTGCGGTATCTTATGAAAAGCAGCTCATGCCCAAGTTTGTTGGAGCGAAATTGGTTACGAAAGTTTCACCTAGTTTCAGTTAGAAAATGGCTGCCTGAGTGCAGTCCTAATTAAATATCTGGAAGATTTTCAGCAATGTCTAGGGACCATCAGAGGAGCCACGGCCACTTTACATGTTGACCAGGAAGCAATTCCACGATTCTGCAAGGCCCTGCCCAGTACCAATAGCTTTACAGGTAAAAGTAGAGGCAGAAATTAGGAGGCTGGAAAGTGAAGGAATTATCAAACCAGTCTAAATTGCAGAATGGGCAGCACCAGTTGTACCAATTTTGAAGCCCAATGGGTCAGTTCACTTTTGTGGGGATTTCAAACAAATGGTAAACTGCTTTTCACAGCTGGATAAATGCCCAGTCTCTCAGAGGATTTATATGCAAAGCTGGCAGGAGGAGGCTGTCCTTCACAAAGCTGGACATGAGTCCACACTTATTTGCAATTGCATTTAGACAGGAATTCCCAGAAGTATGCTACAATTAATACCCATGAGGGCTTGTACCAATTTACAAGACCCCTATGTTGGGTATTGTCAGCCCAATTTTTCAGCACCCAATGGAGAACCTTTTGCAAGGTGTACCTCAGGTCACCATTTACTTTAATGACGTTCTAATAACAGGGAACACTAATAAGGAACATTAGAAAACCTGGACCTAGCCCTAAGGTGCTTTTCCAAGGTGGATGTACACCTAGGAAAGGAAAAATGTGTGTTACAGGCTGTCCCAGTGATCTACTTGGGCTACAGAGTCAACAAGATTGGGCTGCAACCTTTGGAAGATAAAGTGAGAGCAATCTTGGGTGCCCTGGCTCCCACATCTGGACTAGAGCTTAGGTCATTTCTTGAGTGGGTAAATTATTACAGAAAGTTAATACATAAGGGCCTCCTATATCAACTCCTAAAATAGGGTCAGCCTTGGAAATGGTCATGTGGACAAACCCTAGCTTTCAGTGAAATAAAGAAACAACTATCATCCTCCCAGGTGTTGACACACCATGATCCCAAAAAAGATCTGGTATTGACATGCGATGCCTCCAGTACAGCATTGGGGTGGTATTAGCTTATAGGTGGCCCAATGGAGAGGAACTCCTGATAGCATATGCATCCAGGACTTTGGCTAATGCAGATCATAAATGCGCCCAGATAGAGATGGAAGGTTTGGCGGCTGTATTTGGATTCAATACCTTTTTATAAATGATAATTTGTGATAATAACAGATCACAAACCCCTACTAGGTCTGCTTAAAGAGAACAAGGGAGTGCTGCCCATAGCTTCAGTCCGTATTTAACAGAGGGCTCTAATACTAAGTGCTTGTATTTATAAGCTGGAACACCGCCCGGGAGGCCAGGTAACGAATGCAGATGCACTAAGCCACCTCCCACTGGAAGATATACCACTGGTGGTACTCCCAATGGAAGAGTCTGTAATGGCATGAAATTTTCTGTTCACACTCTAGACACAGCTGACAGTATTAGACTTTGGATGCAGGAAGATCCAGAGCTGTCAAAACTGAAAAAAAGCTGGTGGTGATGGGAGAAACCAAAGGGCCGCCACAACTAGAATTGAAACCTTTTGGACCAGAGAGACCAGATCACAGTAGAGGATGGCAAATTAACATGGGGAGCAAGAGTGATTGTCCTGAGCAAAGCTCACAGTCAAATATTGGCTGAACACCACCAGGACCCTCTGGAGGGTCCAAAATGAAAATATTGGCGAGATGATATGTCTGAATGCAGATATCAGCTGCATTGGTGGGGCAGTGCCCAGAGTGTCAACAAGGACACAAATTATCATCAGCAGCTCCCCCATATTCATGGCAACAGCATGGTGAACCTTGTACTTGGTTGGTTATTGACTATGCAGGTCCTCTCATGGGCTCAATGTTCTTAGCCATTGTAGATGCCCATTCATACTTGTTGGATGCAAAGTTTCAACTCTTCAAACAGGGACAACAATAGAAAGCCTACTCATATCTTTTTCAGTACACAGACTTCTGGAAATGTTTGTCACAGGTAACAGCCCATTATTTATCCCCAGGGAATTTAGGTATTTCCTAAAATTGAATAGGATTTGACATCTAAGGACAGTTCCATACCATCCTTCATCCAATGGCCTGGCAGAAAGAGCAGTCCAAACGTTGAAGGCTGGCTTGAAGAAACAGCCTACAGCCTCGCTGGATACCAAAGTATCATTGTTCCTATTTGATAATTGGACCATCCCTCATACAATTACAGGGATAGCTCCAGCTGTGTTGCTAATGGGTAGGAGACTTCACACCAGGTTAAGCCTGACTGGGATCTGGAGGGAGGGTGAAATGGCATCAGGAACGCCAGTACTAGATACCAGACTCTGTCAAGCGAGAGACAGAGAGTTTGATACAGGGCATGAAATTTCATGTAAGAATCAGAGAATTGGCCATGCATGAGTAAGAGGCATGGTTGACACGAGGTCAGGAACGTTGGCTGAAAGAACTTTTGATGAGGACTCGTCTCCTGAGGTGATATGGGCTGAGGTCAGAAACAGGAGAGGAGATGTCACACTGCTGGGAGGTTTTTATAGGCCTCCGCAAAGTTCCAGGGATGTGGAGGAGAGGATCGGCAAAACGATTCTGGGCAGGAGTGAAAGGAACAAGGTGGTCATTATGGAAGACTTTAACTTCCCCAACATTGACTGGAAATGCTATAACTCTAGTACGTCGGATGGATCGGTTTTTGTCCAATGTGTGCAGGAGGGTTTCCTGACACAGTATGTCGAAGGGCCAACAAGAGGGGAGGCCACACTGGATCTGGTACTTGGTAATGAACCAGGCCAGGTATTTGATTTGGTGGTAGGTGAGCACTTTGGAGAGAGTGACCATAATTCAGTTACGTTTAGTTCAGCGATGGAAAGGGATAGGAACATGCCACTGGGCAAGAGTTATAGATGGGGGAAAGGCAATTATAATGCGATTAGGCAAGACTTAGGAGGGATAGAATGGAGTAGCAAAATGCAGGGGATGGGGACAATCGAAATGTGGAGCTGGTTTAAGGAACAGATATTGCGTGTCCTTGATAGGTATGTCCCTGTCAGGCAGGAAGGAAGTGATAAGGTAAGGGAACCTTGGTTTACAAAAGAAATTGTATCTCTTGTTAAGCGGAAGAGGGAGGCTTATGTGACATTGAGACGAGATGGTTCAGATGAGGCGATGGAGAGTTACAGATTAGCTACTGCTGTTTGTCATTTTTATAAATGACTTGGACGCAGACATAGGTGGATGGGTTAGTAAGTTTGCAGATGACACTAAAGTCGGTGGAGTGGTGGACAGTGTGGAAGAATGTTGCAGGTTGCAGGGAGACTTGGATAAACTGCAGAATTGGGCTGAAAGGTGGCAAATGGAGTTCAATGCAGACAAATGTGAGGTGATGCACTTTGGGAAGAATATTAGGAAGGCGGAATACTGGGTCAATGGAAAGATTCTTGGTAGTGTGGATGTGCAGAGGGATCTTGGTGTCCAGGTACATAGATCCCTGAAAGTTGCCACCCAGGTTGATAGTGCTGTTAAGAAGGCATACGGTGTGTTAGGTTTCATTGGTAGAGGGATTGAGTTCCGGAGCCGTGATGTCATGCTGCAACTGTACAAAACGCTATTGCGGCCTCACTTGGAATATTGCGTACAGTTCTGGTCGCCCCATTACAGGAAGGATGTGGAAGCATTGGAAAAGGTGCAGAGGGGATTTACCAGGATGTTGCCTGGTCTGGAGCGAAGGTCTTATGAGGAAAGGCTGAGGGACTTGGGTCTGTTCTCATTGGAGAGAAGAAGGCTAAGAAGGGATTTAATAGAGACCTACAAAATGATCAGAGGATTAGATAGGGTGGACAGTGAGAGTCTTTTTCCTAGGATGATGACGTCGGCTAGTACGAGGGGGCATAGCTGCAAATTGAGGGGTGATAGATTTAAGACAGATGTCAGAGGCAGGTTCTTTACTCAGAGAGTGGTAAGGGCGTGGAATGCCCTGCCTGCCAATGTAGTTAACTCAGCCACATTAGGGGCATTTAAACAGTCCTTGGATAAGCATATGGATGATGAGGGGATAGTGTAGGGGGGTGGGCTTAGATTAGTTCACAGGTCGGCGCAACATCGAGGGCTGAAGGGCCTGTTCTGCGCTGTCTTGTTCTATGTTCTATGTTCTATGATGTATAAAGTTCAGGTAGATTTGACAGTCCTGAACAAACACCTGGACCATATGAAAGACACAATTACATAAACGACGCAGGAGCAAAATGTGTCCAGCCCTTTGGAACCGTCAGAAAAGCTGCAGGAACCCATGGGTTCATCTTCTCCATCAAGCATTGATGAGTCCTCCGAATCAGAAATGGATATGATGACGTAGCCACCCTGATGTCTTTGCCGCCGGAAGAAGAGAGTGAAATTCATCTGAGGTGCTCCAGGTGCAAGAGGCGAGCTCCTGTGTATGACATACCATGCGTATTGGATGCCAAGTTGGAGGAACATGACCCAGTGCTAAAACCCTCTCATGAGGTTCTCCAAGACAAGGGACTAGCCTATGTCCTCAGACTCAGAGGGAGAGGGATGTAGTGATTGTAACAAGGTCAGTCAGATGGATCTCATAGAATATGAACTCCCTGATTGGGGCAGTTAATCTGGTACAATCAGGGAGCCCTGGCTAACAGACAGAAAAAAGGAGTCTCAGAGAATTTGACTCTCTGAAAGCTGACTCTAAAGAGGCAGTACAAGAATCAAGGACTGTCCGTGTGTAAATAAAAGGTGACTTGGTGATAGGATACCAGCCTGTATGCAATTATTTCACTAGTGCAGTTAAAGCTGATATCAGTAACGCATAGAGAGATCGATTTCAAGTTCATAGAATTTACTGAGATGTGCAGTACAGTGGATAAAAAATTAGAACTGTGCAGATCAGATCTTATAATCCAAATCGGATGACTAACTGGATTGTTTCCGTTCTTTCCCTTTTCCTGGGATTTGGATTCAGTTGCAGTTCATGAATGGAATGTTGTTCCAAATGTAAAGTCTAAACATCCAGCAAAGTTTTTTCTTTTGTAGTCTAAACCTAGATTTTAAAAAAAGACCCATTTACCCTGTTAACACATTTGTGTCAATTTTACCAGTTCTTGTTCTCGAGTTAGAACTTTGAAAAATAGAAGTATTGTGTCTTACAATATAACAATGAGGACATGATTTTTGTGGTCAACTAATGGCCACTTACTGGCCTGAACCTATTGTCTGCCCTACCACATCCCTCCCTAGTAAGGTGAAAGAAAAGTGGCTCAATTCTTAAGTAGGAAACCATATTGGTCTGCTTACTAGGTTAGAGGAGGGGGCCTCCAATTTGAAGCATGGATGACAGGCAAATGGGTGGCCTAACTCTGAAAGCCAGCCATTGTTCTTGCTGCTGGCCCCTTTCTCCTGACATTCCCCATCCCAGAACAGGAAGAAAACAAAGAACTTCTTGCTGCTAAATACCCTGAGGAGTGGGCCTTGACTGGCAGACTTTATGACCCAGAACTTGCAAGCTTTCGACTGGCAGGTCATCAATATTAGGCCTGTGATAGGGTAAGCTAGCATCCTCAGTCACCTGTCAGCATTAAATGAGCCAATTGGTTGGCGATCAGGTGAACTATCTTGCTGGTGTGGGGGGTGACATGTTAATTGCCACCTCACTTGCTTATCTTCATATTACGGACATTTATGGAAAAGTTCTGTGTTTTAAGCCACAACTTGATTGTGGGCTCAGTACCCTTTCTCTCGCAGTAAAAAAGTATTTTATAAATAGTTTGATCAAAGTTAACATTGGTGTAGATAGAAATCCCCTTCCAACCTATGATTTGTAACCTGAACCTTCTATAGTGGAGAAAGTACTGGCATGCATTATCAAGGTGTCAATTCAAAAATATAGAATGACAGTGAAGGAAATAGACTGAAGTCAAAATAAGATGGTGAAAAGCAGGAGGTGCCTAAATTTGGCAATTTTCTATAAATTGTATCTCAATTAGTGGATAGGAATATTGTTAGCATCATTTGACTACCAAGGCAGTTCTTGCAGCGTCTGTGATGAGGGAAAAACAACATGTTTCTTTTATTCATTTATAGGACATGGTTGTTGTTGGCTGGAGCAGCATTTATTGACCACCCCTAGTTGCACTTGAGAAGGTGGTGGTGAGCTGCCTTCTTGAACTACTGCAGTTCATGTGCTGTAGGTAGGCACACAAAACTACTTTAAGATTTCACATTTGTAATGAGTTGTTGAGAACAGAAGTTTCCAGACTGGCAGGACCCATCTCAGTATAAAGTCCCTGGGGTTGTGAGATTTTACAAGATTTCAACAGAATAAACTCAGACCGGCTGACCTAAAAGCCGATGCTAAGAGGATATTTGAATAGGTGGTAGTTACAATGACTGGTCAGAAAGCTTGCTTTAGTTGCCTGGAACTTGATTAAAATTGTCCTACAAGATATCAGGTACTATACCTCTCACAATGCCTCACCCCAAAATACCCACCATGGTCCCCTCATATGCTGCATGTTATCCCATTCTCCCAGTTCCACCATCTCTGTTGCATCTGTTCTGATGATGCCAGCTTTGACAAGGGGGCCTCCAAAATGCCCCAAAATGCTCCTCAACCGAGATTCCCCACCATTGTGGTTGGCAGGGCCCTCAGCTGTGCCTGACCCATCTCCCACACTTTGGCCCTCACTCCCTCTCTTCCCTCCCACACAGGAATAGGGTCCCCTTCTTCCTCAACTGCCATCCCACAAATATCCACGTCCAAGGGATCATTAGCCTCCATTTCTGCCACCTCCAGCGGGATACCACCACCATTCCACCCACTTGTCAGCCTTCCACAGGGACTGTTCCCTATGGGACACCCTGGTTCACTCCTCCTCCACTCCCAACATCTCCCCACACCCCCATGGCACCTTCCCATGCAATCACAGAAGGTGTGACCCCTGCCCGTTTCCTCCGTCCTCACCTTCCTAGGCTTCAGACATGCCTTCCAGGTGAAGCAGCGATTTACCTGCACTTCACTCAATCTAGTCTCCTGCGTTTGCTGCTCACTATGTGGTCCCCTCTACACTGGGGAGACAAAGCACAGACTGGGTAATTGTTTTGCAGAGCACTTATATTTTGTCTGCAAAAATGACCTTAAGCAGAGAGCATTTAGCAGCCAGCAAGATCAAGTTCATGAGTTGTCTTCAGAGTTGCCTCCTGTCTATTACTAGACAAAATATGCAGATGAGGATTCATGTTCTGATCTCAACTATATGAGCTGCTTTTCAATAAAAACTATGTATGGCTGTCACTCATGTGACCTGCCTATGTAACGTCAGTGATGAGCATGTTCTGAAATTCCTTTGTCTCATTTTTAATTAAGGCCTTAAAGCTGTTTATTTTAAACTGATTGACACATTGCTTAAAATAATAGAGAACTTCATTCAAACACAGTAGGACTTCTCATTAATATTATGCAGTGATTTCAGCCGACATTTTTCATTGAATTTACAGATATCCCGGGCAGCATTAACAGCACCACTTCAAAAGATAAGAGTTCTTAAATTAGTTTAATTGTACTCCAGTTTTAAGGTTAAAATTTCAAAACCATCATCCTTTCTTTTGTGAATTTGTCTGCATGGTGTATTTTTTTTAAAGGGTATGCGTAAGACTTCTCTGGTTCAGCTTAGCTTATTTAAGGTTGTGGTGTTTAAGCAGCTGTACTAATCTCCTGTTGCTTTTTGTGTGCTGTGTGGTCTGAAATGTATCTCTGTCAACTCATCAAGAAATGCTAACCTGTGTCATGAACTTTATTGTTTTATTAAAAGATCGGATATTGTAATGGAGTAGTTTCACATGATTCTTTTTGAGGGTCTATGAGTTTGGTAGTGAGTAAACCTGGAGTGCTGGTGGAAATAATTATCATTGTCCTCAAAATTGCCACAAGTGACCTAGAGCCTACTGTAGCCAGGGTACAACTGGGATTAGACCAGATTCACATCATTGGATCAGAAATCCATCATTTCTGCAAGAGGGTTCACAAATCTAGCGTATGCCATTCTTTAAAAATACATTATGATTACTAGCAAACAGAAGATGTTGGATTCTTGAAAGTGAATTATTATGGCTTTTTTGCGTTTTTGTTTTGGTTAAATCTTTTTGCTCATTAAATTAGACACCTTTACCTTCATTGGAAAGTCACCTGGAAGTTTGTGTTCAAAGAACTTCCCTGAAATTAAAGCCTGCGGGGAGTTTTATGTTTATAATGATACAGCCTATAACCTGGAAAGCAATGTACAAAAGGCAGCCATCAAAAACATCCTATGGATGCCAAACCTATGTATTTAACCCCAGAATATCATAGTATATTCATGGAACTGCATGTGAAGAGGATTCTGTATTCAATGCTATCTGGACCCAGTTTCTGGGGATGACCGAAAGTCTGATATTCCTTGCATTGTAGAGAAACCACCACTGAGGTAGAAATTGATTATAGTTTATCTTAGTGATGGCATGAATATGTGTTCAGAAGCTCATCTGTGGCTCAAATGTGACAACAAGGCTACAAACAGTCCGTTCAATCTCAGATATTTTAAATTGTTCATGGATGTGACGTTGCTGGCTGGGTCAGTATTTATTGCCCATCCCTAGTTGCCTCCTTGAACTGCTGCAGCCCATTCACTGTAGGTAGACCCACAATGCCATCAGGAAGGGAGTTCCTGGATTTTGACCCAGCGACATTGAAGAATCAGCTATATGTTTCCAAGTCAAGAAGGTGAGTGGTTTGGAGGGAAGTTGCAAGTGGTGGTGTTCCCAAGTATCTGGGTGATAGTGGTCATTGGATTTGGAAGGTGCTATGCAAAGAGCCTTGGTGAATTACTGACTGTGGAAACACATGATCAACTGTGAAGGAGGAATTGTTTCCCTATGTTACAGTTTTTATGTGATTTTAAGTGACCAAGAAAGCAAATAATGGAATCACTGGAATAACTGGAAATGACAACTGTGGGTAAAGTTTTAACAGCAGTAAGTATGGCCAAATTATGCTGTGGAAATGTGCCATTTTAGTGTTGCTCCTGTGCTGAGTGATTTTTATTCTTCATTTAGCCTCCAATTCTGTGGGATATGACTGGCTTGAATTCTTAGCAAAAGACCGACACCATTGTGTATTCTGCTTATTTTAATACTTCAGTTATGGTAATTTTGTGGTGAGATTACTGAATCATTTCCTTTTGGAAAGGAAACCTGCCTTAGTTGGTTTGGCTGGCCTGTACTTCAAATCCTATATCAATACAGTTGACTCATCACTGTTCTCTGAAGTTTAGTTCTCTTTCTCAGGGAAACTTGAAGGAGTCCTATGTTTACACAACTCCATTGACTCCCAGAAAAAGGAGAACAATGTGATCTGATTGTGTACAAAGTTTCAGATAGTACAATGGGTAAGATTTTATTTGCCCTGAATGGCAGCCTTGGAGGTGGAAGGGAAGTTAATAAAATGTCAAGGAGCAATGTTGGGAAGGCTTCCAATGCGAGGCACAAAAGGGCCACATTTCAGTTTGCCATGCATCATGGGCTCAGTGGTTAGCACTGTTGCCTCACAATGTCATGGACCCTGGTTCAATTCTACCCTCAGGCAACTGTCTACATAGAGTTTGCATGTCCTCCCCGTGTCTGCACAGGTTTCCTCTTCGTGTTATGGTTTCCTCCCACAGTCCAAAGATATGGATGTGGAAGTTAGGTGTATTGGCTATGCTGGAGTTGTCCATAGTGTCTAGGGATGTGCAGGCAAGGTGGATTATCCATGGGAAAATATGGATTCATTTGGATAAGGTAGGGGGCTGGGTCTTCAGGGGGTCAGTGCAGACCCAATGGGCTGAATGAGTTCTTTCCATACTGTAGGGGTTCTATCATTCTGAGATGAGACAGCCAGACCCACTAAGGTGGCTTCCTCGCAGCTCCCATGAGGGGAATGGGGCTATCACATTGTGAGGCTCAAGGAGAGACGACCAAAGAAAATTCAACATAGGTGCCTTGCTAACTCTTTTAACTGTTCAAGGGACAAATTCTATTTCTCCAAGAAATTCAAATTCTCCTTGAATGCCATCCTGTTGCAATGTGGACATTTCTGTACTGTAGCAGTGCAAACTCAAGGAACTGTTTTGAAGTTTTTTTTTAAGATCAATTTCAATTTGCCCACTCATAACCTTTTGTTTAATATGTGGATTCAAATCATGGGCACGGGGCCACCAATTTGTTACACCCCATCCCAATCTATTCTGCTTCCAGACTGGTATCCCAGACTGACAAACTCCCAGTGGGCTGAACACGTCCCATTCTTTAGTTACCCACACTAGTTGGTCATACCATGTTAATTTATAAAGGACCTCTTCCCTTGTCTCGCTTATCAAGTGAAAGCATGTTGTAAATGGAGCCAACGTAACCAGTCCTTTTTGAGTTAACAGATCACAGGATTCCTACAGTGTGGAAACAGGCCCTTCAGCCCAACAAGTCCACACCAACCGTCAGAGCATCCCACCCAGACCCACGCTTCACCGCCCCCCCCCCCAATAACCCACCTAATCTACACATCCCTGAACACTATGAGGCAATGTAGCATGGCCAGTCCACCTAGCCTGCACATCTTTGGACTGTGGGAGGAAACGGAGCACCCAGAGGAAACTTACACAAACAGGGGGCGAACGTGCAAACTCCACGCAGACAGTTGCCCGAGGGTGGAATCGAACCCGGGTCCCTGGCACTGTGAGGCAGCAGGGCTAACCATTGAGTCACCATGCCGACTGAGTTTATTAATTGCTAAATGTAATAACCCAACACCGATACACATAGACTAGTAAAAACAGATAAGACCAAGGAAATATCAAAGTTAAAAAAGATATGTAGATCAGTCTTTGAATTCTGTGAGGAATAGACACTGCCTGTTGTCACTGTTATGTTGGGTGATAGTGGTAGTACTGATGGTGGAAGGGGAGTAGTGGACTTGGAGATGTTTAGCTTTGCAGGTCCAGCTGAAATGTCTTTGTCCTGTTTCCCTTCAACTGCAGTTTCGCTTTCTTTCTGGCTTTCAACAAAGGGTGAGAAATACAGTATTTTTAATCTGAGATGCAAGGGTGTTTGATGCAGGGTGTGACTGTCATAGCACACTAGTCCACTAACACTAAGTGATAAGGATGGAAACTGATTTTTAAACTATTTTCTTTTTGAATTCCTGAAAGAGAAAAACACAAACATGTCTAGATTTTGTGACGCGATCTTCAGTATGTGGCTTTCTGCTAAAGGGGAGTAGGGCATATATAGTTCCTAACTATCTCTGTGACCACAGGTGATCACAGTCTGGTTTGTTTTACTTAACTTGTCTACTGAAATAACTCCACGGAGGCTGATATCCAGTCACCAAGTCACTCTTTACTTATACGTGGATAGTATTTGACACTGGCCCAGCTTTCTCAGAGCCAGGTCTCAGAGCAAACAGAATGCCTAGCACCCCTGTTTATATCTGTCAGCCAGGACTCCCTGATTGGGACCGTTAACTTGGTCCATTCAGGGAACTCATGTTCTATAATGTCTACCTGGCTGACCTTGTTACAATCACTAGATCTACCTTTGAGGGATTGCTGTTTAAAGTTCCCTTCAGGTGACGCATTCTAGGGTTTCTCTCTTGATAGCTACTGAATTTATCCAGTTATTTTTTGGCTGCATGTTCTCTTTATAAAAATATAAATTAAAAGTTCAACATGCCATAGGTAAATTGGGATTCTTAACCTTTCTCATGACGATATTGGAGGGTATCCCTTTATTATGAAATATTAACTGAACTCCTAATCATCTGGGGAGATGAAAACCGATGTTATTCCTTGACATTTTTGTTTTTCACTTTTACCATACCTGCGCCAGCTGACTTTGTCTCTTGAATCTTTCGTGCACTGGAATATGTTCATATTTTGCCTTCCCTGGTCCATAATTAATGAGCCTAATGCAAGCATTTTGGTGGGGATTTGGACTTCTAGAGAGGTCTATCTTGAATGTGGGGCACACTGATAAGTCAAAAAAGCCAGCGTGCTTCTCCCCCAGTTCTCCAAACTAGCTCAGGCCAACATTTAATAGTTGGGAATTTAATTTTATAATACACAGCAGGTTTTGTGCTTTGCCTTAATTAAACCCCAATTTAGGTATTAACAAGGATTTCATAAATAAATGTTATTTCAGAAGTGTGGTATCTCCGTTTCAATGGTCTACCTGCCATTCTCAGAAGTTTGAGATCAAGAGTTAAGTGATATTTGTTTTGGAAAGAGGTTGCAAATCCCTGTAGAATATTCTGCTGGTTTGAAGTCTTAATCTCTTTCAGAACAGAATAAATAATAATCTCAACTTCCAGCCACTTCTATTTGATTTTCTGTGGAAAGCTAATTACTGCACAAGAAATGAATGAAAGAACATAGTGATTGAGAGAAAGGAAATACCAAGGCGGTGGAAAGAAGTAGGTCAATTAGGAGTGCAATATACTAATGTGCTGATGTAGAGTTATACAGTGGGCTTGCAACAAATGTTTCCCAAGTGTCCTGAACCTATTTGTGGTTGGTAAGACAAGCCTCAAGTGAGGGTACAGGACTGAGCTACTCTAATACAAAAAAGATCAGGATCGTGTGCAATGGAATCAGTAGAGATCGTGATCTTCATTGCTTTGCCTACTTTCAGCGTGAGGAATGCTTACTGATTAAGGAAGGAAAGTAAAGATTGAGCTAAAACTAAAGCAAAAGCAGTGCAGCAAAAGGCTGTGTCTTTGTATTTTGATAATAGGAAAGGGTCTAGGCTGAACCTTGAGTGATTTAAATCAAAACTAGCCAAATATTTATTTTCATGTTATTCAAATACAAAGTGAAATAATGAAGGAACAGCGCCATTATGTATGAGCTGCAGGTTGTGGGCATTTGAAGCACTGTATACAGTACTGGGCATCCTACTTATGGAAGGATGTTAATGCATTGGAAGCACTTCAGAAAACGTTTACTAGATTAATACCTGGCATAAGTGGATTGTAAGGAAAGTTTAGACAGGCTAGGTCTGTAACCTCTGGAGTTTAGAAGAATCAAAGGTGACTAAATAGAAACATATAAAATCCTGAGGTGACATGAGCAGGTGAATGTGGGAAGGATGTTTCCTCTTGTGGGAGAATCTAAATTGGGGGGAGATAGTTCAGCATAAAGGGGCACCCACTTAAAACAAATAAGGAAACTTTTCTTTCCTCTCAAAGGGCTGTGAGTCTTTGGAATTCCCTTCATTAAAGGGCAGTGAAAGCAGAATCTTTAAATATTTGTAAGGCAGAGGTAGATAAATTTGTTATTTTCAAGGGGATGAAAGATTTTCGGTGATATGCATGAGGTTAATGAGCTTGTTGAACAGCAGGGTAAACTCAAAGGCTGAGTCGCCTACTCTTGTTCCTTCTCTATATGTTCAGTTGCAAAACAAAATAATACCACAGGCATTTTTTTTATCTGCAAGATGTTTTTGACACATTCATTTTAGACTCATGTCTGAAAATGATGACCGAATAATCATTCATTACTTGATGTGTGCTAGTCATTAGTTCCCAGTAACATCTTTTCCCCGTTTGCAACTGTTAATTTAGAATAGCGAGTCGATGCAGTGGTCAGGGTATCAGGATGGGTGAGAGAGGAGACCAATATTCTTATTGTGCTTCTCAAATGATTTAGCATATGTTTTTAAAGCTGGTAACTAATCTCAGGAAGTGATTCCTTTAAAAGAATTGTGCTATTGCACTTCAGTCATGTTGGCCTGATTTCTAAAATGAACAGTAAAGGAACATAACTTATCATGGAATACACTGAGAGCTGCTCAAAGATATTTTGCAGGCTTTTCAGTGACGCTGAACTGCTGTGGTGCATCTGCGTAGTCACAATCAAGCAACCACATAAAAACCTAAAGAATTTTACATGCTGTAAATCAGAAACAAAAACAGGAATTGCTGGAAAAGCTCAGCAGATCTGGCAGCAGGAGAGAAAACAGAGTTAACGTTTTGAGTCCAGTAACCCTTCTTCAGTACCATTCTGAGGGAACCTGCTAGTGATGACCTGCTTCCTATTCCTTGATGCAAATTTATCTGCTGGTAGATCTGGCTCAGGAAGGCTGCTGCATATGAGACACTGAGATGGAAGGTTGGCAGTATGTGAGTTGACCAGGTCCTCAGGAAATGGGTAAGTGAGGAGCAGCTCATTTCCACCAGCTTGTGGATCTTCCTCAGTCAGCCGATGTGTGGGGGGAGTGATGCTTGTGAGAAGATGAAGCTAGGGGAGGGGTATTGAGTGCAGTGTGTGTGGCAAAGAGAAAGGGGAAACAAAGTGATCTATATATGGCGATAAAGCAAAACAAATATGAAGAAGAAAATAACAAGTTGTAAAAATAAACCACTTACCAGGTAACAATGTTAACATTTGGCTTCAAAAGCAAAAATGCTGACAAATATTTCCAAAGTATCAACCTGGGCCAAATGAAATAATGAAAGTATTGCCAGTGAAAACTTTGGAAAAATTAGATTCTGGAACTGAAACATAGAATGCAAAAGGAGAATTGAAACACAATTTTTAGCTGGATTCCCCTCCCTATTGAATAATATTCAGCAGATCAGTTCTTCAGAATCAAATCTCTCATCAAATAATGCAGATTTGGCACTTGACCAATTGCAGCTCCTCCTTCCAGGAGGTTTGCTGGCACGTTTGTCATGACATCTCCACACAGCCACCGAATCTTGTCTGTAGCCGCTCTATGATGTTTGTCATCTGCTGTGCTTAGACTAACCCCTAGCTCTTTCTGCTGCCCTTGTGTTTGCTTTTTAAAAGAGATCCCTGTAGCTTTTCGGCTTTGATTTCAACCAGCTTAAAGACTGGCAATTTCTTTCCGAGGTTTCACTTTCTAGAGTTCTCTTAGCTCTCGCAATTTAGCTACTTCACCATTTGTCTTGAATTGCACATATAGAATTTTTAACATCTGTCTTATCATTGTAAGCTTTGAAAGTGTTCAGATAGTTGAGTTCAATTTGGTTTTGCATGCCTAGTAAAAGTCTTGAATTAACTCTTTCAAATTGTTTAGTTCACATTCTTCAAATTGAATAGACATATACAATCAGGCAAGAGTGTACACTGAGTTAATAAATAACATAAAATTTTATTAGGTATAGTCAAATAAAATACACTCATCTCACAATTAACGATGCTAAGAAAGGATACAATAATTTATACTTAACAGAAATGCAAGACAGACTTTAAACTGGATGGTCAATACAGAATCCAGATCATGGACAGGAAACTTTTCCTCATTTGAGACTAAATACCTCCAGTTTCAGATTGAGAGGACCAAGACTCACAGACAGAAATATCACAGCCGAGAATTGCTCTCTCAAATTGGTGTTCCTTATCATCGACCTAAATCCCAGCCTGGGGCAGAAGTATTCTCTGACTACAAGATAAATGAAGTAATCAGAATCACGGCTCCCGCAATGTTTTTGTACTCAATTATGGGATTAAACACAACTCCTTTAATTGAAAGTTGTTGAAATCTAATTTGTTAATAACGTGGTCATTGTCAATTTGATTGGATTTGTCCATGTACATCCATTGCCTTAAACACTAAGATAATTAAATGTTTTAGCATGTTAACATATCTTTAAACTAAACAGGCCTTTATTCATTAGTATGTCTATGGTTTAAGACTGAAGGGCAGTGCTATTGATAAGAGCCTGGTGTTGTCTAATTTCTTTTCCACACAACAATATATTCTTAAGATACAGTTAATGTAATTAGCAGAAATTAATAAATCTACAGCCTTAATACTTATTGCTTATTTTCCAATTATATCCTAATTGAGATTTTTATCAAATTGGCCATCTGTTGCTTGTTAGCGATGATGTCAGATGAATGGTTTGTGTTCTGAAATTCTATTAGTGTGTTACAGCATGTGACAGCACAAGGTGGCTTTTCTCCGAGGTAATGATTAACATTATAAGACAGCTTCTTTCCCTTGTTAGACTGGCATTAGATTTATATTATACAAAATCTCTAAAACCGTCCATGGTGACCAAATTTAAATGTAAACATAACAGTCCAAAATAAAACCTAGTTTTATGCAGCATGCACATGGCGAAGGCCTCAGTTTCTTCCACAAACTTTCACTTATTGTGTAGGTTTCTGTGGCATACAGGAAAGTATATGGAAAGTAGCATCTTATGAGATTTTCTTTCCCTTTACAAGCTTGAGTTTTCTTGATATTAACACACCCTACGTCTTCACAAAATTACTTCTATCTCTCTATCTAACTTATGCATCACATCTGCTATTGTCTGTTATAATTTATCCTGAATAGAGAAATTTCTCTAAATGTTCCATTGTGATATGATTCGCTGCAGTCTTCACTCTAGTTATTTTAATATATTCCTTCTGATGATCGTAGCTTCATTGTTCAAGTTTCGTTGCTAAGGAACGACGTTTCCAGATCCCTATTTCATAATAATGGGGAAAATGTAATCGTTTACTGCATCTGTGGCAGGAGAGGGTGATGACAATTTTCATTCTTGTGTTCGATAATCAGGGCAGTAATTTATACTGCCTGACATCACAGTACTTAATCACGTAAATTACAGCACAGTGATTAGATTGGAATAAATAATCCAAAGCACTCTACCTTGAGTATTCTTCTGATAGAAGACATAAAATATTAATTTAGAAATGGCATTGAAAATATTTCCAAAGGGTTAACTAGCCTACCAATTCTGATTAAAACAGGTTATCGTCAAGAGATTCATAGTTCGAAATAAGCTCATAAATGCCTGTGGTCTCTTCCTGTTAATTTCAATGTGCTAATGATCACCTTCAAAGAGAACAAAATCTTGAATTTCTGAATGAGATTGAGTTTTCTCCACGGTACAGCAAGTAAATTTTCAATAAATAATGATGCTATGACCTGTGAATTGAGTTGAAGTTCAAGTGATCTGTTTGTGTGCATTAATATTGCAGATTTAAACGTCATTCTCTGCACCATGTGACAATCTCGTCAGACACGGAATTCTTTTAGAAAGATTTTCCAAGTTCCAGTTGATATCGAAAAGGGCAACGTAGCAGGTTTACATTTTTAAGATGTTTACAGAATTAAATACTTAGCACTTTATTTCTGGGCAACCTGAACTTTAAATCACAGAACAAAATACTTCCATTGTTATGTTAGCACAATTGAGAAAAAGCACAATTACAGTCATATGTTACATTTTCCTTTAGTCAGACATTCAGATATCTCAGAATCAGTCCATAGTGACTATTAGCTCCTGAGTCTTTACTTCTGTTCTTCCCATTCTCAACATGGTCAATAAGTGTGAGGTGCTGCATTTTGATAGGGCAAATCAGGGCAGGACTTATACACTTAATGGTAGGGTCCTGGGAAGTGTTGCCAAATAAAGAGACCTTGGGCTGCAGGTTCATAGTTCCTTGAAGGTGGAGTCACAGGTAGACAGGGTGGTGAAGAAGGTGTTTGGTATACTTGCCTTTATTGGTAAGTGCATTGAGTATAGGAGTTGGGATGCCATTTTGCATCTGCGCAGGACATTGGTTAGGTCACTTTTGGAATACTGCATTCAATTCTGGTCTCCCTGCTATAGGAATGCTAAGTTTGAAAGGGTGCAGAAAAGATTTAGAAGGATGTTGTGGGGTTTGGAGAGTTTTAGCTATAGGGAGAGGCTGAACAGGCTGGGGCTATTTTCCCTGGAGCAGCAAAGGCTAATGGGAGACCTTATACAGGTTTATAAAAGTCATGAGGGGCATAGATGGGATAAAGACCTGGGCTATTCACCCTGAGATAGCAGAGTCCAAAACTAGAGGGCATAGGTTTAAGGTGAGAGAGAAAAGATATAAAAGGGGCTTAAGGGGCACCTTTTTTGAGGCAGAAAATGGTGCATTAGGCAATGAGCTGCCAGACGAAGTGGTGGAGGCTGGTACAATTATAACTTCTAAAAGGCATTTAGATGAGTACATGAATTGGGAGGGTTTAGAGGGAAATGCTCCAAATGCTAGCGAATGAGACTAGATTAACTTAGGGTGTCTGGTTGGTATGGATGAGTTGGACTGATGGGCATGTTTCTGTGCTATATGAATCTATGGCTCTATGGTCACTTTTAATCGCAGGTACGAGAGATCCTCCTAATGCATTTTCATTTTAGTCCTCACAAATTTGCTCCTTTGAATTGAGCCTGAGGTTCCAGTGGCGGTGATATATGGTGAACCAGGGAGACTTGTTGGCCAGCTGCACTTTCTTTTCTGGATCCTGACAACTAACTGTGTCTGAGACTTTTCAGAGATATTTCAAAAATCCTTTCTCTCTCAAAGCCAACTTCTGTGTCAACGGAAATCACGTGGCTCTTGTGTTAGCTGAGTTTAGTTATCTTTGAGGACCCAGCTCTCTTTCTTCATGGAACTAAATGGACATATTAAAACATAACTGTTTTCAATCTGCCGATGCTGGAGTCAGAAATAACACAGCGTGGAGCTAGAGGAACACAGCAGGCCAGGCAGCATCAGAGGGGCAGGAAAGCTGACGTTTCAGGTCAGGACACTTAATCTGACCTTCTTAGCACTTTTGTATGACATTGACATTTGTACGACTTAGCAATTTTGTACAGAATTGGTCTATCCACTTTTAGCATTGTCCTTCTTGTGAACACCTAACACCTTCTTCCGAGTAAAACAAACTGGATGTAGTGTAATAGGATGTGACTTTACTAATGATGATAATGAGGCTACCTTGACAACAGAAGAGCAGTAGAAAGCAGACGAGGGAGAAGCATATAAAGGAGTGGAACTCCATGCTAGAGAGTTGAATTTAGTAACATGAATAACAGTACTGAAGAGAAGAAAGGACTTACCCTTGAATAAGGACGAACTAGGGTGCTAGGGACTAAGAACAGTGGCAGCATGGCAAAACAGCGGCCTGTGAGAGTGCAAGTGTAGACATGCAACATCTATGGAAACCAAGAGAGTATAGTGTCTACAAAGAGGCAAACAGCTGCAGTATGGTCATTGCAGTATTCTTTTAAGACTGGAGCTCATTAGATTTCTAACAATAAAATTGCCTGGGCTTGTTATCCAACAGGCATCACACCATGTAACTTGAATACCTTCATGCTGACTAAATTAAAGACATAGGCTTGAATTATAACAACTTTCAAATTCCACAATAATAACAACCAATGCTAAACTGGGAGTAAAAATTCAGAGGCAAGGTCGACTGACTTTTAACCAAGGGAGAGTGGAATTCTCTGCAGGGGATATTCTTGTACCTCTTTAATTTGGTCAGGTATGGGCAGAGGTGTTCTCTAAAGATAGCAATGGTTCCAGCCGGGCAGAGACCAAGCAATGTAAACAGAATTCTGCTTGAATGCAACTTGAAACCCATGTACTGATTTCAGATAGCTAACTGCGGCACACATACATCTCTTATTCTCAGTCAGAAAGAAGGAAAGATATAGGGCAGAGTTCTAATTAGTTCTTGACCAGTCATTTTCCAGCATTATTTGCTGGAAACATACGTGAGTAGGCTGTGAGCTTACACTGGGAAGTCTGTGCTGCAAACAGGAAAATAACTTAGTGAAGCTACGAAGACTCACATGAATAATGCTCACTTGATAATATACAGATAGCCTTAGGACATTAGTTAAGAACAACAGGATCAATGTCAGGAGTGAAGAAAATAGATAGCAAGGAAATATGAGAATATTATAGTTTTACGCTCAATGGCAAAGTAGGAAGAGAAGGCCAGTTGAGACTCAGGTAATGTTGTTTCAAGAAAGGTATGTCTAAGATGAATAACTTGAATTGTTGAAGTTGAATATTTCAGAGACTTTGCCAAAAAAAAGCTTTGCAGACCATTGTCTTCAGCTTAGTGTGATCAATGTCTAGTGAATCATGCACACTAGGATTGATAGGTAACATGTCTGTTTCTGGTGTGCTGTTTGTATATTCATACAAACACTCTACAATGCTGCAAAATCCATACAATTATGTGACTTAGCCAGGAAGTTACCAGTGCATCAAGATGTTTAATAAAATATTCAAATCACCGTTATGATTTAATAAACTTCAGTAACATTATATGTTATGTATGCAGTCAAGCAGCTTTGTGTGTAAAGTTGAGAGCATAACACTCTGGTTGGATTTGCAATTGACCAATTAGATTCCATAACCAATTATATAACTGATTTTGAAAGGTCACTATCAAGTTCTACAAGGCAAGGAAGAGGTGAGGAGAGCACTTCATTTCCTGTTAATTGATATAATTCTCTTCATGACTGGTCCTTCCACATAATTTTGAATGAAAGGAAAGAGCTAACATTTGTCTACCTTGAGGAAGTGATTTGTTCCCCCTGCTGAGATTTCAAGGTCTAAAAATATTATTCCAAGCTTCGATTTTGGGATGAAGAATAGCTGAGCATTATTTATTTAGCTGCCAGGATGACTTTTAGCATTGCTATAATCCACTCATAATTTAGGACAGGTGCCAGCAGCTGTCACAATTCTCCCCTCGGGACAAAAAACAGTTTAATGAACTTGACAGCTATTGAACACCATCTGTAGGTGCTGACATGTAGATCTCTCCCATTTTGAACTGATTTTCCCTGGATTACTCGTCCTCTGATTTTTTTTTCAAAAAATGTTTTAGAAGAACAATGAATAAAATGCACATTTCATAAAAAGCAAAAATGATCCAAAATACAGGGTCCTCTGTGAGTTAATTCAGTTTCATTTTAAAATAAATATTGGAGGAATAAATTGATTAGCCAACATGACTAGAGAGACAGAATATGGTTGCTAAAGTCTGGTTATTCCACCCTTCAAGTTCAGGATGAACACTTCGTACAGTATCAGAGATAATGGGTACTGCAGATGCTGGAGAATCCGAGATAATAAGATGTAGAGCTGGATGAACACAGCAGGCCAAGCAGCATCAGAGGAGCAGGAAAGCTTGACATTTCGGGCTTAGACCCTTCAGACCTGCTGAGTTTTTCCAGCAACTTTGTTTTTGTTCCTGATTTACAGCATCCACAGTTCTCTTGGTTTTTACTTCATACAGTATGTTTTAATGGTTGTGCACATTGAATATTAACGTGAACTGTACAATGTTAATACACAGTATAATGATACAAAGGTTTACACAGGGTTTAGAATGGATCTGTTGTCTTTCTTAAATTGTGATGAAGTTAATACCAAATCTTTCTTTCCATTGTCCCAAATGACAGGACTTCACACTTGAAAGTGAATCTGCACTCTGAATTTTCCGTAAAGAAAGCACTTGCCTTCATAGAATGCCCCTCAGAAATTGGAATTCTATGTTGAAATACTTGAAACTCAAGTTGTAATATCCCATAGGCAATTTGTTGAGCATTATAAAACATTTATCTTGAAAGATGTCCTTTGACCAGAAGACACTTCTATTCTTATCCTTTGCCATGATTTTATAAGTTGGGGCTCAACCTGTTTGATTGCATTATCAATACACTTTCCTTGACAATCAAACCCTGGAGTGGGACTTCAACACAGATTTTATAACTCAGAGGCAGGGACACTACCCATTTTACCACAAAACTTGCTGCTGCACTACTCAATCTCCAACTTTTGTCTTTCCCCCTGAATTATTACAGAGTAAATTTCCTACATGACAGTTTGTCATGCTCCACAGTAGAAATTTGTGTTGTTACAATCTTTGCATTATCTTCAAAATATATATTGATGTTCATGTTAGAAACAAAGCACTTGGACTAAAAGGCTTCATAAGAATGCGATTGAATCACATTGCTGAACACTACAATGTGTCTTATTTTCTATTTTTCATGTAGATGAAGTAGACTTGCTGGACAAGCTTGCTTCCTTGTCATTTGATCTCACCAACGTTTCCCTTTCACTTGATGAAGAGAATTGCACGGTCTATGAAATTGGACAATATTCCACCCTCAGCATACCAAGTGAAGAAGTATTTGGAGCCAGGTACGGACATGTGTTTTATTTTAAGGAATGTTTCCAGATTCATTGGGCTGGGTGGTGGCCATGCAGGCAGGAAGCTTAAATTGGGAAATCACCTAATTTTGCATGCTATGATTTTTACTGCATAGAGGGCAGGGAGGAGATGTATGAAGGAATGCCCAAATTATGCCTTTTTGCCTTTGGAGACAGCTTGGAGGTAGCCACAAATGCTGGTGAATACCAAGGCAGGTTGGCTAGATATTCCACCTTAGTGGGAGATTTCAACCAGGTTTTAAATGGCTTTCAGACTCTCTAACCCTCACATTCAATCTTCCACCATCTCCTTGCTATCCCCATGCTGCCACATACCTCCATGTCACATTTTGTGCTACCTGATACACCAATGCTACTTCATATCCCCAAAACACCTCATAGCTCCTTGCCACTTCCATAGACAATATCTCAACATCCACCATAGGTAGATCTCAGCCCAACCTCATGAAGATGAAGACATTAAACTCTCAGCAATCCAAGAGAGATCTCACTCATACTTGATTAAGAAAAAGTTCTAATTCAAGAAACCTATCCAATGATTTTAAATCCCTTCAGGTGGTCAATCTGTTATACCACAAGCAACCATTTACTCATTAATCATATGAAAAGGCAGTTAGCCCTTTTATAGCCTGCTAAAATTGTCAGTCAAAATGAGATAACAACCCCCTGCTGAGGTGAGTGATTTTGGAGCTTTTGTGACTCAGCCAAGCAACCACACAGGATAAGAGCCCAAGGAAAATACCAGCAATAAAGCCGACTGAAATTGCAGGGAAAGGTAATAATGGTTTGGTTTTAAGTTACAGCAGATAGCCTGTCGATCAATGCACTCTACCCACCCACCCATCACACCTCCTCAGATATTTTCATTCTTAATCAGTACTTTTCTTTTCCATAGTATGTAAGCATCTTTAAATTGTGACTCTTAAACATATGTTATCCATCCTTCAAGGGTGTTTATGCCTTCTCGATAAAATTGTGATTCCCACGTTATGGATTAAGATGAAGCACTGATTTCAGATTCAGCTGTTGAGTTCCATTTTCCCAGTATTTGTTTCATACCCCATTCCTTGCCCTTTTTGGCAAAAACGGGATCTGGGTCCCGATGCCATTTTTTTATAGGACTCTAGAGTTGACTCTGCTGTGAAACTCTAATGTGTAATATATCATAAATTGTTTCAGAGATAGTAGGGACTGCAGATGCTGGAGAATCTGAGATAACAATGTGTAGAGCTGGTGAGGTGTAGAGGTGTGGATGAACACAGCAGGCCAAGCAGCATCAGAGGAGCAGAAAGTCTGACG
>JAHRHZ010000035.1:14607165-14621990 GCA_024137785.1 Ginglymostoma cirratum | reverse complement strand
CCCTTCATCAGAAATTTCTGATGAAGGGTTTAGGCCCGAAACGTCAAGTTTTCCTGCTCCTGTGATGCTGCTTGACCTGCTGTGTTCATCCAGCCCCATGCTTGTTATCTCGGATTCTCCAGCATCTGCAGTACCTTTTACCTCTACTGGGGCTGTAATGTTAGAGCAGTTCTTTTCGTGAAATGGAGGCTTTATACACTTGTGCCTAACTTAAAATAGCACATCCGCCTGGCTATTAGTTATTAATAATGCAATCCCAGCACCAAGACTAACATCCTGGATTCTGGAGTTGCACATGTGACAACTTTAAAGTTGTGAATCTTGGCATTCAAACCAAAGCTTTCCTCTGCCCAGAGTTGAGTCTTTTTAAACTTTTCATTTTCCTTAATCTTTTGCGTCTGATCTTAACCTGTGCAAAACTGATTTTAAACATAAAGCCACTCTCTCTCACCTCCAATTCACTTCCCTCTCCACAGTATGAATGGCACTTATTAAATGGTGATCCAAAACAGGTGAGGTGACTGTTTCTACTTATCTGCTTGGCTGATAACTTGTAGAATGTGTTTATTTGATGTCCAATGCACAAACAGTAAGATGGATCTTTTAAAAATCAATTGCTATTGTGATTTACGTAGGTGGAATCTCAAAGACCCTGAACATTGTAAGAGTTAAAATGGGAAATTTGGGGGAATCATATGAGAAGTCAAATAAGGCATTTTTCAGCATCAGGAGCAACAAATCACACTTTCCAACATAGTACCAGACATCAAGATGAGATTCTTGTCAGAGGGTGGTGAATTGCTTATTAACAGTGATGATTGCTTATTATCACCCTCAAACCTCACCTCATTAATCTACCTCAGTCTCCCCGGTCTATATTCCCAGCCTACCACACACCAGATAAAAATTGGAAGCCAAGAATTCCACATATGAATGTCCAAGTGGGTACCTGGACAACTCCAGGTCATTGCTTGCTTTACCCTCTGCCACCTTGAACACCTGGCACCAGCGCCTCGGGGCACACTTTATAGGCAGAAGTTGCACGCATCCCACATCCATTGACAACGGTCTCTGACACACACCAGCTGCACTGCATCATCATTTCCAAACCCTTCAGAATATTTCTGCACTCTAGTGCTACACTTCAGAGTGCACTGACACCTATCATTGGAATGATGGCTCAAGGACACTTTGCAGACAGGGACCCAGCTCACAGATGAACCAAACTGCATCCCAGGGCTCGTCACTAGCTCTAATGTTCACTCATGTAGTGCCTACCTGGATGCCCAGACCTTTCCTGCCTTGTCTTGCTTTGTTGTTTTATGCTTTGTCCTATCAACCAGAGTTTAAAGGTTCACAGACATGTTGCATGCCCAGCCTGTCACTGCAGATGCAAAGCCAGGCAGCTTGTCATGCAGGTCAGCAGTCGCTAGTCAAGGGGTGGATGTACTCCTTGCTCTGCCAATCATACCCCTGCATTGTGTGTCAGTTATGTATGATGCAAATACACAGCGTGTGCTGCAAGCAAATGGCCATGTCACAAAGTCAAAGGAGTGCAGTTCTTATGAAGTCAAGGGAGGCATCTATTAGTCAGAGGGCCCTGCCACTGTAAGTGAAGGTCAGCCTATCAATTTTAGTCCAGGAGCTTAAGCTTGGTCAGATAGACAGTTGGGGCAGTCATGATCAGGGATCATTACCTTTTCATTCTGGGGAGTGGGCCACAGTTGGCCTTGTGGGACCTGTGGGGTCAGTCTGGGGAGTTGTAGGAACGCAGTTGGGGAGGTGTACAGATGTGAGTCAAGGGTCTGGTCTCTCATTGTCTGTGGCTGTCTGGCTAATTTACTCGTCGCTGGGCCACAGTCGGTCTGTGGAGGTCTGTCCACTAAATACGTGGTGAAATTGAGCCTGGAACCCACTGTCTGAGGACTAACTGCTGCTTTTGTCCATTATCCTATCAGTCACAAGTCTGCAATGGAAATGAAAATGGCTGCACCTGGAGTGGGCAGGATAAGTACTTCATTCTGTGAGGGAGGGGATTGCAGGTTTATGTGATATAAGGTTCTTCAAAGGGAAATACCAGTGGCCGCATAGCCATATACACTTGCAAATGTTGCATTCCCGTGACTTTAGGCCTTAAATTACTTTGTGCAGACCAACTCTTTGCTCCAAGCCCTTCTGACTGTTTCATACAGGATAATGACTAAACACCACTAACACCTGTAATGCAATAGCAATATCTTTGCACATGGGAAGATGAGGTACATTTGTCGAAGTGACAGTGTCTGTGATGTACCCATTGCCTGGCCACACCTTGGTTCCTGGTACATTGTACTGGGATAAAGATGGCTAGCTTCAGTACCTACAATGTTGCATTTACAGTGAGACAGAGACTCCCACACACAGGTGATGGTGAAAACAGAATGTATATTTACAAAAGTGAGAACTGGTTTACAAACAAGTGCCATCTGTGTGCCCTCAGAGGATCTTTCTCTCCCTCCCATCATATCTTGCTGTAGACACAGGTTCTGAACTAGGGTGGAGGGAGCCTGCCTTAAATTGGAGCCTATTGGCTTGGAGATCTGGTGGGGCAACAATGGGGTGTTTTTGTCTAGACCGTCTAGACATAGTGAGGAGTGGGCCCTACCCAGAGGCAGGTGCATCCTTCTCAGCTAGAGCCCCGCACAGGGCTGAGAGAAGGCAGGGTGGAGCTTGAAGGCCCAGCCACCCCTAGAGTGTTCTGAGGGGAAATTTCTGTGGGACTTATATGCCTTTTGCACTTGTGCTAGGTGTCTCCTGACATTACCCTGACTCCTTGTTGAGCACCAGCTGAGTTGGGACTGTGCAGGTGCCCAGTCTGCGGTAGTCTTCTGAGTGCCAGTGGCCTGGGGCGTATTTTCCTTGGCCATCTGTGAAGACTTGGCAGTAAAGTGCTCACTAGCATGAACCCAACTCCAATATCGCCACAAAGTATTCACCAGCAAGTCAGTATCTGAATTAGTGAGGGATGCAGGAGGCAACTCTTCCTCTGAGACTTTTGTGCTGTCTCTCTCACAGGTAGAGAAGGGTTGGAACCACTGTGGACCCGCTGCATATACCTGCAAGACACCTAAGAGGGAATATCATGACCAAGGGGTGGAAGATGTGCCTCAATAGAATTAAATACTCAGTGCAGCTAATGGGAGTGTAGACCAACAATGTACAATGTTCTGGCCTTCTCCAGTGAGAGGCAAGGAAATGTCCTCATAGGGAGTGAGGAGCCAAATGCCAGGCACTCCATTACCCTCCCTGTCCCTTTCAGCTCTCTTTCTCCTGCAATGAGAGAACGGGAAGAACAGAGTGAGATGAAAGTGAGTGGCACAAGTGTTAGTGCTTGGCGTAGCCTGAGGAAAAGTGGTGACGTGTTCTGAATGAGTGAATAGAGAGCACTGAGTTGGTGTAGAAGATGGGCGATAGCAAGTGAGGGAAGGTGCTGCATGCAATAGTGAGATTGATAGAGCCTGAGCCTTTGCACAGTCGCGCACACAAGACTGAGTGTAAGGTAGGAGAGAAAAGATGTTGGCACCTACTCCAGTGGAACAGAGAGAGTCATTGAGCTTCTTTCTGCACTGTTGGGCCAGTCCATGAGACTATGGAGAGCAAACTGACTTGGGCAGCAGCCCTGGACCAGGCTGGCAGGGACAGGTGTTGTAGCCTCCTCTGGTGGTCCTGGGGGAAGATGGCAATCCTCCTGTGCACCACCCATCAACCATGACCACCCGGTCACATCGCCAAGTGGGTGCCAATTTCCCCTTGTCTTCTGAGTCCAGGACCAATGTGTGCAGTCATACAGGGCCACTTCAGAATGCCAGCACTGAACCAGGTGCACAATAGCATCTTAAAAACAGCACCATCGGCAGGGATGCCAGTCTATTTCCAATATCCCAGTAGCGGTGAATACTGGTGGCTACAATGAGTGGTAGAATCGGGCTAATTGGGCAGGGGTCCCATAGGGGCAGGCTAGATAGTCAATGAAATGTGTGAAGAATCACTGGGCCTCACAAACAGAAACCCTCTATGAAACTATACATAAAGGATACTTTGCCAAACTATCTTCAGATTAAGATTCAGTCCCTCTGTGTTCCTGTCATTTATCAGTTATACCATTATTTCCACTTTAGCCTGTCCTTCTTTAAGTGTGCTTGAAAGCTTAAACTTCCCTCAGGTCTTTGTTGGTCATATTCCAGGTTGTCATACTGTAACACGGCCAAATGAATAACTGCAGTTTCCTTTTTCGAGTTAATTGAATGCTTTGAAGGTGTAGCTCCTGAAACAGTGGGCATGCAGAATATCCATACACATCCCTCCTCAGGAGTTCAGAAAACACTCATACATCTGAGCTATCCCTTTTGTAGAAGATTGCGTTATCACTTACTGAATGGATCAGACAAGTCACCTTTCAAGAGGTGCATCTTGAAAGCACGTTATTGTTGTCGTGCACCAGATCTACTTGTTTACTTATCTGCCATAGAACAGAACTGTAAAACATTATAGAGACTCAAAGCATCACACAAAATACTGAGACCAGACAAGGGCACTTCTTGCAGCTTAGAATCCAAGATTACTAAAACAAAAATCTCTTTAAATCCGAGAGCTATTCCCATTGTGGTTAGGAACTTTGCCGCAGAGTCCCACTGCAGTTACCTTACATTCCATAGAAACGGGCAGCAGAGATAATCACCCATCCACAACTGGACAGTTCCGACTGGCAGTTGTCCATACTTATTACCCAATCTTATGGGGTATTTTGCATGAGCACAGGAGCTAGTGCGGACAATCCTGTTTGTACAGCAATATCATTGTTAAAAGTAGATTGTGTGAGGCTAATATCCACAAGCATTGGAACAGAAGTAAGAAGACGTCATCTCTTCAGCTGCTATCACCAGTCAATTCTTTTCCCCAATAACTGGGTGCTGCTTCTTCCTCAGGCTCATTAGCTCATTTTTTGGGGGAAGGATGGAGAGTGTAGCTCTGCTAGGATTGGGCAGGTGGCGAGTGTGCTGTAGTATGTCAACTTTCTTGTGGACAATGATTGTGACACCTGTTATGAAGCAGGCCAGACCCCCTCAAAATATTTTAAGAAGGTAGCCTAGACCCTAACTTTTTCTTATTTTAAAGGCACATGTGAATTGGATGTTCCAGATGTGATACGACTGGTCAAACCATTCAGCTTTAAGCAGTTTTGTTTTTTTTATTCATTCACGGGATGAGGGTGTCACTGGCTAGGCAGCATTTATTGCCCATCCTTAATTTCCCAGAGGCCAGTTAAGAGTCAACCATATTGCTGAGAGTCTGGAGCCACAAGTAGTCCAGACCAGGAAAGGATGGCAGTTTCCTTCCCTAAAGGACATTAGTAAACCAGTTGGGTTTTTCCGACAATCGACAATGGATTCATGGTCATCATTAATTCTAGATATTTATTGAATTCAGATTCCACCATCTGCCGTGGCGGGATTCAAACCTGGGTCCCCAGGACATTATCTGGGTCTCTGGATTAACAGTCCATTGATAATACCACGAGGCCATTGCATCCCCTGTTGAAACACAAACAAAAGAAAATGGAATTTAGAGTAACTTACCTATTGGAAAATCTAAGCTACCCGATACAGCAATTTAACTAATTAACTGTTCCAATAAATTAATATCCCATAAACACAACCTTAGGCAGAAAGGTAAATTCAAACACAGCTTCTTACAGGCAGGAGGGAACCTCCAGAGAGAGACTTCAGGGAAGAAAGGCTAGAGAAATACTTTACTGAAGCTTGCAACACTCTGGAACTCAAAAACATCTTGTGATTGCTATAGCTCAAAAAAATAGAAAAAACTTGAAATGGGAGAACTGGCCACTCCGCTTCCATTGTTAAACTGCTACTCCCTAGACTCTCTGACACCTCTGCCTTTACAAATTCTCTTAAAAAAAGGTCAAAATAACCTTTATAAAGTGACAGCATCATCACACACCAGTCACCAATATGCTGGCCTCTAAAAGTGGGCAACAACATGAGTCAAGTACTCCTTCAGAGAAGTGCACACATTAATAGGTAAAGCACGGATTTTAAATTCTATGTCAGTGACTAACCCAGGTTCTAAATAAGTGGTGCTCAAGTGAGGAGACATCTCAAGTATGTTGTGTTCTTTATCCTGAGCTCCTACTCTCCCTGTCTTGTGTTCTGTCTGGGACCTGCTTCCTTTGGTTCTCTCTGAGCTCCTACTTTCTCTAAGCTCTTACCAATGGTAGGCAGACTCTGCATTGAGAAGAAGGCACTCCTGTCACTCTCACACGTAGATTTTATACCTCATGTATGCAACTATCTGGCCTCTTTAAAAACATTCATGCAACAGTTTTCATATCATCATCCCAATTTAGTTTGGGGTTGCCCAGAATGACTAATCGATTTGAACAATGGTCCTTTATTGGCAAAGTTTTGAGAACCATGTTATAAACACATTTGGCATTAAGCCTGAGCTTGCTGGTTGGGAGGGATACATGAGTTTCACACTTTTCTATTCAATCAATGTTTGCCCTCCTAGCAATGTGAAGTGGGGCTCCTCAAAATATGCCAAATATATGCAATGCCTTAGATCACTTTCACTTCTGATTTTCTCCCTTCCATTGTGTGGATTTTTGTTTTGCCAGCAGATTGGCGATGTTGCAAATTTAACCCACATAGGCATCCAACTGCATACATCTAAGTCACAACCTATAACACATAACATGTCATACAGGTAGACTTATTCAAGAGAAAGTGCTTGAAATTTTTTGGACACTCGAAAATTTATTTCATACACTTGATGATCTTCATAATCTCAAGCCTCTGGATGGTTTTGCACTTTAAGTAATCAATGCCTATTTCTTTGCGATAACACGTGCAGGATAAACTTCGGCTTTACACGATTTGAGCGCACACTTGGCACAATGTTTTCTTACAGAACCTTGACATTGCAATGCATCAGTATATCAGCCATAGCACAGCATTCTTGAAATATCTTTCTCTCATATCCTTGGATCTTCCATTTATTCCTAATGCTATTTGATTCAACACTGTTAGTGAAAATACCCTTCAGTTCTAAGTAGAACAGCAACATTGTCCTTCCTTGCAAGAATTGAGCACCTACACATTTTTACAGGCATATATTTGAATAAGTATTGGCAAATAAAGACCAAGTAAATATGCTCCCAGAAAGTTTTTAACAATTCACATTTTTATCAATCCACTTCTGTCATTTATTTTATTATGAGTGTTAGCCATTTAAAACAACTTTCCCTCTTCACAGACGTATGGCTTCAAGTCAGCTGGGGTAAATTTAGGGTTATTCATTTAATGAATTTATTTCACACTCAGGATTACACAAGAGAGTAACCCACAAGAGATGAAGGGCATGATTTATCCGTGGCCATTGAGGGCTCTGATCTCCCACTTCCCAGAGGGTAATAAAAGACAGTGATGTTTGGAAATGAATGTGTATTTGTGCTTCATTTTGAAATGTACAAGATGAGTCAAACCAGTGTGTGCCAGTTGCAAGTTTTACTTCTGTGCTGTTGGCAGTGATTCTGGTACGCCAGTTACCCCAGAGAAGGTCTATCTATTGGCCACCTCAAAGGTCACTGGTCAATTAAAGATGGCAGCAACGACCACACACCACACCCCCCCCATACAAATGAATACTTATACTTGCAAATCAGGAGCTGGAATAGGCCATTCAGCTTCTCAAGGCTCCTCCCATGTTAAACAAGATTGCGGTTGATAAGATTATAACCACAAATCTGCATTCCCACCTGCCTTTGATAACCTATCACCCTTGTTTAACAAGAATATATCTAGAGTCGTAATGATAGTGCCATAGAGTCATACAACACAGAAACTTGGTCCAACAAATCCATGCCAACCATAATCCCAATCTAGACTATTCCCATACACCTGCACTTGGCCCGTATCCCTCCAAACATTTCTTAATCATGTACTCATCCAAATGTCTACTAAAAATATTCAAGGACTCTGCTTTCACTACCATTTCAGAAAGAGTGTTCCAAAGAGTCACAACCCTCTGAGAGAAAATAATGTGACCTCACCTATGTAATCAGAGGGCCAGCAGCTTTACTGCCTTGGCAGAGCAATGCGTGCTGTTGACGGGATAAATTAAAATGAACGTTTCGGAGAATCAAACAGACAGGCCGCTCGGATCAGAGGCAAGTCCTCCTGATGGTTTTGTGTACTAATATTGCAGGGATGGTCTCTTCTAGTGACAGATGGCTCATTGATGGAGTGGAGTCCCCTGCTCCCCTCTCCAATGGTTTATTGGATAGTGAAGGGAAGCTGCCTCTATTAAACTAGTATCACCTACATACAGCAGCAGCTGTTGTCATCTTCTGTCAATGGCTCCTCTTCAGGGCCTTACTGAAGCAGTTGGTTGCTCATTTATGCTTCGCGGATAGCCTATCCACTTCCCCAGAGTAAGGTGTGCATTAGGGAGCTTTCCTAATATAGCCCTTCCCAATTTTCAAGGATTCTTTTCCCACTGTGACCTCCACCTGACCTCACCCCACCATAGCAACCACCAAAATAACTCTGATTTGAGATAACCCTGCCCAATGTATTTGGGAGATTAAGCACTCCTCAACCTGGCATAATGGTATATCTCAATCCTAACTGTAAGTTAGATCACATCTATTGAGATTAAAATAAAGTGTAATTATATCCATTATATTTCTCTTTGCAAAACAAGTTTCAGTTGGGCAGTGACCACTTCCTCAAATTCAGGGCGTTTTTTTCATTTGATGCCGAGAAATTGAGAAGTTTTGGTGATTACTTTTAATCAAACAGAAGTCATACCACAAGTTTAAGGGGTTTAGCATAGGTTGGATCCTCTGAAAGAAGTGACAGACGCCAGACTTCCTGAGAATGTTATGCTGTGTTTCCAACTAGTATAAGATCAATAAAGGATTTTAATGGGTCACATGAAACTGTGTTTGTATGTGATTGAATAAAATGACTCCTGCTGGTGGGACAAGAGGAGAAGGGCATGCTGATAAATATATTGATGCTGTCCAGCTGGGCTAGCTTTGCAGAAAGAGGTCATTCCTCTCAGCAGTACCTATTCCTGTATCTTGTGATGTGGAAATGGTCTGAGTCTGCATTAACAAGATGCTTCATTTATGACTTCTCAATGCTTGAGAAGGAATATTTAAACATTTGAAGGATTGTGCAAAGCAGGTGCCTGAGGGCTATAGATTTCTGATTTCAAAGAGCTTATCTTCAAAATCAGTATAATAATGAGAAAACCATTTCTACAAATCCACGTTGCAGCGTTATTGATGTCAAGGTGACCTGAAGAACATTAATGAGAAGAAAAGTTATCGAAAAAAAAAAAAAAACCACTGATCCCACTCAGTCTTCATCCCTTTTCTGTAAGTTTGTCATCCAGGAAAAGGGATTAGTGACAACTTTAAACACTGCTGAGAAATGCTGTAAGATTTTCCTTTTGATAGTCCCTTCTTTTGTTCTCCGATTCTGCTCACATCAATGTTGCAAATATGAGTCACTTAAAAATCTGATTCTATAAGTTCAAAATCGAGGGCAAAATCACCTTCACGGCCTGTGGTATAACTTGGCACTGCACGGTGTCAACTTGCTTCAGATATTTTCAAATCAACCTATTCAGAGATGTATTATACAGCCCAGAAATAGATGGAACTTGACCGCAGGCCTCCTGGTTCAGAGGTAAGGACACTACCACTGCACCACACTTCATTGAAGCCAATAGGATGACACCAGGTGGGTTTTATAATGAATGAGCAATCAGCAACATTGAAATTGACCCTTGCCTGTCAAATTTATACCTGTCTGTAATAAGAATGTAGTAAATCACAGTTGAATAGGTAGGAAGCACATCAATAAATAATATGCATTTTTGTGTGTTTCTTAGCATGAGGAACAACAGTTGGGTTTTAATTGATCAAGGATTGTCTCTAATTGATGCCCTTCTCAACAGAGAGTACTTGAACAGAAAGAAGCTCAGTCAGAAACACATAAATCTTGCAGTAGATTACAGGTACTTTAAGGCTTTGGAGTAGATCTGTAGCTCGGGTTGTGGCTGTTGAAGTTGGTTGGCTCGCCGAGCTGGTTTGTTGTTTCACAGACATTTCGTCACCGTGCTGGGTAACGTCCTCAGTGCAGCCTCTGATGAAGAATCGGGGTGTTTTCCCGCCTGGTTTTAAACTCTGGGGTCCGTTGCGATGGATTGCCTCATTTCTGGGTTTCCTCTGTAGTGGAATGTATATGAGGTCGAGTTCAATTCAAACAAGTTGAACTCGACCCCATATACATTCCACTACGAAGGAAACCCGGAAGTGAGGCAATCCATCGCAACGGACTCCAGAGTTTAAAAACCAGGCGGGAAAACACCCCGATGCTTCATCAGAGGCTGCACTGAGGACGTTACCCAGCACGGCAATGAAATGTCTGCGGAACAACAAACCAGCTCGGCGAGCCAACCAACCTCAACTGCAGGTACTTCCAGAATGAATTGGGGATTGTTTTTCTTTAATTATTCAAAGGATATGGGCACCACTGGCTAAGCTTGCATTTATTGCCCATCCCTAATTGCTCAGAGGACAGTTAAGAGAGAATTACATTGCTGTATTTCTGGAGGCACGTGTGCCAGACCAGGTAAGGACAGCATTTTCCTTTGCTGAAGGAGATTAGCGAAGCAGATGGGGTTTCTCTGACAACTGACAGTCGTCTTCAATAGAATGACAGCTGATTTGTGATGTAGATTGATGCCAACAGCGTGGGTTCGATTCCCACACTGGCTGAGGTTGCCATGAAGTACCCTCCTTCTTGACCTCTTATTTTTTGATTTCAAAATATACTTTACTCATAAAAACATCTGCATATAAGTTCAGTACTGTGCGGTAGTATATCAAGGAAACAAACAAACCTTGGAGTTTTACTCTATCCAAACAAACCAAAGGCATTCTTACTTGAACAAGACTATATTTACATGCATTTGAGGCACCAGGAGGGTCCGACAGCTCAACGGACCCCATTTACCTTTGGCAGAAGGACCTCAGACAGTGGTCTTTCCCCACTGCACCTTGGCAGCAGCTGCCCCAAGCTTTATTGCGTCCCTCAGCACGTAGTCCTGGACCATGGAATGTGCCATCCTGCAACACTTAGTCGAAGTCAACTCATTGTTCTGGAAGACCGAGACATTTCGGGCAGACCAAAGAGTGTCTTTTACCGAGTTGATGGTCTTCCAGAGTTTATCTCGGTGTGGATCCCTGGGAACAGTTTGCAGAGCACTGGATCCTGCATCACTGAACAGCTCAAGACGAATCTGGACAAAAACCACTGCATCTTTCTCCAGACTTCCTTTGCAAAAGTATCTTCCATAAGAAGATGTGTGACAGTCTTGGACCTTCCCCTCTGCAGCTGCTACCAGGGCAGCGTGCGGTGGTGCAGCCCAACCGAGTGTACATGAAGAATGTCACAGGTAGTGCCCTTTTTCTCACCCTCTTCCTTCACCTGAAGCACAATGACCCTCAGGTTAAATCATGGTCTAGTAGAATGGTAGTGACTTTACCTGTATCTATAACTTAATTATATAGTAAAATTCCCAGTAGGATAAAACAATGAGCAACTTTAAAAGTCTGTTTTGTATATATGCTTGTGATTTATACTCACACATTCCAATTTCAGAAGTGTTATATTTATTCAAAAATGAAATGGACTTAGTACAGCAAACCTACATCTGATTGTAGAATACTGCATTACTGAAGTACTAATTTACGTTGTGACTTAGTGGAACGTATTATAATTGTTCCAGTAAATGGTATCTTTGTTGATGTGCTTCATCCAAAAAAAAATTCACTTTACCATCCCCACATTAATGTGTGTCTTATAGGCAAAAGAGGTTTAATTTTTCTTCATAACGTGACCATATCTGCAGCATTATGTTTTGGTTATAAACTAGACGTAAATACATCAGAAGTTCTTTTTTTGAATGTAGGGCTTTGTGACATTTTGAAATATTTTTCAGACTTGTCTAACACAAACTCCCGTTTTTTTATGCTCAGAGAAACTTCCTCTTTTGTGAAGTTCTATTAAACACCTTGCCAGAGGTAAAGCGTGAAAATAAAATTACAGTTCAGGATATAGTTTGGCAAAATAGTTACATTTTGTTTCAGTTTTTTTTAAAATTTTGAGCCATTTGTGAACTGTTACATTACTGATAACCAAATATCTTAGTTTGTGACAAAACTTAAAACTGTCCTTGCTGCAGTCCCCTATCAATAAGATTATATTGCTTGCAAACACCTATGAAATGTTTAGATTTCACCATATGTTTGTTAAGCTAGACTTCATAATTCCTGATCATTCCATAAATATTGCAGAACAGAGGGACCTAGGGATTCAGGTACATAATACTTTGCAGTTTGCATCACATATAGACAAAGTGGTTAAAAAGGCATTCGGGACGCTTGCCTTAATTGCTCAGACCTTTGAGGATAGGAGTTGAGGAAGTCATGTTGAGGTTTTACAGGACATTGGTGAGGCCTCTTCTGGAATACTGAGTCCAGTTCTGTTCGCCCAGTGATAGAAAGGATTTTATTAAGCTGGAGAGGGTTCAGAATGTTACAACATTTAAAAGACATTTGGACCAGTACATGAATAGGAAAGGTTTGGAGAGATGTGGGCTAGGAGCAGGTGGGTGGGACTAGCTTAGTTTGGGATTACGTTCGGCGTGGACTAGTTAGACCGAAGGGTCTGTTCCATGCTCTGTGATTCTAAGTAAATTTAGAACTGAACCAAAAATGGATTCTGAAGGTGCCATATTATGGAAGTTAGGGTTAGAAGCATTCAACAACAATAAAAAAATGAAGTTGCAATTTACATAAAATGTGTAATATTCTGTAACGTAGTGCGCTATTATTCTGTACTGTACTGTACTAACTGGGCTTTCAATAATTCTGGAGTCTTAATATGGTATATTTGCATCACTTTACTTATGTTCTCTTATATATGTTTGTTTGACAGTAATAATTCAACAAACTGTGTCTTTGACTAGTGTGGGATTCATTATTAAGTTATTTTATCTATGGATTTGGGTATTGGAACACATAATAATGGGGTGCTGATTATTTGAAGGTGTAGATTGTCCTTTGAAATCCCCATTGTGGAAAATGTTTTCCCTGGTGTTTCTCTGTGGCTAACTGTGACTGTGCTCTTCTTCCCACAGGTTTCCTGTTTCTTTTCTTTCAGATGGCAATTGGCATAAAGTTGCAATTAGTGTTTCCTTGAATAAAATGGAAGTGTATGTTGACTGCAAGCGTATCGAAAGTGTCAGGTGGAAGAATTACTTTGGGATGGAAATAACTACAGATGGCCTGGTCATTGTAGGAGGACTGATCGAGGCCTTTGAGACACCTTTCAAGGTAAGAGGATCTAAGAACAAGCCTTTTCAAAAGCAGTAAGATGCATATTCCATACAGTCACTTGCACTAAGTCGAATGATATTTGAAATTCTAATGAACAAGTTACGTTGCATCAGAAATGCTTCTGCAGCAGTTTTCCCTCACTCACCTTTTAATTCATTTTGCCTCCTGCTTTTGAAACTGCATTGGAAAACAACTTCGGTAGAAATTTTGCAGTCAAGCATCAAAGCATTCACAAGATGCATATGGTATCAAGAAACTAGTTCAATAAGGACCGAAATATTCACGTTTCCTATATACGTGTTCATTTTAGCACTGATCTTGTTGATCATCACCATTTGTTGATTTTGCGTTGCTGCAGGAGAGCTTAGGTTTATCAGATCATCAATTAAGTTTATTCAAGCCACCTTTGAAATCTCAGCCCAGTTTTGCACTTGTGAAATTTGGATGCCTCTGTTTTGCCTCAGCTGTCAGTAAATGCCAGGTGGAAAGCAGCTTTTTCTTCACCTTCAGAGAACACTGAAATATTATTATTTCATGTTTAGAATACAGGTTCCCCACCGTGTAACTGTTGTCAGCTTCTTTTATTTGATCTCCAGTTGCCCTGGAGAAAGTGATAGTGTATCACGTTTTCCAACCACTGCAGTCTTGCAGTCAAATTATTGCCACAGTTCGGAGTGAATTTCAGGATTTTAACCCAGTGACAGTGCCCCTAATGGTCAGTGCTTATTCTTTGTTGATTTACTTAGAGGTATGGGTGATCTGGTTTAATAAATAAATGACATGTTTTTGAGGAATCATGTGGTGTAAAGGTAGTACGCTTCCCTCTTAGCCACTAGAGCTGGGTTCAAGACCCACTTACCCTAGAGATGCGTTTTCACATATCTGGAAAGGTTCATTTTATTTCTAAATTAAAGGACTAGCTTCTTTCCCGTGGGAAATTGGCTTCAAAAAAAAAGAGATTTGGGCCCTTTGGTGGTTCTTGTAGTGTAGAGGAGTGACCCTACTTCTGAGGCAGATAGGCCAGGGTGTAGTGATTGTAATGAGGTCAGCCAGATGGACCTCATAGAATATGAGTTCCCTGATTGGAGCTGTTAATCTGGTCCAATCAGGGAGCCCTGGCTGACAGACAACATTGACAATCTGATATAACAAGGCATGGGGCTGGATGAACACAGCAGGCCAAGCAGCATCATAGGAGCAGGAAAGCTTGACGTTTTGGGCCTAGACCCTTCATCAGAAATGGGGGAGGGGAAGAGGGTTCTGAAATAAATAGGGAGAGAGGGGGAGGCGGATAGAGGATGGATAGAGGAGAGGATAGGTGGAGAGGAGGCAGACAAGTCGAAGAGGCGGG
>JAHRHZ010000035.1:14584569-14606765 GCA_024137785.1 Ginglymostoma cirratum | reverse complement strand
CGAAACGTCAAGCTTTCCTGCTCCTATGATGCTGCTTGGCCTGCTGTGTTCATCCAGCTCCACACCTTGTTATCTCAGATTCTCCAGCATCTGCAGTACCTATTATCTCTGATCCATTTTAATCTAGTTCCCTCCATCTCTCAGTACCCGCCCTCACTTCCCCTATTTTTATTTTTGTTAATCTGCCCCTGATGGGAAGTTACAATTTGACTGCATTACTCAGGATCTGGAGTCCATGTAAGCCAGACCAGGTTAGGACAGCAAATTTTCCAAGCTGAAACAAATGGTTTGCAACAGCAATCCTATATTTTTATGCTTATCATTATGGAGATTGGCTTCTTATTCCAGATTTATTAATTCATTAAATTTAAATTGCAACAAGTACATAAAACTGAAAACTGCTGCAATCACTGAACCAATCTTCAAACATTTACATATGATACTGCTGGCTCTTTGCTGTCTCCTAGGGGACTAAGATGAAAAACCAAGCAATGCTCCATCCTTCTTGTGAGGAAAGCACTGGAAGGTACTTTATTTTCAATAGTAGTTTGCCAGTTAGCTGCTGCAAAGCCCAGTACTAATTCTAAGATTTCTGATGAAGGGTCTAGGCCCGAAACGTCAAGTTTTCCTGCTCCTATGATGCTGCTTGACCTGCTGTGTTCATCCAGCCCCATGCTTGTTATCTCGGATTCTCCAGCATCTGCAGTACCTTTTATCACTAATTCTAAGGGATTGCCTGAGACCAGTGCATGTCTGTGTATATAAAATTCACACATATTATAACAAAGTTAACATTTATTTTACATGCTCCACAAAACCAAATTTACCACACTTCATTTTAGACTTGATTCTTCTTGAGTTCTCCACATCCTGTCTTACTGGTTCCTTTCAATTTTACTTTCCACAGTTCAAGACAGAAAATGTTATTCCAGAATGGAAAATAATAACACTATTATTCTTTTCAAAATCTGACGGAGACAGATTGAACATGATAGTTCTAGGTGAATAAGCAGATTGTTCATGTACATCGGGATGGGTGTTGTGGTGAGACTTTAGGAAGAGGTTAAATGAAACATTTCAGCAGCACTAGTTTGTTGTTAAATAAAAATCTGCGTAAATGACATTGCATTTCTTTCTTCATTACTCCCATTTGAAACCCAATTCCTTCATTTAAATTAACCTCCTTTCTTTCTGTTCTTTCTCTGATCCAGGCAGTAGAAATTAATGCAGTCACTCAAATCAGTCAAAACACAGCATACAATTGGACCACAGTGACATGTAGTTTCACTTGTCACACCGATGCTGACTTTGCATCATTAGGTTATAAACTTTGTAACTTACTTGTTAATTGTGTTAAATGTGATAAGATCTTCAATAAGTGATTAGTGTATGAATAGTCATGCAACCAGCTTTGATAGAAATTATTGAACATTTCAAAGAAATAGCAGATACGTGAACTGCAGGGGGGAGAATTTTTCCAATAGGAGTGAGTTTTGACAAAAGGACTGTAGTGAGAACATTTGGGGTCATGGCAGCTGAATTCAATGGATTATTTTTCACAAAACCCAGTGGTCAACCCAGGATTACAAATTCTCTGAGCAGGTAAGTCTCCATGCTGGCCATTTTCCATACAATTCCAATTGTGGCAGTACAAATAGCAGTAATAATCAAAGAATATTTTAAAATCAGCACTCACAGTGCTTGGAGGCTTACACGTGTTTATGTAAGGAAATCCTTTTGGGGAACTACAAATGTAATCATGCATAATCATTCCTTACTAAAAACTATATGTTTTGTTAATATTCCCCAGTTGACTTCAATCATTATTGTATACATTATAACAGTAATTAAGAAGAAGATTTGAATATTTATATAGCATAGGGCTTTCAACAATTTAAGAAAATTAGTATATGATAATTAATATGTAATTACAAGCACTGCTGAAGTGTGTGAATCATCAGAACGGAGAAATAAAGCTGAGGTTTTAAAAAATTAACTGTATAAATACACTGTAGAATCTTGCCAACCATATTGGTGAGAAAGTTGGGAAAACGGGGTGAGATCGGCAGGGAGGACATTCTTGACGTCAAAAGCAAAATGTCCCGTTCTCCAGCCAAGTTTTGAAAGTGAGATGAGAATCTCGCCAGGGAGCAGCAAGAGGCCTGTTTGTATTTATTTGCGTTCATTAACACCTCAGTGTTAGTTAATCTTGCTTCATTGATCTGCCGTTTCCCATTCTCCCACATGCTGGACAGAATCTACACGGTGAAAATTCCCACAATGGAAGTCAGAGCATGTACATGGTAACTCCAGCTCGCTGCATGCTCCTCTTGACCTCCATCATGGACAGCAGTCACCAACATCCATGGCACACTCAATTGTGCCCAATGCATTCCCACAGGCATTGGCATCAGACACGTACCAGCTTCATCACACCCTCATGGTATATCTCCAATACACTTGCCAGATGGTGCACTTTGGAGCACTTTGGTACCTTTCAGCCCTGGTCAGTGCTGTGGGTTCAGTGCAACCAGTTCGAGGAGTGGCTATAAGTCAATTTGGGCCTGGTTCCCAGGGGAATCTGTCCACAAAATACAAAAGCCGAGGTTATCACAGGCTGATGCTGCAGTAGGGAAGCTGGAAAACTTGATTGTGGGGATTGGAGGCAACTTTCTGGGATGCAAAGGAGATAACAACTCTGAAGGGAGGTAACTCTACATATAAGGTGGTGTGGGGTAGTTGCTAATGCATGGCAGGGAAAAGCGATAATGCAGAGAGCGTGTGTCATCAATAGTCAGCACCACCTTGGCTTGGGGACAGTACATTAGTATGATCAGCATGATGACTCGATATGCCTGGAGTTCATGGGGTAAAGTGTGGAGATGAACAGTTAAACAAAGAGGTTAATATAAAACAATACAATTGTGGGTGCTGGGGATCTAAAACAAAAACAGAAATGGCTCGAGAAACTCAGCAGGTCTGGCGGCATCTGTGGGAAGAAAGCAGAGTTAACATTTCAAGTCCAATGATCGTCCTTCAGAATACTTTTCCAATCTTCGCTTCAGGTTGCCCAGTGCATCCAACAAATCTGCCTGCTGTTTCTGTGCCTGACTGTGCATTTGTATGAAGTTCTGAATTGCTGACGCCACAGGGTCCTGTCCTGCCTGGAACTTAGTAGATACCTGGTCTCTGCAGACTTCCGAATGCCAGCGGCCTGGGGCATTTCTTCCTCAGTCAGCCAAAGGGCTATGGCAGAGATGTGCTTACCAGCATGCGCCTCCAAACTTAATCTAGAAAAAGTAGTCACCGACGTATCAGTGTGTGAGCAAGTGGAGAGTACAGGAGGCTGCTTTGCTGGTGCATCCTCTGAGGGATCTGTGGTTTCTTCCTCAGAGATAGAGGAGGAGATGTCTTGGGAGTGTCACTCTCTTGACTATGGAGACTGTTACCTGCAGGAGACAAAAGAGAGAAAATAACCTGACAAGAAATTCGGGTAGACCCACAATGGCAGCAATGGGAGAATAGCATAGCAATTGAAAGTGATTCTTACTTGGTTGCTGCCACGTGGACCTTTTGGCATCTGGACTGTCAGCACTTGATCTGGTACCCACTTGTGAGTTAAATTTGGTGCTGGGAGAGAGAGAAAAACATTTATTTTTATTTGAATAGATTGGGGGTCACTGGCTAGGCCAGCATTCATTGGCCATCCCTAATTGCCCAGGGGATAGTTGAGAGTCAACAAGATTGCTGGAGATAAAATGAACAGCGTGCCAGAGGGGCATGGTGCACAGGTAAGAAGATGAATTTTGGAAAATGTTGTGAGGCCTCACAAAGAGGAACTCAACAAAATCGAAACTTAGCCAATTTACAGTAAAATTCAGACCACCGAATGTCTGAGTTGAAAGTTAGTATCTTTTTCAGTTGGATGTATTCAACTCTGATGCAGCTTCTCCTTAATGCAGACTTTTCTGTTTTGTTATTGTGATCTAGACTAGCCTCACTAATGGGGTATTTCTGAAACGAGGGAGACATATTCATAGTATTTATTGTTACTTTCAGATTTGATGGTTCCAATCCTCTCTTGATCAGATTCCTATGTTTTGGCTTCTGTAAAGTGAATGTTGTCCAAATACCTGTTGCCCATGTCTTATCTCATACCGAGTCCTGTTCAGCCATCACCCCTATCTGTACTAGCTGATAATGTTAAACTCTCCTTTACAAAATATTTCTGTTTTTCAACTTACTTTCCTTTTTCCCACATGCCTTCATAGCCTTGCATTTCCCTATCTTGGTGATTACTCCTAACCCCACAACCTTTGGATACCCACGCTCTTTCAATTCTGGTTCCTTAACCATTTCCAATTTTGATTGTTTCAGCATGGTAGTGCATCTATCATCTGGAATTCACTGTCCCAGAGCACGGTGGATGCTATGACATTGAATCAATTTAAGAGAAACATGGACAGATTTTTAACTAGTAACAGGTTAAAGGAAAGCAGGAAAGTGGAGTTAAGGCTCTGATGAGAACAGCCTTGAATGTATCAAATGGCAGAGCAGGCTTGAGAGGCTAAATTACCTCCTCCTGCTTTTAATTCTTCTGTCCTTACATTGGTAGCTTCAGCCACATGGACCTTAAGCTCTGGAATTCCTTCCTTAACATTTGCTTCTCCACCTTTCTATCTCTCTTATCTCCTATGTTGTTTCAAACCAAATCTTTCAATCAAGCAATTGATATTATCTCATCTGCATAATATGTCTGATGTGGTTCAATGTCAAATTTGGTTTGATAATACTCCTGTGAAGTGCTTTGGGAACTTGTAATACACTAAAGGCAGTGTATAAATGTAATTTTAAAAAAAACTTTTACACTTGCTTATTCAGGACCTCGACGTCATCTTTTCTGAACAATTTGTTTGTATCTAATTATGCATGACTATTTTTATTATAGATAATCTACAGAGAAAATTGTGAAAAGAAAAATTACTGTTGCTTTCAGCAAGTATTTTTTCTAAATTAAACTTAATCATTTCTTAATTAACTTTAATAATTTCAAAACAATGAGTAAATCTGGAAAAATGCTTTTCATTGCCAGAAATTTCACTGTGCAGAGGATGTAAATTAGAAAAGAAACCAGGCGTCATTGAGTTTTATTTTAACTATTCTAGCTATTCTATAACAGCTGACCTGGAATGATGCTGGAAACAGCTTCAATAGTGTCTTTCAAAAGGGAATTGAAAATTAACTTTGAAATGGAAAAATAATTTGCAAAGTTACAGAGAAAGAGCATTGATGATGAACTAATTGAAAATCTCTTTCAAAGACACTGTAGGCAAATGGCAGCTTGCTGTCCCGTTTGATACTGACTGCAAGTTCATCATTAGTGAAGCAACTACTTTGTAGCCAGTGGACAGGCTGAGGAAGTGGTCACGTGTGTTCCAGTTCACTTTCAGCGTGATCCGGCTCTTCAGCAATTTACCTGTGATACCTGCCATCCCAGAAATATGGTTGAGGAGTTTAGGGCTCACTTTCAAGAGAAAAAAAATTATTTGTCAAAATCGTTTAACATACATTCGATATCTAAAATGGGCTCAATGTATGCTCAGTGCACTTATTTCAGCCCATTTACCAAATGGTGCTATATGTATTGACAGGATTATTGAGATAGCAGCAAAGTTAACAGCCAACATTGAAATGAAAGAATCTGTTAGAGACCAGGTTCTCCTTCTAAGGCAGTTTCCATTGATTTAGCATTTTAAAACAGAATCACATGGCACAGCATTTCAGAGATATAAACAGAAAATGACTCCAAGCTGTATGGACACCAAGCCAAAGAATGAGAGCGGGAACGATGATCAAGGTCTTTGTCAGAGGTGGGTTTTACTAAAAGGAAAGAGAGGAACTTGCGGATTTCGGGAAAAAATTCGAGAACAGGCTGATGAGACGAACAATGATGGGGTTAAGCGTCCAGAGGACACAATATAGTTTTAATTTTTTATTGACTGGGTTCAGCAAATGGCAGCAAGCCATCAACTGGAATCTATCACAAAAGAAATTTATTGCTTGGAAGTCTGAAGTTCAGAAGTTAAATACAAAAGGGTAGTATCTATCAGAAAAGCTTTAAAGTTGGAGCCTATCCAGGTCCTGAAGTTATTAAGTTAGAAGCAAACTAAATTTCTATCAGATCACAGTGACGTCCATTCTCTTCCATAAATTCTGAAATAATTCCAGTTAAAATACTTCCTTCATTCCCGTATCAAGACTGTTTGGATTTGTAACCACAAGATATTTTACAGCCTCCTCCTCCACACAGTAAGTGAATTGATTTTCCAGTTATATATCAATGGATTCATGGATTGAGCTGTGAGTTCATTTTGTAGTTATGTTTCCATAATTCTGTAAAGATGTGTGCTGTAGTTTTTTTTTCCCCTGAACGTGCTCTGCAAACCTGTGTAGAATTTACTGATCTCCCCATGGTAGTTTGTTAAATATTCATTCGCAGGCTAGGCCAATATTTGGAGGTGGGATCTATTTAATTAGGCGATGAGAACTCTGCTACTTTTCTATCTCCACCTGGATTAAGTGTGTGGTGGGAAGACTTGTAGACAGCATTCCCAACTCCCTCCAAATTGAGGCCCTTAAATGAGCAATTAATGGACCCTCTTCCCAAAGTTGCTGGTATTAACCCAGTGGCAGATCGGGAGATTTCTATTCAGAGGGCATGACAAACAATCCATGCAGGACTATTTCTGGGATTCTGCGGTTGCAGAGACGGTCCCTCATTCAAAGGCACTCTGTACCTTGTCAGGGAATCTGCCACAGGAAGGGAGAGATGCCTTTGCTGCCACCCCAAACAGCACCATTTGCCTTCACTCATCTGGGTCCATGAGCCTCAGACAGATGTAGTACTGGCACCAGCCACTGCCTCCTGGTGCCACTAATGTTCAGTAGCAAAGCTAGCCAGTCAGCAGCTCTGGGCAAGTGGGTCTTCTGCCCCTTGGGTCCTTGATCTTGGGTAAGGCCCTCTGCTGTTCAGTTCGTGCCTGATTCGGACAGGATGCAACAAACCATCCTCAAAAGCGATGGCACACAGATCTCACCAGCTCGCTCCTACTGCTGCTAATAAATCTCACCTTATATACCCATTGAGACGAAACTAGAAGTGTACAGGTGGCTTGTAAGTTGAACTATGTTGAATCATTTATTGTTAAAGAGCAAACATCCAGTCTCCAAATATTGTGGATTTTGTCTTATTTTTAAATCTGCTTCGTGGTATTTTTGAGAGCTGATGTTGCAGCTGTCAGCATGAAATCCAAACTCTAAGCTTTCATTTTCAAGTCCACAAATTATAAAACTTAAACCAAATAAAATGGTTTTAAGATGGATTTCCCTGCCCACATTTTCCTTTGGAAGGTTTTCCAGTTGGAAAAGTTCCTATGAAATACTTGTGTTGCTTTTCTGTGGAAGAAAAAAGATCAATGCAAAATAAGGTTAGATTTTATAGACAGCATAGAATAACAATAACATAACAAAAAAATATAATTAGGAAAAGAAACTTCCAGGACTCAAGCACAGAAACCAGTTTGATTTTAATAATGGAAACACTAGATTTTAGGAAGGGCTGTCCTTTGAATAAGACTAAAGCATTGGCCTATCTGCTTGTCCAAGTCCATGCAAAAGATAATTGAGCTCAAATTGCTTTGCTTTCAACGAGACTGGCAGTAATTTAGTTGTAAATTGAGCGGGTATTGGCTACAAGAACAAGTCAGAGGGTGTAGGTTAGGTCAGTTGTCTAGATGGCTAGTTTGCAAAGCAGGTTAGAATTCCTTAGCTAGCAACTCATCCCCGATACCCCAAAGCTTGCCCAGCATCTACAAGACAGGAGTGTGATGAATACTGCCCACTTGCCTGGATGAGTGCAGGTCCAGCAACTCTCTAGAAATTTGACACCTTCCTGGACAACGCAGTTGCTGTGTTAGCATCACATCCACAAACATCCATTCCGTCCATTGCCAATGCTCAGTGGCAACAATGTGTACAATCTACAAGATGCACTACAGACATTCACCAAAGCTTCTTAGGCAGCACCTTCAAAGTCCATGACCACTTTAATCTAGAAGCACAAGGCCAGCAGATACGTGGGATCATCACCACCTGCAAATTCCCTCCAAGCAACTCACCATCCTGACTTGGAAATCTTATTGCCATTCCTTGTCACTGTGTCAAAACGGAGTCATAGAGGTCTACAGCACAAAATAAGGCCCTTTGGCCCATTGTATATGCTTGGGTCAAAAGCAAGTATCTAACTACTGTAATTCCATTTTCCAGCACTCAGCCCATAACCTTGTATGCCTTGGTATCGCAAGTTGCCCATCTAAATACACAGAGTTATATAGCTGGGAAACAGACCCTTCAGTCCATCTTGCCCTTGCTGACCAGATATCCTGAACTGATCTAGTCCCAAATGCCAGCATTTGGCTCATATCCTTCTAAACCCTTCCTATTCATGTACCCACCCAGATACCTTTTAAATGTTGTAATTGTAAGACCACTTCCTCTGGCAGTTTATTTCATACACACACCACCCTCTGTGTGAAAAACTTGCCTCTTAGGTCCATTTTAAATCTTTCCCCTCTCACCTTAACCTATGCCTTCTAGTTTTGGACTTACCTACCCTGGGAATAAGACCTTGGCTATTCATCCTTCTGTAAGGTCAGCCCTCAGTCTCCAATGCTCCAGGGAAAAAAAACCCCAGCCTGTTCAGCATCTCCCCATAACTCAAGCCTTCCAGTCCTGGCAACATCCTTGTAGATCTTTACTGAACTCTTTCAAGTTTAACAACGTCTTTCCTAAAGTAGGGAGACCAGAATTGAACGCAGTATTCTCAAAGTGGCCTGATCAATGTCTCACCTTCTTAAAATAGTACAAGGGTTTGTGCCTCTAACACCCTTGGAGACATGTAAAATTCTAGAACACCCTCTCTAACAGCATTGTGGGTATGTACCGACATCGAATGGACTGCAGCAGTTCCCCATACCAAGTCTAATAAGAGATGGACAATAAATGCTACAAAGTTAGTAGGAACTGCCGATGCTGGAGAATCTGAGACAACAAGGTGTGGAGCTGGATGAACACAGCAGGCCAAGCAGCATCAGAGGAGCGGGAAAGCTGACGTTTCGAGTCTAGACCCTTCTTCAGAAAATGCTGCCCACATCGTATGAATGAATAAATTTAAGAACAGATGCAGTGGCTTTCTGGTTGACCTCAGGTGTTCACAGGCAGCTACACTGAGCTGCAAGTGTCTGATTTAATCATGTTTTCACGTAGGATGCTTGTGGAGTGTTTATAGAGAGAGATAATGACATTAAATCACCAAACATCATCTCGTTTTTCAGAACATCCATGAGCAATAGCCAAGACAAAACCACCTGTGATTAACATTTTTCATGATTATTCAAATAATTGGTATAACTTGCAGACATGTAGTGCACAATGAAATATTCAGCATAATCAAATGAATCAATTTGCTGGCTCTTGACTACAATTCCATATTTTGACAGTAATTTCAATCTTTCAGTGTCATTGTTGTTCACATCTGATGTATAACTCCCTGTTCATTCCTTTGTAGGTGTGCTACAAATTGTGTGGTCATCACAGCAAAAGAGCCAATAGCTGTGACAGAATTGAATTTTGTCATTTAATTTGATTAGAATCCCAGTCATCTCAAGAAAGACGTGCAAGCCATACTTTTACAAATTGTAATTCATGTTATTACATGTTCCTACTAGCCTGTGATTTCCAAACTTGGTCCATGGCTCATTTAAATAAATAACACATCTCCCTTTCTCCAAAATAAAATAACATGCACTAAAACTAAGAACATATGTTTATATACATAGCTAGGTTAGCTGCAAAATTACTTTTTCAGAAACAATGATTAAAATAATTAAAAGTCGAAGAGCCTAAGAAACTATAAAATATACAGCAGGTTTGGCAATCTTTCCAGATCTTGTGATGGTATAACTTACCAGAGATTTAAACGTCACATTTGGGTGTTCTAGACTTGCAGGTGTATTTGATTCCATATTGTTGGTGTGTTGAATGCAGCCAGGTCTTGGTGTAACAGGTTTGTTGCAGATGTTGAAATCTTATTCCTGTACTTTACCCCAAAGTCATTCTAGTTTAGGCAGTTTGAGCCAAATCATTTCCAATCATTTGTGATCAGTTTCTATAGTGATTTTCTTGCCAAACAAGATATTGGATGCTAGTGCACATGTTTCCCATTTTACATTGGAATGGTTGGATTGTGCTTGAGATAGACTTTAGGATACAAATGCTTTTGAATTGACATCTTGCACAATGCACGTTCTAGCCCTTTCCAGTATAATCAACTTTTTTGGAATGCTATACTGAATACTGACAATGCTGTGTTGATTCTTCACACTACCATATATATGGTACGTCTTTCCTTAAAGAATTCTCTTATTGACGATGCTTTGCCTGCAGGTCTTCTTAATCTTGAGGGCTAGCCATGTGCCTTACTTGTTCAACTTTGTCTACATGGGATAGATCTCTGGCACTAAGGGAGTTCCAGTCAAAGTGGCGCAAGTTAAAATCACCCACCACAACAATCTTGTTATTTTCACATCTTTCCAGAATCTAACAACATAGCTCTTTCTCTATCTCCTGCTGGCAGCTGGGTGGCCTGTAGTACACTCCCAGCATTATGATTGCACCCTTCCTATTCCTGAGCTGTACCCATAATTCCTCATTGCAAGATCCCTCTAGGGTATCCTCCCTCAGCACAGCTGTGATATGCTCCCTCACCAGTAATGCAAATCTCCCACCTCCTTTGTTTCCTCCTCTGTCTCGTCTAAAACATTGATATGCCAGAACATTAAGCTTCCAATCCTGTCCCTGTTTCAACCATGTCTCTGTGATAAAAGTAACATAAAAATTGCATGCATTAATCCAGGCTCCAGGTTCATCCGTTCTGCCTGTTATACTACTTGCTTTGAAGCAAATACAGTTGAAGCCTCCAGTTCTGCTGAGCTCAGCAAACTTTCTCTCACTGCTCTTCCACTTAGCTACACTTGCCTTAGTCTCAAGCTCATCCCCAGTCTCTGTACTTACTGACCTGCTGCTTTGGTTCCCACACCACTGTCCCACTAGTTTAAACCCTTCCGAGTGCCACTATTAAAGCATCCTGCCAGGGTATTGGTGCCCCTCCCGTTTGGGTGCAACCTGTCCTTCTTATTCCAGTCCCTCCTTCCTTGGAAGACATCCCAATGATCCATATCCCTCAAACTCTCGCCCCACCCCAAACCAGCTCTATAGCCACGTGTTCGATTGCACTCTGTCTGTGTTCCCAGCCTCAGTAGTACATGGCACGGGGAATAATTCTAAGATTACCACCCTGCGTTTTAGTTTACTACCTAACTCCCTGAATTGTCAGTGCGGGAAATTGCTGCTCTTCCTCCCTATGTCATTTGTGCCAATGTGGACAATGATTTCAGTCTGTTTACCCTCCTGTTTCAGGATGCCCTGAACCTGCTCAGAGACATCGATGACCCTGGCACTCGGGAGGAGACATACCATTCTGGAGTGTCTGTTGTGGCCACAGGGGCACCTGACTATCAAATCTCCAATTACAATTGCTCTGCTGTGCTTTGTCCCTCCCCTCGGTACAGCTCAGCCAAATGTGGTGCCACTGCTTTGGCTGCTGTCACCTGATGGGCCTATCCCCTTGTCAGTATCCAAAGTGAAATATTTGTTTGACACAAGGACAGCTACAGGGGTGCTGCGGCACTGACTGCGGTCATCCATCCATCTTCCTTACCTTGGGTGTGACCACGTTTGTATAACTTCGCTCTATGATGCTCCCTGCCATTTGTGTGCTTCTTAGTCTCTCAAGTACCGCTCAAGCCAATCCATTCGTTTGGTGAGCAGCTAAAGCTGGGTGCACTTTCTGCTGATGTAATTATCAGGAATGCTCTCAATGTCCATCATTGACCATATCTTGAAGGTGAAACACAAAACCCCACTGACTGACATGAGTAACCCTCTATTGGCTACATTTTAATTAGCTATCTACAAATTACAGTTAGAACATAGAACATAGCACATAGAACAGTACAGCACAGTACAGGCCCTTCAGCCCATGATGTTGTGCTGAACTTTTAGCCTAAACCTAAGGTCTGTCTAACCTCCACCCCAACCTTATACAATCATCCATATGCCCATCTAATAGCCACTTAAATGCCCCAAATGAGGCCGACTCCACTACCCTCTCCGGCAATGCATTCCACACCCCTACCACTCTCTGTGTAAAGAACCTACCTCTGATGTCTTCCCGATATCCACCTCCTTTCACTTTAAAACTATGTCCCCTCGTAAAATCTACCTCCACCCTAGGAAAAAGTCTTATTACTTTCTCAGTTATTACTTTCTAACAAATAACCCCCACTAACTTACTACCTGAACACCCTGTACTAACCAGAAGATGAACTAAATTGTCAACACCTATTAGAATTTTTTAGGTTTATATGAGATGCCTCCTCATTCTTCAAAACTCCAATAAACATAGTACTAACCAATCAAATCTCATATCATACATCAGTCCTGCCATCCCAGGAATCAGTCTGGTAATCTTTGTTGCTCTCTGGCCATAGCTAAAACATCCTTCCTTGGATAAAGAGACCAAAACAGCGCAACAAACCTCAGATTTGGTTTCCCCAGGCCCTATACAATTGCAGCAAGACATCTCTGCTCCTGTACTCAAATTCTGTTCAAATGAAATCCAATTTATCACTTATCATCTTCACTGCCTGCTGCACCTACATGTTTACTTTCAGTGACTGGTGTACAAGGACATCCAAGTTTCATTGCATCTCCCCCTTTACCAATCTATTACCACTCAATTAATCATCTGCCTTCCTGTTTTACCTCCCAAACTGGATATACTCACATTTATCCACATTTTAGTTCATCTACCACATATTTGTACACTCACCGAACTTATCCAAATCCCACTGAAGTATCTCTGCATCTTTCTCACAGTTTACCCTCACTCCCAGCTTTGTGTTGACTACAAACTTGGAGGGATATTACATTTAATTCCCTCATAAAAAGAAATAAATATATATTGTGAGCAGCAGTGGTCCTAGCCCTGATCCATGGGGTACCTAACTAGTCAAAACTTGCCACTTAGAAAAAGACCCATTTATTCCTATTCATTGTTTCCTGTCTGCCAACCAATTCTCTGTCAATATCATTACACTACCCCAATCCCATGTGCTTTAATCTTACATGTTAATCCCTTATGTGGGACCTTATCAAAAGCCTGTTGAATTCCAAGTAAACCACACCTACTGATTTGTCCTTATCAACTCTACTAGTCACATCCTCAAAAAGTTCTAATAGATTTGTCAAGCATGATTTCCCTTCCTTAAATCCATGCCAACCCTGTCCAATCCTGTTCTTGTTTTCCAAGTGCTCTGCTATTAAATCTTTTATCGTGGAGTCTAACGTTTTCCCAGCTACTGATTTATGACTAACTGGTCTATAATTCCTGTTTTCTTTCCACCTTCTTTTTTAAGTAGTGTGGTTATATTAGCTTTCAATCCGTGGACACTATTCCAAAGTCTATAGCATCTTGAAAGACGATCACCAATGCATCCAGTATTTTCCTGTGGATTTTGGTCTAAGTGTATGAAGGGGTTTAATGAGTGATTTATCAGTACTTCTGGGACCAAGTTTATTTGAAAACTCTTATGAAGTTAGCTCTTGGGGAGATAATAGGAATTTGTTTTTGCATTGGGAGAGTTTAATGAGTGGAAGAAGTATTAACTTGTTTACCCTTTAGAAGTATCTGTGATTTTTTTTGTTTAGAGAAAATAACACATACATTGAAAAGCTTTTTTCTTCAGCTTGCAGGAGTCCTCATTAAAGTTAGATGTGTGGAAAAATTTCTTCTAGAGAAGGGAGTTAATTTAAAACTGTTAAGAAATAGGCTATTTCAGTGGAAGGATTTCATTTTGAAAGTTCCAGAACAGAAGTGTTTGATTAGAATCCTGAATAATTTATTTAAAGCCAAGAAAGTCTAAGTTTGGTTGCATGATGAATCAAGGAAGAGGCAAACAAACCCTCAATAGTGGGAATTGAAAGAAATGATGAAGTTACACCTATAGATGAGATAGGGAAATAAAGTCTGGTGTTTGAGAGCTATAAAGTCATGGTGTTAAGATAGTTGGATTGTACTTTACAATTTGTTTCAAAGTCTTTCAAAATGTGTTATGGGTAAATAGATTGGTTTATTCTATTTCATGTTAATTTCCTTTGCATAATAAATTTCTGTTTTATTGTTAAAACCAAATCTGCAGAATTTTGTATGTTTGGTGGTGTAAGATCAACTTATCAATTTAAAAAAAAACGATGAAGTCAGAATTCAGTCTGGGAACTAACTTGTCCAGTAATAAAATCAGTCAGGATTATAAAAATGTTATAAAACTTTTAATATTCTATGCAGACTCATCGTGAATTAATAGGTCCAGCCCTTTGTAAAATTACAGAATTCCTGGTTGAAATTATATTTCAAATGCTTTATTTTGCATTAACCCTTCCCAACACAGTGGGCATGTGAAATGGACTAAGTGTTGATACATTAAAACCAGCAGTCCCTTCAATTCCCTCTCACAAACTAACACAAAAGCTAAGTTCATTTTCACAGTCAATAAGATCCAATTTCACTTCTCTAAATTTGCTTTTCCAAATTCTTACTTGGTCCACGTTATTCCTCTAAAAACTGCTTTCTGTTTGCATGTTTTTGACATACATTTGTGTCAACTTGCTTGCTAACTTCCTATCTCCTTATTTATAATAGGAATTATCTTTTCCAGCTTGTTTGATCAATTGTGAAATAACCCACCAGTACAGTATAACACAGCAAGCAGCTCAGTTTCATATTTTTCCCAATCCTCAACCTTTCCTCCTCCAAAGAAATTCTTACATTATAAATTTTCTGGCTCTGCATGGTTTACTACCTGACCAGAAATAATAAGGTAATTATATGTATGGTACAATGGAGGCCTAAATTGAAGCTGGGCACCCTAGCCCAATTATCCCTCACCCTCGGACACTGCTTCAACTGAGGAACACCCTTTGTGCAATTTGTAATCATTATAACGATAGTAAACCGTGCACAATCATGTAAATCTGGCGCTGCGTGTCTGGCTGTCAAAAAATACGGATCTGGCTAATGTAATAGTTCCTTCACTTCTTTATCATGTCCAAATGCAAGCAATGTAATTATCCTTTGCAAAGCATCCATTGCGTATTTATTGAACATGTTCCCCATGTTAGGGAAAACATTAACGAATATAGAATTTGCACAACAATATCTGTTTGAGATTCACTCAGCTAATCGACTGATTTGCCTTCAGCTCAGTAGGCATTGGCCAAGTTGTTATTATTAAGTTATTACATTTGTGATTTGAAGCTTATTATTACAGTGTATACATATTTTAATATTTTCTGAAGTCAATGTTGTTCCTTTCTAGGGGCTAATTCAGCAATTGTTATTTGTCATGGGAGAACCAACTGCAGCCAAAGCACACTGTACAAAATACAGCCATACTTGTAGGGAGACTTCTGACACTGAAACTGTCCTCAATGGCTCTGACTCTCATCTGAACAAGTATTTTCTACCAGTACAGTCTGAGGTATGCTAAATATTTGTATTCATTAATTGAGTATTAAGTGAAGAATTGACATTGCAAGGTATACTTCACACTTATTGCCAGCTGCTCTTGTGTCAGCCCTTAACTGAGCAAGTTCTGGAACTCTTGATTGTATTTCTGCTCACGTTAAACTTACGGTAATTTTGCCTTGGACAAATGACTAATTTGTTGGTTTGCACAATGTCCCATGTGCTCCCACAGCTGTTAGGATGTTTATCCTTGGTACCAGAGACTTGTAGTTGAATTGTGCTTCATACATGTGAACACCCCGACTGCTTATAAAATCCCGATAAATGTTCTTTATTTTTCTCCCTCTTGTGAAAACTGTAAATGTGAATCTCTGGGAGGGATTACGGTTTCAGAATTTGAGAGCATCATTTAGTTATCTTCGTAGACACATGGAGATAATGATTACATTACCTTTGTTTTGCTGGCAGTGTGAAGTTAATTAGGACCATCCTTCTGGTCAAAACAACCATCTGATAACAATGTCTACTTATTTTAGTGTGTGCTGTGCTATGCAATCTTTATTAATGTTTCGCCGTATTCCAATTGCTCAAATTACACAAAACTTGTGTAAAAATTTAACTTGTCTATTAACTATCAAATAGAATTATTAAATGGCTATGTAATAATTTGGTACATAAACAGACACATTTCATTGAGAACCATTGTTGGTATATTCAAACACAACTTTCTGTGCCTATTTTTGTTTGAGTGGCAAATTTTTGATTTCATGTATCACATGGAATTTGTGGACCCTTGCCAACAATTTAGGAATATAGTTAACTTATTGTCCCCACAATTTTGTAAGACTGAGAAACTTCCAGTGATGTCAGAATTTAAATGACAGATCAATAAATGAGTAGCTCAGAAGACAGTTTAAACTAGTTTGATTTAATGCATCTATGATTGCAAACACACCTGAAGAAACATCTCTGAATGAATGCAGCTTTAAATTGTGATGAAACTTGGTCAGAACCTAAACAGTAGAATGGTAATTTGATGATTACACTACTACCATCTCAGTTAGTTAGAATGGCCTGAGTACTATTGCGTTAACAGGACCTTTAGCATCTGCTTATTAAATAAAGATGGCAGAATGGCAATTTTCCAAGCTCCACAATTCCAACAAAAGCAGAAGTTGCTGGAAAAGCTCAGCAGGTCTGACAACATCTGTGAAGAAAAATTCAGAGTTAATGTTTCGGGTCCAGTGACCCTACATCCGCAGTTCTTTTGGTTTTTATCCACAATTTCAATCTGAGTCAATGGTTCATGGTTTCATTGCTTCATAGTGCTGATTGAAGCCTTACTGGTCTCTCACATACAGTTGCTTTTTGCAGGCTACTGAAATCTTTTCCACTAATTTTGCATCTGCTTAATTGCGGCACTATCTCCAGTAGAGTTGGGGGCCTATGTATAGGCAAAATACTGAGATTCTTCAGCTAGTCAGATTAACATTTCCTTACCGAGCATGCAGACAGCAAACCAGGAAGTATGAAACAGAATGTATAAATTACATGTCAATCATTCACATGTAATGAAATAAAGTTTTGGAGAGAAAGATGAGACAAAAGGAGGCACAGTGGAAGCTTTGCCAAGGATAATTACATTGTTTGTGTTTGGATATGATAAAGAAGTGAAGGAACTATTACATTAGCCAGATCCAATTTTTTTGACAGCCAGACACGCAGCGCTAGATTTGCATGATTGTGTACGGTTTACTATCGTTATAATGATTACAAATTGCACAAAGGGTGTTCCTCAGCTGAAGCAGTGTCAGAGGGTGAGGGATAATTGGGCTAGGGTGCTCAGCTTCAATTTAGGCCTCCATTGTTTGATGAAACAAAGTTCAAGGGGTTACCAGATTATAAACGGCGTAATTTTGAACAGATTTCATTAATTTTTTTTATCTTCCTCATAAGTATATTTTAATAATTTGTGACAAGACAGTCATTGAATTTACTGTTTCCTTTGTAAATGATTATTTTAAGGATTGAATTCAAAGTCTAAAGCTTACTGATGTAACTAACTATTTTTGTAGATATAAATAGCCAAGCAGATGATTCTGCATGAAATACTGAGTGTGTTTGATTTGTATAATCTGCAACAGAAATCAACTACAAAGTACTTTGAAGTGGCTATACTGAATAGTTTAATGACTGTAAGGGTGCAGTGTTCTCTCATACTGGCTCTTTATATGAGTTATTTTGAGGATTCTCTTTTGGGTACATGCATTTTAACCCTGGGCTGACTAAATGTAGAATCCTACTCAACACTGATAGGTTTTCAGGTGGGCTTTTCCTTTCCTCCCATAATTTCACAGAGCTAATGCAAGTTAAAAAAAAATCCATTTCAGTTTGTTGCAAATAACATAATTTCACGACAAATTTTGCACTGAACCAGAGAAGAAAAGATTTGGAGCAGTGTCCAAAAACTTTGTCAAAGAGATAAGTTTCCAGGCGTATCTGAAAGGAAGACAGAGAAGTCTGGGAACAAATTTTCAGAGCCAGAAGGCACTGACAGCAAATTAAGGAGCAACTGAATATTGTGACATGCAGGAAGCCTAAACTGTAGAATCAGTTATAGGGTGAGAAGGGGTTAGTGGCAGGAAAGGAAAAGACCATGTAGGGATTTGAAAACAATGAGAAGGATTTTAGAACTGAGGCTGTGAACCAAGCAAACATGAGAGGATACATGTACAGGACTTAGTGTGGGTGAGTTAGAATAAAGGCTGCAGGATGGCTGGATAGGCTGGGACGTTTTTCACTGGAGTGTTGGAGGTTGAGAATCGACTTGATAGAAGCTTACAAAATAATAAGAGTTATAGATAGAGTTAATGGCAGTTATCTTTTCCCTGGGATGAGGGATTTGAAGACTAGGAGGCACGTTTTTAAGGTGAGAGGAGAGCGATTTAAAAAAGACACGAGCGGCAAATTTTTTACACAGAGGGTGTTTCACGTGTGGAATAAATTTCCTGAGGAAGTGGTGGATGCAGGTACAATTACAAAGTTTAAAAGACATTTGGATAGGTACATGAATAGGAAAAGTTTGGAGGGAAATGGACCAGGGGTAGGCAGGTGGGACAGTTTAGTTTGGGATTATGTTCGGCATGGACCAGTTGGACTGAAGAGTCCGTTTCTGTGCTGTGTGACTGTATGACTCTGCGAGTTCAGGCAGTTATTTCAGTGAGAAGTTTGGAATTGCAGCATGAACTGGCAGTTGTTGGGTGGTCAAGGTACTTTCTTATTTTTGGTGAACTGGTGTTGAGCCATCATCTTACTCACATTTATTTTGTTGGCTTCAAATGTCATGTAAGTTCAGTTAAACTGGATCAAACTGTCAGAAATTGAACTGTTTGTGACAGTAGCTAGGAACACGTGTCACTTTATCAGAAAAGGGGCCTCTTAAGAGAAAGTCACTCAAATGCCTGAAATGAATATAATAATAAAAGTGTGAACTAAGCATCCACAAATTGCTTCCATAAAGAGTAGCCTCTAAATACAAAGATTCCACATCACTGAAAGGGTCTTCATTTATTAAGAAAAGCAATTATAAGTATAAATACCGACCTAAATTAACAGAAACATGGCTGACAATGAAAGCAATCTTATCTGACTGTGAGAGATAAAACTACATGATGAGTAATTGTTACTTTTCAGCAATGGGAGAAAGTTGTGTAATTTATGAAACAATATCCCAGACTTTATTTCATTGGTTTATGGAGTGTCTCACCTCACAATACAAATTCAAAGTATGTAATAATCTGTGTAATCCTGTGAGAGTGTTCATAGTGTATGACTAGTGACTTTAGTTGTAAAACAGCCCAAAGTTTAAAAATGATGCTGAACAACGAAGGATAAGGATATGCGGCAAACATCTTCCAAATTGACTCACGTTAAATGGCAAGATGACACTTCTGGTGCAGTGGTAGTGTCCCTATCTCTGAGCCAAGGTGCTTAGGTTCAAGTCCCACCTGTTGCAGAGGTATGTAATAACACCCCTGAACCAGCTGATTAGAAAAAAAATTCTAGGTGACAAGATGGGGCATTATGGTATGAGAGCCAGAAAAGAATAGCGACAATAGTTTTCACTATGTAATGTATTCAAATATAAAGGAAATTCTGATGTTGTGGAATGTGCTTCCAGAATTAATGGCTGAGGCATTTGCTATGTCAACAATCAAGATTAGATCATTAGATTTAAAATGCTAGTGCAGGCATGATGGGCCAAATGGTCTCCTTTTACACCACAATGCTGTGACTCTGAGATACTGGGTGAGGAGAAAAGGGATTAAGGGCTATAGAAATTAGGTAGGTGACTGTAAATGGAACTGTCACCAACTGTCAACACAGGGAGTCATCTGTGAAAAACTGTTGGCAAACAGGCCTGTTATTCCAATGTCTCAATTGACCAATGTGATATCTAATGTGGTGGTCTCTCCAGTTTGTTCACTCAATCCTAATGACTTTAGTAACACCTCCCAACACCTGCCCTTAACCAATGAAAAAACAACGAATCAGTATTTTAGAGGAAAGTTATGGTATTCCAAGCCATATTGTATTCTGACTGGATGGCTATTGTTATTTGTTCTTCACCATTTGATTGGCACCCTAGAATTTCTATCTGACACCATTATCAGAGTCCCAGCATCAAAGAGAGTGAGAACCATTATGGAATAGTTATAGGGAGCCTTGCAAGGGTCACCTACTTCCTGTGAAAAAGTCACTTTAAAAGAAGTTGCGTCATAATAAGAACAGTCCAATCAGTTTCAGTATTCCAAGGACATATCTGGCAGAGCCTCTGCTCCAGACAACATGGTTCAATAACATTGACATGCTTACCATCTGGGTTATCGCCTTTATGAAAGTCTGAAAGACAGACAGGTCTCTTACAATCTGATTTCTGCAAATTGCAACACCTTAAGGATGGTAGGAAAAGAAATGGAACATGAAAGGCAGGTTTTTAATGGCTTCCTTTTATGCTCAGCCATTTCCCAAAGGAGCAGATGTTGGAGATCTGTGAAACCATCTTCATTTCCCCATGTATAAATGATACAAACATTGTGTAGAAAGAAACATTGTGTCTGTCTCCATGGCACAATGGGTTAGCACATTTGGCCCTTAACATGAAGGCTGGTGGTTCAAAGCCATGCAGAGATGGCAAACTCCCTCGGGGTGGCCCGGTAGCTCAGTGGTTAGCACTGTTGCCTCACAGTGCCAGGAACCTGGGTGCGATTCCACCGTTGGGCAACTGTATGTGTGGAGTTTGCATATTCTCCCCATGTCTGCGTGGTCCCTTCTGGGTGCTCCAGTTTCCTCCCACTGTCCAAAGATGTACAGGCTAGGTGGATTGGCTATGTTAAATTGCCAATAGTGTTCAGGGATGTGTAGGTTAAGTGGGCTATAGGGGGATGGGTCTAGGTGGGATGCTCTGAGGGTCAGTGTGGACTTGTTGGGCTGAAGGCCCTGTTTCCACACTGTAGGGATTCTATGACTGCACAGCTTAGATAGAATGTGGCATAGATAGAATGGAGAAAGAAAATTGTAATTATATAGTGTCGCTCAGAACATCAGGATCTTTTGCAACCAATGAAGTACTTGTGAAGCACAATCATGCTGGTAATGAAAGAAATGTAGTAGGCACTTGGACACAGTGAATAACAACAAGATAATTAGATTAAATAATTAGTTATTGATGTTGGGTTAAGGAATAAACGTTAATTAGGACATAGAAAACTCAATACTTCTCTTCAAATATGCCATAGAATCATTGATATCCATCAAAGAGGGCAAATGGGCCAAAAAACTGCCATTTCATACAAAATAGTATCTCTGGTAGTTCAGTGCTTCCTCAGTACTGAATTGAATTAAAAAGCTGGATTGTATGCCATGATTCTGAAGCCTCTATTTTCTGACACTGAGGTGACAGTAAATTCTTAAAAATGTTTTTATTGACCTATGTTTCAAAGCAACCTGTTGAGAGATGTCATTACGTACCTCTGGAGCAGGTGGAACTTGAAACTGGGCCTGCCAGTCCAGGGGTAGGGACACTACCACTGCGCTATAAGGAAATTGTAATTTTCAGTCATTTCAGCATATATTATTTAAAACATGGGACATAGAATAACACAGGATGTGAGAATATCAGGACATAAGAATATCAGAATTATGAGTAGGCCATTCAGTCCTTAATACTCGCTCCACCGTTCAAAGAGATCGTGGTTGATCTGAATGTGGCCCTGACTCCTCTTTCCTGGCTTCATATTCAATATCTTACATAAACATACAATAAAGTCATTCAGTTGACTATATTTTTTAGCCAACTGGGATAACCTTGACTGCTAAGAAAGGTTATGTGAATGCCCAATTTTGCAATTCAGTTTTGACCACCAACTCCTCCAAACCACCACACATTACTAACAGACAGTGTGGAGCTGGAGGAACATAGCAGGCAAGGCAG
>JAHRHZ010000035.1:14547417-14584469 GCA_024137785.1 Ginglymostoma cirratum | reverse complement strand
AGAGCCCCCTTCCCCTCCCCCATTTCTGAAGAAGGGTCCCGACCCAACATGTCAGCTTTCCTGCTCCTCTGATGCTCCCTTGCCTGGTATGTTCCTCCAGCTCCACACTATGTTACCTCAGACTCCAGCATCGGCAGTTCTTACTATCTCTTCCTAACAAACAGGTTGCCTGGCTGTGTTCAGATTGCTGTTTGTGGGAGCTTTGCTGTGTTTAAGTTAGCAGCTGTTAGCAGATGTTACAGCAATGTATATTCTTCAAAAGATTTTTGTTGAATATAAATCATTTTGGGATGTCCTGTGGTCATGGAAAGTGCTGTTTAAAAGGGAATCTTTATTCTGTTGGAGTCTTGGATATTCCACTGCTATATAAGGCCCTAAAGCATGATTGAGCTAATGTAGGTGAGTGGTCTACATCTGGAACTGTATGAATTAATTGCTTACTGCACAATTTCTGTCTCGGTCTCCCTCCTTTGCTTTCTCAGAGAATTTTTATTGGCTACACAGCGCACTTATAGGCATTCAATAGATCCAGTTCTGTATAACCCAGAGTTGTGAGATGATGAATATGCAAGGATAAGGAATGCATGCTCAGTTAGTCTCAAACATGGCCCTCACATCAAATTTAATGTGCAAACTTAAGTTATAGATAACCCAGTAGGAGGCTAAAATCACAAAATATTCAAGAAAAAAAAAGCAGTTTTGAGAAAACAGTAGCAACCGTTCTGCTTTAAACTTCATCATGAACCAACAGGGCTATAGTGTGCTACTGCAAAAAAAAACTGTTCTTTTTTCTAAATGTGAACATATTAGCCTCAAGTACCACAGAGCAGAATCAATCTTTTACTAAGATAAACCTGATTGTCACAACTTAGATCTTTTCATTTATTTATGTCTATTTGTTCTACTTTCTAGTTTGATTGCTTGTGTGGTGATTCTTACCATTTTTTAACAATCACATTTTCTGACACTCACTAAATACGGACATGGCACACCATCATGAGGTTTTCTCAGAAATATTGCTTCAATTGTGGGACAACTGGGCCTTGGTGTTTTTTCTTTTGCCTGTCAAATTTGCATATCAAAAATGAATAACTATCATTGGAAATAATAATAAACTAAATAGTTAAAAATAATTTTAAAATGAAAAAAAAACGAATATAAATAATAATTTTTTAAAAACTATTGCAGCCTCAGTATAGTCAGTATATCAATTCTTCGTAACTGTTAGTTCCTAAATGTGATATTCTATCCAATTTAAATATCTCACTGTCCGAAAGTGTGAATAACATGGCAGTCAGCCTCACTGAAAATGAGAACTTCCTTGGAAAACTGTTACTAATCCACTTCATTACACAATGAGACCTCACATTTTTTTAATCAGAAAAGTTATGTAAAGAGCATCATTATGACATTAATAATACTCCAGACAGCTGTGTAGTATTTCCAAATTGGTCAGTCAGTGAGAGCCATGTTACTGTTTGAGAGACAAGGATAGAGATTTATCAATGAAGCACATCATTGTTCCCAATAATTCGGACGCCACCTTAATGCATAAAGTGAAGAACCATATTTGCCTTTAAACAAACCATCTTTACCATATACTGACAAGGCATTTCATGACACACCACATCATACAGCGGACACAGAACAAAAATACGTTCACTGTGATTTGTGTTAAAATGCAGAGAATGACAAGGCCCCTTTGTACAGAAAGCAAGTTGACCAGAGATAGTCTGATAATAACTAAGTAAGATTGTCAGTGAGCACATTATTCTGGGATCAGTGCTGCGATTGGCTATATTAAATATATCTTTCATATCACTTTGGGTTCTTAATTAGCAGCTAATAGATGTAACTAGTATTTCCAGAATATTTAACAAATATGTAACCAGTTTTATTATAAAAAATATTCAGAATATTTAGCCATAGAATCATTTGAAGTACAGAAGGAGCCTATTTGGGTCATTGACTCCATGCCAACTTAACATGGAGCAATCCAATCAGTTTCATCTCCCACTCGATCATCCTGATTATTTATTTCCTTCAACTGTTCATCCAATTTGCTTTCAAAATCATTCATTGCCTTTATTTCAACCAGGCTTCCAGGCAGCACATTTCAGTTTATTACCAGTTGGTGTGTGGCAAATCTCCTCCAGGATACCTTCTTCACAATGTCCTAAATCGTTGTGTCCTGGCCCTGGTTCTATCAGTTAATGGAAACAGTTTTACCTTGTCTGCATCTGTCACAACCTTATGCACCTCTCTCAAATTTCCCTTCAATCTTCTTTGTTCCAAGAAGACAACTTGTTAATAGACTACCCAATGAATCCTAGTCCCCTGCTTCTTTCCTAAGATCTATGTATTATTTCCTCTCATGTATTTTCCAATTTCCTTTTGAGGTTCGGGTTGCTGTTGAATCTGCTTCCATCAACCTTTCTGGCAACTCAATTCGAATAGCAACAACTCATTCTGTGAAAAGAATATTTTGCAATCTCACCTCTAGTTCATTTGTCATTCAGTTTAACCTCTATCCTTTTATTACAGTTATTACTAGGTAAATTGCCGTAGAATTATTGCACAGATTTTTGTTTTGTTTTGCATTCATGTAAAGTGTAAGATATGAAGTCACCACTTTGCAATGCAGCCCAGTGTGCACAGACATGTTGAGTTAGGTGTGCATTGCTTTAGTCATATTTCCTTTGCATAATTATAACCAGGAGATAAAATTAGTTATTACAGTAATTACTAGAACATTTCAGGATTCATTTTTTCAATTTTGTTAAAGTGAATGGAGACTTGACTGTTCCTTAATATGGTACAATTTGAATGTCTCAATATGAGTATGGAGAAAGTTGCTTTTGTCATACAATTGGGTGTATAATTTGGTATCTGCTGTCTCAACATTGAAAGCAAATTCCTGATTCAGTCGTATTGTAAATGTGCTCTTAATATGGCCCCGGGCACTGTACCAAGGACGCGTTAACAGGATAACTATGTGAAATTAATTTGCCTCATCTTGATATAACAAGTTCTGCTATAGAACATTTTCTAAATGGCATTGGCTACCCCTTAATGACAGGTCAAATAAATATTTCTTTTTAAAACTATAGACAAATCCTGAATTGTTTAGTTATAGCATGTCACTAAATTGTACCCAATGAATTGACAAGAAGAGCGTATGTAACACATGTAACCTCTGGCAAATAACCATATCATTTTCTGTTTATAAAGTTTACTTGAGATTTTCCAAAGAGAGAAGTATAGATTTTATTTATTGGTGAATACCAAAGTATTATAGCACTATAAGGAGTAGTTGTGGGCATCTTTTCTTTAGGATTAGCAAACATGGAAACATTCATCTTAAGTAGAAGCATATTAGAATAGTAAATCGAGTTACATCACAAGGTTGATTTTTAGGACCTATCCTAACTCTGGAAGTAATTACATGTCACAGGATGAAAGAATGTTTTAAGGAAACAGAATGTATTCTTTTTCCAAAATGCACCAATGTACTTTGTAAAAGGGCTGACAGACTCCATTCAATTCCAACCTCCACATTGTTATTATTACAGTAAACACTACATCATGACTTATTATGCCATTATATTCTTAATAATATGCTGAAACATGCGAAACTGATTCGAGCTGAGCAAGTTTTAAAGTTCATGATGGAAATAATCTCCATAATGGCATTCTTTTCTGTGAACATTTGGTTTATTTTAGTCCTGGAAGATAATGATTTTTTTTTGTTGTATTATGATCTAGATGGAGATGATTAAGTTTTAAAGAGAACTCCTAGTTTGTCTCAAAAAAAAATTGTGCTGCAACATTTCACAATTTAAACAGAAATCTTTAATGTCAGGAGATAAGCAAAGCAAATACTACTAACATAACAGCGAAATCAAATGTGGGTCTCAACAAAGTGGGCTTGAAACTGTGCTTTGACCTGAAAGGTATATAGATACTTTAGGATCGTCCCATGTTTACCAAAATGCTTCTTCGATCTGAGGAAATTGCATGAGCAATGTGAATCCCTAATTGAGAGTACTGTAGACTTTCTGTCTCCATTTCAACACTAAGAACGAGGTCACCTAATGTTTAGTATTTTCCCACTTCCAAGCTTATTAGGCAAGATAGGCCACCACTTCAATTGTGATTATCTTAGCCCATTTAGTCTCTCAAAGAAAGTACGTTGATTTATTTTACCTGCAAACAATCTTAATCCTCAAACTAGAAGTTAAATTCCCAAAATATATGAATCGTGACGTTTAATATTCTTACTGCCCTCCTTGATTTCTGCTGAATTGACACCACAAGGGAACGTAAACTATAGATAGTGGATTGATTGTCATAACATATAGCACACAAGTTTATGCTTGCAGAAATGAACCGTAGGCTTTAATATTCTAACTGCAATGTATAACGATGCTGTGTTAAAAGATGCAAAACATCCTGATACAGCTCCATGTTCTCTTCCATGTTAATAGATCCCTTGCACAGAGTGTAAGCTCTTTCAAATCCTCTTGTTATTCATGAGAACTTTAAGATAGAGTAGGATGGGACTAAGAAACAATGCAGGTCAATGAACACAAGGTTAACATGAAAAAGCTCAATTTAGTTAGGATACAAACAACAGAGATTTGGGTGATTTTAATTATGAAGTGTGTGCAAGTTGGCAGTCTGGCCAGGAACCATTTGGAGTGGTTAAGTCTGGAAGTGACAAAAACCACCAAGGGTTCAGCAACACCGAGGGTGAGACAGATGTAGAGGCAGGTGATACGATGGATTTGGAAACTTGGGGCCTCGTCTTCTATTAGCAGTCTGGATTTGGGGTCACTGAACAGCATGTTACCAATACTTGTATACCTATTCATGTTGTTTTTATGATCTCAATCGTGTTTAGAGTTGTTACGTTTTGTCAAGTCACACATCAGACAGTGACACTATAGAATGGCACCTACCCAGAGGTGAAACTTGCAAGTGACACATACTGGTCCAAAGTGCCTTATATACTTCAAAATGGAGGAACAGTACATTTATTTCTAAGTATCGGGTATTTTGCTGGTTTTTTTTCGCCATTTTTGGTTAAGCTGGGCCTTGCTGTTGATTCTGGAGACACCCAGGATGTATCTTTGGCTGCCTTCAGTGTCTCATGTACATGCTATTCCTTTACAATATCACTCAACGGTATGCTCACAACATTCAGTTCCATCTCATTACTGAATTCCCAACTTGTCACACAGCTTCCCTGACATCCAGTATTGGGTGGGCAGAAACTTGCCCCAATTAAATATTGGGAAGTCTGAAGTTATTGTCTTTGGACCCAGCCATAGACTCAGTTTCTGAGAAGGGCAGCAGCTTTTGAGTGTCAGCAACAGCAAAGAGAAAGGTGCTGCAGGGGCAAGTAGGGAACCTCAAAGAAGCCTCAACATAGAGGTATGGTTGGAGGTGAAAGGGTAGTTTTATTTTCAAAGGGGCTAAATAGGCAAGCAAGCACTGTGGTGGAGAAGAAATCTTGTCGGTAGCAGCATTTAGACTGATTTTGATGCCAGCAGCCCCCTATTCAGAGATGGAGTCTCCAGCTCTAATGACCCATTGGCCTACAGCAGTAAAGCTGCCTCCATTGAGTTGACAGCCTCACTGTCCACCAGGGGCTGTGCCACCGGCAAAATATCTTCCAACTTGCCTTGAATTCAGGTTTATTTAAATTGTTGCCTGTCTATGACCAATGGACCGAGGAGTTTAGTTTAGATAAATGGGAGGTGTAGCATTTTGGTAAGGCAAATCAGGGAGGACTTCTACATTAATTGCTAAGGTTCAGGGAAATATTGCCAAACAAAGAGATCTTGAGGTGCAGATTCATAGTTCCTCAAAAGTGGAGTCACAGGTAGGCAGGGCAGTAAAAACAGTGTTTGGCATGCTTTCCTTTAGTGGTCAGTTCATTGAGTAAAGGAGTTGGGATATTATATTTCAGCTGTACGGGACATTGGTTAGGCCACTTTTGGAATGCTGCATTTAATTCTGGTCTCCCTGCTACAGGAAAGATGTTACTATACTTGAAAGTGTGCAGAAAAGATTTACCAGGATGCTGCTGGAGTTGGAGGGTTTAAGCTAAAAAGAGAGGCTGAATAGATTGGGGCTATTTTCCCTGGAGCATCGGAAGCTGAGGGGTGACTTTATAGAGGTTTATAAAATCATGAGAGGCATGGATAAGGTGAATAGCCAAGGTCATTTTCCCAGGGTAAAAACTAAAAAGCATAGATTTAAGATGAGAGGGGCAAGATTTAAAAGGGACTTAAGGGGCAACTTTTTCACGCAGAAGGTGGTGCATGCGTGAAATAAACCGTCAGAGGAAGTAGTGGGGGGTGATAAAATTACAATATTTAAAAGGCATCTGCACGGGTGCTTGAACAGGAAGGGTTTACAGGTATATGGGCCAAATGCTGGAAAATGGAACTAGATTAATTTAGGACAGCTGGTCAGCATGGATGAGTTGAGCTGATGGGTCTGTTTCCATGCTGCACATCTCTATGACTCTAAGTGGACAGTCAAGTTTGTACCTCAGCTGACCTCTGGGAAACTTTTCTGATAGCAGGAATACTTAAGGTGCTGTGTGATATCTGCTGAGCTCATGAGAAAACACTACCTAATATAAATTATTTCTTAGCTATTGCATTTTTGCCAGTTTGTTCAAATTCGCTGAACCAGCTCTAAGACTAGCTTCATAGTCTTATTTGAGTAGAAATTAAATAAGGCAGAAATTTAACTTGTTCTTATAGTATTTAACAAACATGCAAAGGAACTGAAGTTGACCCCATGAATTTTTGGTATTGTTCTTTTCATGAGTTATCTGATGATCCTTTGTCTTGTTAGGTAGAGCTACACTGGGTACATTTGAAAATTTGCTGTGAGAATCAGGTAATCTCATCATAGTTCTACCAGACCATATGGCTTCTGTCTCATTAGTGAGAGATGACTGGGGGTCATTTAACCAGAGCGTCACCATGGCTGTGGTGAGGACAGAGGTAAGCGTTTCATGGTAACCTCAGCAGTGCAGGAATTGAACCCATGTTGTTGGTGTCACTCTGCATTGTAAACCAACCATCCAGCCAACTAAACTAACCAACCCTCTGTTGGAAAAATGTACTTACATTGACAAAGAAAACAGATTGAATAGGAGCAGTTGTTTTTCTTCAAGGATTGTGTTGTTCAGTGCTTTAAATGGAAGGTTTTGTTTAGAGTTACATTGTCACAATTATAGCTTAGAGTTTTAAATTGGAAGCAATTTTGTTTCAAAGCTTGTTGTGGGTTGAAAGTGTTTTTATAGTGAACTGAACAACGCGAGAGCATTCTGTTTCAATTCATGGCCAACACTTCAGCAGTTTAAAAATAAACCTGCTGAAGCTACAACATTTTCTTCTCAACTGGTACTTATATGCTTCTGAGCATGATTTGTTTCCCAATTAAATAGAATACCACTGTTTTCAATGCAAACTCATATTTTATATTTTAATTATATACACTTATACTGACTTTGGCTCCAGCATTATACCAGAGTCGAATCAGTTAATAATCCATCTGCCAGGAAGTATCAAGAGTATCTTAGACATTATAAAAACTGTTTGTGCAGCTTCCATTTCTCAGTTATGTCTCATATCTGATTGAATATCATGTATATGTTGTAATATTCTTTGCATGTATATGGCAGAATGATGTAGTAGCAATGAGCATGATACGGTAACAATGAGGTGAAGTTCAGGTCATATATATTGGATATGGACTTACTTTTTGTTGGACGCTTAGGGTATTTTAATTATTACTTAAGCTTTTGCTCACTGCTGGCAGTATGACTACAAAGGAAATATCTGTCTTAATGCAGAATTTTCCATGGATTATTAGGAGGTTGACAGTAAATATTTTGCATGTTATGTTAGCTTATGATAGACGTTGCCACATGGAGTGATCAAAGCCATCTTTGGTGCAGAAGTAACCATCTGTTATTGAATGTAAGTTGAGGCTGTTGTGCCTATGGCTATGGGAGTAAATGAGAGGCAATTCATTTGCATGCGAATGTCGTGCCTTTTTACTGGAATCACTGTTAGTTTCCAGATGTGGACCACGGCGTGCTCTGGATGGGTGTGATATGGTTTGGAGGGAGTCATTCTTTTTAGAAGCAGCCTGGGTGGGATGTTCCAGACATAGCGTACCGACCATAGATGCCAGGAGATGACATTGAACATTAAAGTTCCTCGGTGGTGCAGTGGGTTAAAGCATTTTCTACATCCTTGGATCTTGGGTTCAAGTCTATTCCAGATTACACTCTTAATGTGGTGCAGGCTAGTTGTATCATGATGGCATAATCACTTGCCAGTGTATTGAAAAATTCTATCAAATAATTCTAAATGGCTTGATCAATGAAATTATCTTAATTTTTAGACAGCTTAACTTTTGTCAGTTGTAGTTTGGTATTTCAGCTCCTCATTTTATCACCAATTTTGAAAGCCCCTTTCCTTTACTCCACCAGGCCCAGATGTCACATTCTGGGATTCCCTTGCTAAGACCCTTTATATCACCATATATTAAAGAGGATTTCTCTTCCTCATATCCACTATAACAAACCCACCAGACATCCAGTCCAATCTGGTTTGACTCTTTATAATAAAACAAAGAACTGCAGTTGTTGGAGATCTGAAACAAAAATGGAAATTGCAGGCAAAACTCAGCGGGTCTGCCAGCATGTGTGGGAAGAAAGCAGAGTTAATGTTTCAAGTCTGGTGATCCTTCATCAGAACTCAGTTTTGGTTTGACTGTCTTTCTTCTCTCTTAGATTATGCTGAGGGTGCTTTCCAAGTTGTTGCTATTTGAAAGACAAATCCTATCACTTAAAAAATAGGTGAAGGAGAAGAAAAGCAAATTAAAATTTGTTGATCAGAAGCCGACATAGGAGTATTGGAATTTAGCAATTGTTAGCAATTTCAGATAGAGAACATGTGATGATGATTGACCTGTAAGATGGAAATATTCATGTGCTGAAGTTGGGTTAAACTACACTACTCTGATGCAGAAAGAGATCCAATGTATAATGAACCTGTGAATGCTTGACCTGACATTAAGTGCAAAATCTAGAAAATTACATGACTGTTCAAACATATCAACGAAAATGACTGCACCCTGAAAAGGAAGTAAGAATGAATTTTGTTCAGTGAAGCGCTGCTCAGACAGCTGTTATTCTTCACAATTAGTAATATTTATAATCGCTGAATTATAGAATCATAGAATAATCAGGGCATAGAGGAGGCTAATTGCCTAACATACTGGCTCTCTGCGAGAGTTCAGCCAGTCCCCTTCCCGTGCCTTAATATGCTTTGCACCCATTCAAATAACTGAATAAAAATCAGTTGTGCTATAGGACACTAGCCAATTAACTCGCAAGTTCCAACAAATGGAAATGAAATAAAGCAGCAGAATGCTTTGTTTTAGAAAGGTATGATGTGCAGGGGGTGAGCCCATGCCTCTGAGCCACAAGATTTGGATTCCAGTCCCAGTCACTGCAGGTGTATACATAATGTGGTAAGGTTTAAGTGTGCCAACGATGGGAGGGCCACCTGGTTAGTCTCAAACTAATGTGGAGTGGTGTCCCTGAAGTAGTCACCTCTGGCAACAATATTGACCTATTCCAGAAAAAGCTAGCTATGGAAGCAGATATAAGTGCATGTTTGATTTACTTTATGGGCCACCAGACATAGGAAGATATTACAAGAAAACAATGTACTTGTTGCAAGGTATTGACTGAGAAGTAAATGCTGCTCAGGAAGAATTCCCCTGGTCTTCTTTGAAGAATGAAGTAGGATCTTATACAACTACCTGAGAGTGGATCATCCGAAGAAACAAATCTCAGACAGTCCAACAGTCCTGGCATATATTCCAGCACTAAAGTGAATGATGCTATCAAGTCTTTGCATCTGTAGTCTTTCAGCTCATTTTTTTTTGGGAATGTGCAGCAAAATAACTCAATAAAGGAGTGGTACAAAGTTAGTGGTAGAAACTAATTGGAGTATTGTGTGGTATATATTTGGTTAGTGAAACTATTTTAATATATTTGTCTCTCAATATTGGAATTGTTTGAAAAATAAGGCTTTCTCATAATCGTGGGATCAACATATTTAGATTTGTTTTTCCTTGCAAATGTAAAGGTTTGATTGCTCAAAAGAAGTGAAAATGGAACGCCAATGGAGACTCAATCAAAAGTTTGAATCTAATGAGGCAGAAATTTGGGACACAAGTTTCAGGACCCCATTAATAGGTGCTAATGGGACTTGAAAGTTTACACCGTTGTATTATCACGATCATTTTCTTCAAAATGGTAAATTAGCAGAGGGTGGGCACACTGTCGTTCATTGGACTTTTGAAATTGGAGGGCCAATAGTAGTTTTTCTAGACTGAAGTCTGCCATCTCACGTAAATGAAAGAGAGAGAGTATCTCAAGTCAAGAAACAGGAAAATGGAACAGGGTGGAACGTGTCTGGGTCTAGCTGTGCCCAGCTGAATGCCATTCCAGTCTATGATCCCAGGGATGATATGGTGATGGGGTGTGGCAGACTATTAAGGGACAGGACAGGACTACTAAAAATCAATTAAACTGGTAAATAAAACACACTGGTCTGACTGGCCTTTTATACTTCAATGTGTGATGAGGGTATGTCACGTTCCAAGGAATCAATTATAATAGGGGATTCTCTAGTCTGGGGCACAGCCAGGCATTTCTGCAGTCGTCAGCAGGACATCAGGATGGCGTGCTGCCTCCCTAGTACCAGGACCAAGGATGTCTCGGAGAGAGTGCGGAATACTCTGAAAGGGGAGATTGACCAGCAAGTGGTCGTTAGTACTGACAACATAGGTAAGGAATGAGATGAGGTTCTGCAGAGAGAGTATAAGGAACAAGGCAGGTGGTTTAAAAAGTAGGTCCTTGAGGGTAGCAATATCTGGACTACTACTGGGGCCACGTGCTGGTGACAGGAGGAATGGGAGGATAGAGCAGATGAATGCGTGGCTGAGGAGCTGGTGCAGGGAGCAAGGATTCAGATTTTTGAACCATTGTGATCTCTTTAGGGGTAGAAAGGACCTGTGTGACAGGGACGGGTTCCACATGAATTGGAAGGGGACCAATATCCTTGCGAGGAAATTGGCTAGTGTTACCTGGGAAGCCTTAAACTAGTAAGGGCTTGGGAACCAAAGCAAAAGTGAGAAAAGAGAAAAAGCTGAGGCTGGTACAGTAGATAAGGGGAACAAGTCTAATAGTAAAGACAGAGAAGTCTTGGCAGAGACCAAGGTAAGACTGATAAATTATATTGCATTTACTTCAATGCAAGAGGCCTGACAGGTAAGGCAGATGAACTGAGGGTGTGGTTGGGTACATGGGTCTGGGATATCATAGCTATTACGGAAACCTGGCTGAGGGATGGACAGGACGTTCTGGGGTACAGATGTTTTGGGAATGGTGTTTTTAGTTAGGGAGAACATTACAGCTGTACTTAGGGATGACATTCCCGGGAGACTGTCCAATGAAGTTATTTGGGTGGAACTGAGAAATAAGAAATGGATTGTTGGCCTTGTATCATAGGCTCATAATAGTCAGCAGGAAACTGAGAACCAAATATGTACGGAGGTCTCAGATATCTGTAAGAAAAAAATATTTGTAATGACAGGGCATTTTAACTTTCCTAACATGGACTGAGACTGTCATAGTGTTAAGGGCTTGGATGGAGAGAAATTTGTTAAGTGTGCACGATAAAATTTTCTTATTCAATATGTGGATGTACCTACTAGAGAAGGAGCAATATTTGACCTTCTATTGGGAAATAAGGCAGAGCAAGTGTCAGTGGAGGATCACTTTGCGACGAGTGATCAATAATAGTGGAGAAGAATAGAACTGATCTAAGAGTTAAAGTTCTAAATTGGAGTAAGGCCAATTTTGATGGTATTATATAGGAACTTTCAAAAGTTATTTGAGGGAGGCTATTCACATGTAAAGAGATGGTTGGGAAGTGGAAGGCGTTTTAAATTGTGATAATTCTGAGAATTCAGAGACAGTATGTTCCTTTTAATGTGAAGGTCAAGGCTGGTAGGTGTAGGGAATGCTGGATGATGAGAGAAATAGAGGCTCTGGTCAAGAAAAAGAAGGAGGCATTTATCAGGTGTAGACAACTGGGATTCAGTGAATTCCTAAAAGAGTATTAGGGCAGTAGGAGTATACCTAAGAGGGAAATCAGGAGGGCAAAAAGGGGACACGAGATAGCTTTGGCAAATAGAGTTAAGGAGAATCCATAGAGATTCTATAAATATATTAAGGACAAAGAAGTAACTAGGAAGAGATTTGAACCTCTTAAAGATCAACAAGGCTGTTTATGTGGGGGGTACGCAGAAGATGGATGAGATATTACACAAGCATTTTACGTCCATGTTTAATGTGGAAAAGGATATGGAAGCTAGGGAACTTGGAGAAATAAATAGTCTTGAAAAGTGTCCATATGACAGAAGAGGAGGTGTTGGACATCTTAAAACGTATAAAGATAGATAAATCCCCAGGACGTGATCAGGTCTTTCCCAGAACTTTGTGGTAGAGCTAGGGAAGTGATTGCTAGGCAATAGCCACAGGTGAGGTGCCAGAAGACTGGAGGTTAGTTAATGTGATGCCATTATTTAAGAAAGGCTGTAAGAAACAGCCAGGGGACAGTAAGCCTTTCATGAGTGGTGGGTAAGTTGTTGGAGGGGATTCTGAGGGACAGGATTTACATGCATTTGAAAAGGCAAGGACTGATTAGGGATAGTCAACAATGGCTTTGTGTTTCACTAACTTGATTGAGTTTTTTAAAGAGGTGAAAAAGAAGATTGAGGAAGGCAGAGCAGTAGATGCTTTGTCTATATGGACTTCAGCAAATTGTTCGACAAGGTTCTGCATGGTAGACTGATTAGTAAGGTTAGATCATATGGGATCCAGGGGGAGTTAGGCAATTGGTTACAAAACTGGCTTGAAGGTAGAAGGCAGAGGGTATTGGTGGAGGATTGTTTTTCGGACTGGAGGCCTGTGACCAGAGGTGTTCCCCAAGGATCAATGCTGGGTCCACTCCTTTTCATTGTTATATAAGTGGTTTGGATATAAATATGGGAGGTATGGTCAGTAAGTTTGCAGGTGACAGCAAAATAGGTGGTATAGTGGACAGTGAAGAAGATTGTCTCAGTGGAACCTTGATCACACGGGCCAGTGGCCGAGGGGGGCGAATGGAATTTAATTTAGATAAATGTGGTGTTGCATTTTGGTAAGACAAACCAGGGCAGGCCTTGTACAGTAAACGGTAGGGCGCTGTGGAGTGTTGTCAAACAAAGAGAAGTTACATAGTTTCTTGAAAGTGGAGTTGCAGGTAGACAGGGTAGTGAAGAAGATATTTTGCACATTTGCCTTTATTGGTCATAACATTGAGCATAGGAATTGGGATGTCATGTTATGACTGTACAGGATGTTAGTTAGGCCACTTTTGAAATATTGCATACAATTCTGGTCGCCCTTGTATAGGAAGGATGTTGTTAAACTTGAAGGGTGCAGAAAAAGTTTACAAGGATGTTGCCAGGACTGGAGGGTTTGAGTTATAGGGAGAGGCTGGAGAGGCTGGACCTCTTTCCCTGGAGCATCAGTGTGTGAGGGGTTACCTTATAGAAGTTTATAAAATCATGAGGAGCATAAATAGGGTGAATAGACAAGGGTGTGGGAGTCCAAAACCGACAGGGCATAGGTTTAAGATGAGAGGGGAAAGATTTAAAAAGGACTCGAGGGGTAACAATTTCACGCAGGGGTTGGTGTGTGTATGGAACAAGCTGCCAGAGGAAGTGGTGGAGATGAGTACAATTATAACATTTAAAAGGCATCTAGATGGGTACATGAATAGGAAGGGTTTAGAGGGATATGGGCCAAATACTAGGTCAAATTGGGATGTCTGGTTGGTGCAGATGAGTCAGACTGAAGGGCATGTTTCCGTGCTGTATGACTCTATTGAGAACCAGTGAGACCAGCACGCCTCATTAGCAGTATTAAATGGTTTTCTTCGCTGTATTTTTTTACCCTTCTGGCCACTTATTCAGCCTTGAAAGTCCAGCCTGTGATAAATGTAGTCTACATATTTTAAATGAATGCAACATTGTTTTTTTTTTGCTATTTTAAAACATTTGCTAACCCATTTTAGGTCACTCAGACAATGAACAGGTTAAAATGGTGCATAGAATTATGCATTCCTGTATTAATTTTTATTACCTCTATGCTCTGTAGATTTTCCTATGTAAAGAAAATCAAGCCAAACTGTGAGAAATCCTTTCTAATAACTTAAAATCTGAGTTTTCCATGTTTGCCTTTATCACATACTAGCATCAGTGCATTTTTCTATGGGAGGCTTTTCTCTGTGTTAAAGGTTGAGCTACAGCAGATAGTTAGGATTTTTATTGTTAAAAATACATCTGTGTCTAACTGCCACCAGTAATGTATTAAAGCCTGACTTACTGTTGAGTGCTGAATCTTTATTCAATCCCCAGATACTTGCATGTATGAAACTCCCCAAAGAGTTTTACCCAGGTTACTGGCACTTGAAACCTGTCCAAAAGTTTCATGTGCATTGTTTTACAATGTGTTAGCCATAGATATGGTAGAGTGAGTTCAATCCCAGTAAATCTCTGTGACACATCAGATGAAAATGTCATAAATCTAAATTTCCCTTGTATTGATCAGTCATTTGGAAGCCATTTCACACAAGAACAAAAAGAATTTTTTTTTCTTCACTTTCCAGTGGGTCAACAACCAGTCAGATAACACTGCTGGGTGAAACTTCATTAAGAAGTTTCAATCATTGAAGCATTTCCTCAACAGCCTTGGAAAGGGCAGGGCTTGAATGTGGTCTTCACTTAAAATGTCATTCAGCTACTTAGTTCCATATGTTTGGATCTACTTCGAGCAGCTGATACAGCCTCTCAGCATCATGGTGAAGATCTATTTAATGATCTGGTTATTTGTTATCTTGGCACAGAAGATTGCTATTGTTAATGGTGACAACAATACGGTAGGAAAATCTATTTATATTGAGGTTATAAGAATTAACATACAATTAAAATGCATTCTGCGTCTTGAAGCAGAGCACAGCTTTGCGCATTGTCCTGTAGTTTTGAGAGACGATTTGACTCCTGGAAATGGTTAAGTACCCAAGTTAAAATATATTTTCTGAAAGGTTTGCAATGCTTGCATTATTATTAAATGGGCAAGTTTAAAATGTGAATTGCTACAGACTTTTACTGGCTACTTTTATCCAAATAATACCTTAACTTCCGTGTTAAATATGGCTTTCATTAGTATTGATCTATCAGCAAATATGCAATAATATAATAACTTTGAAAATCTCCAGTTGTTCAGTTCACTTATTCATTCAGTTCTGTTGGCAGCAGTTCATTTGTCTGGAATCAGATCTTCAAAAAAGATGTTGCATCATCTGTGGAGCCATATTCAAAAGAAGGGAACATTTTCCTTTTTGTTTGGTTGGATTTGTTTGTATCCTCACATTACGGGCAATATTTTAGCATTTACTCTCGGGAATCTATGCATTGTTACGTCTTCTTCCGCAAATCAAAGAAATGTGTTGTTAATGATGGGAAGTGAATTTATCATCTAACATTTCAGGACAGCTGTAATAGTCACCTGTCGGAGAACCTGTGTTGACTATGATTCAAAACAGGGCTATTTCCTGAAATGGTGAGCAGCCTAATTGCTTAGTTGATGGTTGATAGGTGAGCCACTGTCTTCGCTCGAGTCATAAACTATATCATTCCTTCAGGAATGTGCAGCTTAAAAATCAAATCACAAGCCTAACTTACTGAAATATCATTGCATTGAAATTTAACTCTGAAACTGGCTGTTCTTTTGGAAACACAGTCCTTGATCTGAAATTACCTGAAATAAGTAAATATTTCTGTATCCATTATTACTGCTTGCTGAGTAGATGAAGTGTACTATCATCAGATTCAGGAATATGAAGCAGTCTACTCAGAGATAATGGACTGTACTTTGTGACCAGTCATGGACCTTTGCAAGCATGGTCATTGCCTTTCCCAATGAGAGTTTGACTTACCAAGTTAAGGGATCTCCAACTGTTTAGCTCGGGAGTACCCAACCAATCACAAAGAAGTATTCTCACAGGCAATAACCCAAACCTGAAGTCCTTTTACAGACAGCAAAATAAACAACTGTGAGATATAGAGATAACAAGGTGTAGAGCTAGAAGAACACAGCAGGCCAAGCAGCATCAGAGGAGCAGGAAGGCTGATGTTTCGGGCCTAGACCCTTCTTCAGAAAATGTGAGATATACGCGGGATTGAGATAGAACCTAAATTATTATAACTTTAAATTTATGTGGAATTTCTCTTCAGAAATCTGAAATAAAACAACAAAAGTTGCTTTTTCAGGCCCAGTGAGGCTATTCATGATTAATTGTGAATGTTTTACACCATTAAAATTTTAGCTACACCTCATTTAGCAAGGCATAATGTTTTCCAGCATTGCTGCAGCAACGCAAGGGGCTTGATTTTCAGGGCATGGTCAGGAAGCAGATGTTAGACCACCTCCAGGTCCCAACCCCATTGCCTGGTTATCTGGTAATATACATTCCCTCATCAGGCTGGAGGTAAGCTTGGCTTCCAGCCAGCATCACCAAGTGCTGTCAGGAAGGTGGAACTGACTCCAGTAGCCAATCTCTTTTTAATTGCAAAAAACATACTTTATTCATAGAGGGGAATCTTTATGTACATATACAGTTAATGAAGCCATTGCGATCTATATTGTCTTTACTTACAGAGAAGAAAACAATCACTGGGGTTCAGTTTTCTGTATGTTTACAATTAAACTCTTGGCATTGAGCTGAGGTATCGGGAGGGTGCGATTACTGAATGGAACCCCATTATGTTTTGGCAGAGTGATCTCAGAACAGTGGTACTTTCCCACTGTGCTTTGGTGGCAGCTGCCCCAAGCTTTAGTGTGCCCCTCAGCACGTAGTCCTGGACCTTGGGATGTGCCAGTCTGCAACACTCAGCTGGGTGCAACTCTCTGAACTGGAAGACCACCACGTTTCAGGCAGACCAAAGAGCATCTTTCACCGAGTTGATGGCCCTCCACACGCAGTTAATGTTTGTCTAGGTCTGCATCCCTGGGAACAGATCGTACAGCACAGAGTGCTGCATCATGGAGTTGCTCGGGATGAACCTCAATAAAAACTGCTGCATCTTTGTCCAGATTTCCTTTGCATAGGCACATTCCAGAAGGAGATGCCTGACAACCTTGTCTCCTCTGCAGCCGCTTTGAGGGTGGCAAGTGGTGGTGCAGAGAGTCTGGGCGTGCCTAAAGCATCTCATGGGCAGAGCCCATCTCACAACCAGCCAAGCAATGTCTTGGTGCTTGTTGGAAAGTTCTGGTGATGAAACATTCTGCCAAATGACTTTGACAGTCTGTTCAGTGAGCCACCTGACAAGATCAACCCTCTTCCTTTCCCAGAGAATCTCGAGTACACTATATGCTGACCACTGCCTGATGGACTTGTGGTCAAAGGTGCTTTTCTTTACAATTTTCTTCACGAGGGACAGGTTGTATGGGAATGGTCCAACTGGAAACGAGGCCAGACCTAACCTTTGTAACACCAGGGACAGGTAGAACCTCAGGAAATAGTGATATTTGGTGTTTGTGTACCGATGGTCTGCCCAGTTTGCACTTCTCTTGGCTGACGCGCTCCTTCCAAGTTTTGGTACACGCCCCAGCCCCTCTGAACCAAATACCCAGCACCTTCAGGTAATCTGACCTGACGGTGAAGGGGATAAAGGAGTAATTGGCCCAGTTCCCAAAGAACATGGCCTCACTCTTGCCTCAATTTACCTTGACGCCGGAGGCCAGTTCGAGCTGGTTGCAGATGCACACTGACATGGATCTGAGCAGAAAACGGTGATGTCATTCATGTACAGAGAGGCTTTGACTTGCAGGCCTCCACTGCTTGGAATAGTCAACCCTGTCAAACTCGTTATATAATACAGTAACGAGCCAGGAGAGCGAGGGAGCCCTGCCTGACTCCAGATCTGATCAGGAGTTCTGTTTCCCACCCATTGATTGAGACTGAATCACTGTTGTTGCTATAGAATAGTCAGATCCAATTGCAAATACCCTCCCCAAAGCCCATTTTCGAGGGTACATCTCTCATGTAGGTGTACGATATCCCACTGAAGGCCTTCTCTTGGTTCAAGCTGATGAGGCAGGTACCCACCACCATCCTGTACGTAGACAATCGTATCGCTGAGGAGTGTGAGACTCTCGGAGATCGTCCTGCCCGGTACAGCACAGGTTTGGTCGGGGTGAATCACCGATCCCAGAGCAGACCTGACCCAGTTGGCGATGATCTTAGGAAGGATTTGGTAACCCACATTGAAACAGTGAAATTGGTCCCTCTCCCCCTTCCGTTTGTAGGTGAGGGTGATGACACCTTTCCTCATGGATTTGCACATATTACCTGCCAAAAACATACTGTCATACATTTCCTGGAGGTCCTGGCCAATCAAGCCCCGCAGAGCAGAATATAACTTGGCCGGTAAGCCATCACTTCTGGAAGTCTTACTGTTTTCAAAGGACTTGAGGGCCTTAGTCAGCTCGTCCAGAGATAGCGTCTGATCCAGCCTGTCCCACGTACTGTCGTCAAAGACCTCTGAGATAGAGGATAGGAACAACTGGGAGGCCACCCTGTCTATGGGCTTCGTGTCATACAGACTGGCATAAAAGGATTTGCTGAACTTCAGGATGTCAGACTGAGATGACATTACTGAGCCATTGTCTTCCTTCAGGCTACTGTCCACAGAGCTCTCCCTGTGCACCCTCTGGAAGAAGAAACGCGAGCACGTCTCATCCTGCTCCATGGAGCAAACCTTGGACCAAAACATTATCTTGGAGGCCGCCAAGGCAAAGACTGAGGCTTGCTGACTCTTCAGCTCCTGGAGATCCTCTGTGACATTGACCCACCTCGTCTATAGTAGGAGCAGGCTCTGCACAATTTTCTGAAATTTTGACAGTTTTCCCCGTCTCTCTTTTGCCTTCTGAACACCTTTAAGGATAAATAACCTCTTGGTGATCCCATTAACTGTTTCCCATCAGTCCGCTGGAGACACAAAGAGGAGTTTCACAGTTCCCCAACCTGCGTAATCCCTTTTGAGGTCCTCTATGTGTTCTGGAATCAACAGTTCCACGTTCAGCTTCCATGTTCCCTTGCCTGTCTGCAAGTCATCCTATAGGTGACAGTTGGCCAGCAGGAGGCAGTAGTCAGAGAAGAACGCTGGCTTGGCGTCGGTGGATCTGACCGAGAACGTACGGGACACAAACAGGATGTCTGTCCTTGAGCAGATAGACCCGTCTGGTCACGATCAGGTGTATCTATGCAGTGCTCTATCTGTAGGGGTGCTGAAGACATCATGTCGCTTGGCATCTTTAACTGTTACTATCAGGAATCTGGACATGGCGTCCAGTTTGCTGTCAGCCTGTCCAGATCAACCATCCACATTGATAATGCAGTTGAAATCCCCAGCCAGAATGACTGGCCTGGATGTAGCCAGCAGCAGTAGGAGCTGCTACAGGACGACCATCTGCTCGCTGTTTACCGCCAGGGCACACGCATTAATTAAAGCGCAGGGGAATGTTTCTGTGTGTGGCATAGGAAGCACCCACCAATCACGTCCTTAACTTCAGAGATGGTGAAATTGCCTCCTCGCAGCAGAATACCCAGGCCGGAGGAGTGGCATTCATTTCCCCATGCCGACTAAATCGAAGGCACATGGGGCCACAAGCTCAACCATTTCCTAGAGCTGCTGAAGTGCAGTATTCTGCACTCCTGTAGAAACAATGCTTTGACATTGGCCTGGTAAGCGAATGTGGAAACACATCAGGTGGTAGATTTAATACAATGCTCTTTAATACTCACGGTTTTTAAACCCATTTTAGATTTCTACAATTGTTAGAATCTGAAGTCCATTTACCCAAAGTCTTATCACTGGGGCAGTTCCTGCATTCCCATGGTGTAGGTGAACTGTTGGACCCTTACAGGGCTGAGGTGGCTGAGCTTTGCCTCCCTGGGGGCATTGCCCTGGTATGGTGTCATTGGGGCGAGGACAAAGGAGTTCAATGCTGAAAAGCAGACAACAGCCACAAATAGGTTTGCTGTAGCCTTGCAAAGGTGAGGAGGCAGGAGATCAGAGGGCAGTAGCCTTATAGTACAGACAAGTGTCCAAAAAAAAAACAATAAAAAGATCTATTCATCCAGAAGTAGTAGGAACTGCTGATGCTGGAGAATCTGACATAACAAGGTGTAGAGCTGGATGAACACAGCAGGCCAAGCAGCATCAGAGGAGCAGGAAAGCTGATGTTTTGGGTCTGGACCCTTCTTCAGAAATGGGGGAGGGGAAAGGGATTCTGAAATAAATATAGAGAGAGGGGGAGGGATGGAATTCTTTTTGCTTTAACTTTTCTTCTGCATAAACATGACTTAATGACTCATTTTATCGACCAGCATCTGTGCAGTAATGTATTCATGTGATAGGCGTTGCTGATCTACGATTTTAAAAACACACACACACACACACACACACACACACACACACACACACACACACACACACACACACACACACACACACACACACACAGTCTTCGAAAATAACATCCCAAAGACACACCATCTGAGGGTGCCATCTTCAACCACATCCGTATCAATCTCAGTTGGAAAGCTTAGGCCTAATTTCGATTTAATTTCAGAATAGAAAAGGGCTTAACAAGTTGCCTTTTGGAGAAGCGTAGAATCGCTAACAGCAGCATTTGCACTTTTAACTGTGTATGTATGAACTTCAGACATTGCCGTCAGTTTCAGAGGAGCAAAGACAGCCAACACTGACAATTTCTCTATCATAACTGCAATAAAATCTGTGCTATTGTGTAACTGCGGATATAACATAATGTGAAATTTGAATTGAATGAAAGCATGACAGTGCAACTTGATGCCAAAGATAAATTCTGGAAGCATATTTCATCTCAAAACTTTTGGTCAAAACAGTCACTCATATCATTTGAAAACAGTAAATGCTGAACAGATAGCAGTGCTAACATGAGCTTACATTTTGAAGAATTAGAGGGTGAGACTATAATTTCCCAAAGAAAGCAATATAAATCTTCACTCTGTTTAATGTGTTCCACATGCTCTGCACTTCAGGCTGAGTGAATGCATTATTACTCTTCATGTTTCTAAATTTCAATCATATTTAGATGTTTCTAATTCAAAAAAAATGCACTTTTTGGAATTATAATTTGTAGAAAATTTCCCTTTGCTAATTGTTTACATTTCTCTTCAGGGTTCTGAGTATACAACCCCCAGGACGCATGCAAGATCTACCTTGTCTGGGATTCTTACTAAGGGTATTCTAAGGAAGATTCCGACTGTGAATATTTCTGTTACAGACTCTGGACCAGGAAGGCCAATTGAAGATGATCAACATGAGAGCGTAGAACTGCTAAACCTTACTTACAATGAAATAACAAATTCAGGACTAGCCTGGCCTGGTTTAAATATCAGCAATCCAACATTCACACTTAATACTACAGGTATTTCAAATGCCATTCCCCAAGTTTTTGATTTCAGGCTCAATAAAATACGAGGAAAGAATGACAAGTGGCCTAATTTAGGGACTTCCAATAAACTTGATGAACTTATTGGTAAAGAGTTCTACTTATCGAATACAGAAGATCAAGAAGCTGTCATAATCCATGGCGATGAACAGGATCGGGGATTAATAGTTTCTGACAAATCCGCAATGTCATTAGCCACTCCAACAGCTTACACATATTTTCAGACAGTTTCATCAATTTCAACACCCCAAGATATGATCTTATCTCAAAAGGAGATAGATTCACAGCAGGAGGGAAACATGTTGGCCGAATATGATAACCTTGCAAATGAGAATACTGCAGACTCAAAGAGGATGAGGTGGTATGAAGTTGACATTGATCTAGAGGGTGAACATTTCCTGGGTGAGAATAGCAAAGGAGATATTGCTTTCAAAGCAGAGACCAAGGGAATGGATCAGATTGATGACTCAACCTATTGGGAAAGCGACAGACATCACGATGTTTTAAAGAGTGCTGGAAATCAAACAGTGAGCCATCCAAATCACAAAGGGCAAATGAAAAAAAGGACAGGACGTCCTGGGCCACTAGGACCGCCAGGGCCACCTGGCCCAATAGTAAGTAACTACAGAATCGTGGAAAGAGAAACTACAAGGTCTTGATATATCCTTAAGACAATGTACCATTTGTATAAAATAATAGATGTTTTGGTATGGGGATGAATGTCATGTAATTTAAGTGATCATAAACAGTCTACTGCGAAGCCCCCTATTTAGTTTGAATCTGAATATTTACATGTACAAATACAGCTGACATCTCTTACACAATAAATTAGAAAAAAAAAATGTATAGCTTACCACTCAGGAACAGTGACAAATTATTTCTTTTGTGCAATAGCTATTTGTCATATTTAATCTTGATTTTAGAATTTATTCTGGTCTATAGGTTTTTAAGTTATTTTTCCCCAGCTAGGTATTAAATACAGAAGCAGAAATTAATTTAGCAGGAAATATTTTAAGAGTTAACTTAATTTAAGGAAACTGTTTTGCATAAAGCTTTTACAATTATTACTATAATACCAAAAACTTTATGTTCAAGCAAAGATACAGAAATACACCTTGAATGAATCTTTTGGTTATTCATACCAATTGCTGAAACCCATGATTTATAATATCTAAGATAATTATTTGGTTACAAGCAATTCCAGATTGTGGTCCATCTCATATCAAAATCCATCAAACACATCACATCAAACTAAGTTTGTTTATGTCTTTGATGCTTTATTGAACTTATTGGATTAAGGTCAATACAAAGGTCTTATGCTTCAGTGCTTAGTATTCACTCATAAAGAGGGAAAATAAATCATTATGGCACTTCTGCAAACCACTCATGGTCGTATGAATGGAATGAGTAACTCCTCAATACAATATAACGATAGGAACAAGTCTTTCACATCATAGAAATGATGTGACAGGAACACTCCCATTACCTAAATGGCAAGCAGATCAATATCCACAACGTTAAAATGAAATAAAAAAATAAACCATTTCGTGTCACTGTCTTGTGGCAAAAGAAAAGGTAGCTCTCTGTTTCTGTTTGCAAATTAAATCTGAGAAGTTCGCTACACCAAAAAATGTAGAATACTTATGGTTTATATCATGCTCATTTGAAGATTGGCTTAAGTATCACCATTGTTTTTTTACACAGTGCAATAACCCCAACTCTCCACATATCTTGGATTAGACACTTCCTCCACAAGCAATATTTATGCAAAATGGATACACTCAGTCATTCTCTACAATGACACCATTTAAATTGAAATAAACATTACCTTTAACAGTTAATGGACAGTTTCTATTATTAGAATTTCCTTAAAATTGCTCTTTACATAGTTGTAGCTGCCACTTCTCTTTTGGAGTATAACAAACACTGGCTTTCTTTCTAGCTAGATTAGGATATCTAAGACAGAGTTTGCATTTATATGACATCTTATTATGTGCATTTGAGGAAGCATAAGACAGTAAGTTATAGGAGAAGAATTAGACCAGTCATTCCATTGACTCTGCTCTGCCATTCAATCATGCCTGACTTGTTTCCCAACCCCATTCTCCTGCCTTGTCCCCATAACCCTTCATCCCCTTACCAATCAAGAACATATCTACCTCTGTCTTAAATGCACTCAATTATTTGGCCTCCACAGCCCTTTGTAGCAATAAGTACCACATATTCACCACCCTCTGGCTGAAGAAATTCCTCCTCATCTCAGTTCTAAAGGGTTGTCCCTTCAATCTGAGGACATGCCTTCGGGTCCTAGTCCCTCCTACAAGTGGAAAGATCCTCGCCATGTTCACGTTATTCAGGCCTCTCAGTATTCTGTAAGTTTCAGTGAAATCCCTCTCATCCTTCTAAAGTCTGTCGAGTGCAGACCCAGAGTCCTCAGCCACTCCTAACATAACAAGCCCTTCATTCCTAACATCATTCTTGTAAATATACTCTGGAACTCCTCCAATGCCAGCACACTCTTTCTTAGTTACAAGATCTAAAACTGCTCACAGGATTCTAAATACAGTCTGACCAGAGTGTTATACAGTACATCTCTGCTCTTGTATTCCAGCCCTCTTGAAATGAATGGTAACATTGCATTTGCCTTCCTAACTGCCAACTGAACCTGCATGTTAACCTGAAGACAATCCTGAGCTCAGACTCCTAAGTCCCTTTCTGCCTCAGATTTCTGAAGCCTTTCCCCATTTATTAAATAGTCTATGCCTCTATTCTTCCGACTAAAGTGCCTAACATCTTACTTGCTCACATTGTCTTCCATCTGCTACTACTTTGCCCACTCTCCTGGCCTGTCTATGTCTTTCTGCAGCCTCCCTGCTTCCTCAACATTACCTGTCTCTCCACCTAACTTTGTTTCAAGTGTAATCTTAGCAACAATGCCCTCAGTTCCTTCACCCAGATCGTTCATGTATAACGTGAATAGTTGTGGCCCCAACGCGGACTGCTGAGCAACTCCAATAGTCACCGGCTGCCATCCTGAAAAAGACCCATTCATCTCTATTCTCTGCCTTCTGCCAGTCAGCCAATCCTCTAACCATGCCAGTACTTGCCCCTAACACTGTGGGCTCTTATCTTATTTAGCAGCCTCCTGGATGGCACCTTGTCAGAAGCCTTCTGGAAATCCAAATGAATCACGTCCACTGGTTCTCCTTTGTCTAACTATTCTCCTTTGCCCATTAGGTCCTCAAAGAATTGTAACAGATTTGTCAAGCATGACGTCCCCTGAACTGACTCTGCCCTATTTTACAGTGCACTTCCAAGTATTCCACAAATTCATCATTTATAATGGACTCTAAAATCTTGCCAACAATGGAGGAGGAAACCAGCCTATAGTTTCCTGTCTTCTTTCTCTTCCGTTCATAAATAACGGTGTTACATTAGCAATTTTCCAGTCCTCTGGGGTCTTCCCTAACTCCAGTAATTCCAGAAAGATCACTTGCAATGTCTCTACAATCTCTGTACTAGTAAAGTTTATTTAATAGGCTAACCTTCAGAAAATGCAACACTACTTGATGTTTAAATACTCTTGAAAACTGTCTGTCACATTTGTACATAATAGTATACTTTCCACAGAATGGTACTTTTTACAGGCAAGAGAACAAACTTACTTTTAGTTTCCAGTGGGCTTGCTTCATTGTGTTCTGTTGAGTTGTAATATCTAGTGAGCATTGAATGTCCTCAGTCCTGTGAGAATTTCTGAACCATTCAGCAGTGATGCTTACTCCAGTGATTCTTCCCATTGGCTACTCCAGGTTAAATCCCCCAGAGACATTAAATTTCCATACCTTCCATCTCTTCAACCATGGAAAGGCCTCCTGCCTGCATTCTGTCTGATAACTATCAGAGATTCATCTTTTTCCTTATGCTCACCATAGCAACTGCAGTCCCAGTATCTATCTGGGACTCTTTTCTTCTTTGTCCAAAGTGTCAATGACAGTCCATCTTTTCAATGCCAGGCCAACTGCTTCTGTCTTTGTGTGCAGGTACTAAATCTAGACCATGGATTGCAAAAGCACTTGACCGAGCCCCATCATAATCCAGCCATGCTGGCTTAGTGCTGGTCAGGACTAAAATTAGGTCATTTGCTTCCTTTTCTTCACCTTGAATTAAAGAGCCAATTTAGAATGTTTTATCCACAAGGCTAACACCTCATGTAGTTAGTTTAAATGCAGCAGCATGCCAGTAAGTGCTGATTGAACAATAAATTGTTGAAGTACAGACACTATCATTGTAGCAGAACCACATCTTAGAGCAATCCAGTAGGTTTAGATGAAGGATTCAAGAGCTAGTCCTGATCTAAACCTGCTGTTAGCAGTGAGTGAGTAACACTATGTCTTAGGCACTGCTTTCAATTAAGCTCAGATGAATGTTTCTCATGACATCTGCTAATAAGAAGAAATTAATTAAGAGGATACTATGTTCTTAACAGGGGAAGTTTCAATTAAAAGCTTTTTGTTATATTTAGTTAAAATTGTGGTCACAATTTTCTGATTTAAACTATTCTAGATTGTCGTTGATCTGCAGCGTGAACATTAATAATCATGTTGACATTTAACATTCTCAAAGTTGAAATCAGGCTGTGCAACCTAATTAGTGATCTATTAGCATTTTTGTATTATACATTTTATCCACATTTTAACTAAAGCAGCAACCTATCTAAACAGCTTACCATAAAGTTGTGTGAGGAGGAGCTGCGCATGGGCTAAGTTAATGGCTTTGCAGTCGGTGTTATGCAAAATGTTTCCATACAATGCATTCATGGTAAACTTTCAATCACACATCATTTGAGGGAATATTAATCAAAATTATTTCAATGCTGTGTAATTTTGAAGATAATACTCGGTATTTACTGAATAAAAAATGTCAGCCTCTCTGCTGAGATTAGACGCACTTTAGAATTTATAACACAGGAAAACATTTAGTCTCTTGCACCTTTGGAGACTATCGGAAAGAGTTAACATCCTTTTCCCCTGTCCTATCACCTTGGCCTTTCAATGAGTTTATTTTTTTTAAAATGTAACCACTTCCTTTCTAGGAGTTATCGATGCTGCATCTCATAGTTTATTCCACCCTAATGATACATCAAAATCTCTTTGATAATTATTGTAAGTTGCAAATTCATGAGCTCACACTTATCTCATAGTGGAAATAGTTCTTTCTATTTGCCTTATCGTATTTCCTCTCATAATTTCTTCATCCAAAAATATGTCTCCTCACATTTCCCTGCGTTTATTGAACAAATAAACTACACTGTCTGTATCTTCATGATATCCCCTTTACAATTAACAACACTTCATATATTTGTTGTTGATTGGTGAAAAAAAGAAAGTGATAATGGGCAATGAATTCTGGCCTTGCTAACAATTCCCATATCTGATAAACAAATGAAAAACAAAATGCAGATAATTGGAATGTAAAGGCATTGAATACTTTTTCTCTACTGGAATTTTTGATGGCTGAGGACATATTCAAAAATATATTTACTAATTAATGTTAAACAGATTTGGAGAAACACAGCCCAAAAGTAATGCAAGTTATGAGGACAGCCAAGGTTTCACAATCCAGAATTACACAACTATCCTTTGATCAGGATCATTAATGTCCATGAATATCATAAAATATCAGTAAAGAGAGAAGTTCACATGGTTAGAATCCATGTCTCTTGCTGCTGTTTGCCTGAGTATAAACTGAAATAGGATTCTTTGTATAACATATATAAATCATTATGAAAAATAGTACATGCTTTTGTTGGATTTTACAGTGTTAATATGATCTTGGATTTGAGCTGTCGTATACAAATCATTTAACTATCCATCTTATGTTTCGATATCATCTGAAGGCTTTGGTGGGATTGGTAGCTAAGTTAAACAGATGCTTTTGTAAGGTTGTACATTCATTGTCCCTCTCTCCTTCAACATCAGGGTGACCCTGGGCCACCAGGACCGAAAGGAAACAAGGTAAGTTGCAATCTATAAAATAATCAGTCGAGAGGAACTCTTAGCATTAGTTTTATTAATAGCAAGTAACTTGGTTAAGTATTTGGATATTGCATGGTATTTTGTGTTGAATCTAAAATAGTCCATTTGACTGCTCACAATACAGTGCTCATTTGGAGTGGATAGTAGTTTTTAATTTTGCAGACAGTTCTTGACCATTTCACATCACTTGACTTTCCCATGCTACGAAGCACAAGTCTCTTCCAGGTTATGTGATCAGGATCGAAAGCTAAAAATGAGATATTTGCATCAGTGGAGCCTTTCTACTGCAGTAGTTGTAGCTAAACAACAATGGTAGACAAGATCCATGAAGCGCTGTATACTCAGAAGGGATGTGAGGCCATTGAAGCAACATTGAAGTCTGTTTCTTTCGAAATGAAGTTTGATTTTCTTTCATCCATACTCCACACAACAAAGTAACATCGAGCCAACATTGATTTTGGAAACTCTACACCATTCACCTATTAGAGGAAGTTGCAATCAATTGCTTCTGCACTATTGTGCCTTACTATGTAAAAACATAACCTCATTTCTTTCACAAAGAAGAGTTTCTTTCATAATTTTTACCGCCTACTACATAGTTTTAACCTTGAAATCCCAATGTACCAGAGGGAGAAGAGCACAGTTAGGATGGGGAGCACAGTGATGGTGGAAGATAAGGTCACACTTCAGACAGATGTCATGAAAAGCTGGATCCTATTGGATCCTGGACTCTATAAATAGAGGCATATAATGTAAAAAAACAAAGATGTTATGATGAACCTCTACAAAAATACAAGTTGAGCATCAACAAGAGTTGTGTGCCCAATTCTGGGCACCACGTTCTAGGAATTAAAGGCTTTTGAGAATGTGCAAAAGAGGCTTATGAGAACGGTTTTAGGAATGTGGGATTTATTTTGCATTGATAGGTTACAGACATTGGCTTTGTTCTCTTTGGAGAGAGAAGGTTCATTCGAGGTGTCAAAGGTCATGAGGTGCCTGGACAGATTAGGGAGGCTGTTTCCTTTGGCAAATGAGACTAATTTAGGTGAACAGAAAAAGAGCTAACTATGATGTAATGTTCTGTGTTTGATTATCTGAGTCTTTTTGCTGATTAGTTAAGCCTGGATGTGGTCTTGGAGAAAAATAAATAAACTAGCAGGAGTTGGAAGCCAAGGTTTTAGCATGGAGTAGAAATTCTAAAAGGACTGTGAAAAAAACCTGTTACACACATGTGTGTTTTCTACAATGCTTTGAGATACATGGAATAACAACAGAGAAAAAGCTGACTTGTGGCATTTGGTTAGGATCACTGCCTGAGAGTGTGGCGGAGGCAAATTCCATCATGTTTGTTCAAAAGGAGATTGTATAAACACTGAGAATGGATGTGGTGCTGCTAATGGCATGCTGCAAATGTGTTGTAGCTTTGTAAACTAGCCCTTATCTTAAATTATCATGGATCCCCTTAGGAAGCATTCGACTGTACCTCCTCACAGGAATTCTCCAGCCTTGCCAACACCTCACCTTTAGTGGCAAATGTATTTAAGTCTGTATGTCTTCTTTTTGTTTTTTTTTAATTCTCTCACCACTTCGTGTGCGCTGAGTATTTGAGTATACTTTTAAATTTTAACTTTGTCTTCTACTTCTTGAAGGCACAAATTCTGAAATAACTGTTTGATGCTCTCCCCTGAGGCACTGAGGTAGAATTTTGCACCTTTTGACTGTGGCCTGTTGGCCCATCAAGAAGAAAGTGGATTGTGTAAAAATACTCTGTTTACCACTCTTCAGAATGCAGCCAACACATTGCAAAAGATATGTCTTTAATGCTGGGGTGAAATCAGTTACAGGATAATAGCATGAGTATTCAACATTTGAATGTTTTAGACCTTGAGTAAATGAGTATGTGCAAGGGAGAGAAGGTAGCGTATCATCCCTTTCAGTTACTCTAGAGAAATGTTCAATAGGCTGAATTTTACGAGCAATCAGCTAAGTGTCAATTCTAGTGAGTTTCATATAAGGTTTCTCTCTGTGAGTCCTAGCAAAAGTTCTCATGCTGTTTCCAAAACTCACCATGTTGACTATGCAGCAACAGTGGTGATAACCCCAATTATGGATGGGTCCACTGGATCCAGCTCCAGTGAACCTGTGAGAGGAATATCAGTAACAGAACAATTCCCTAGTAATGTGAGAAGACAGATTCACATCACTGACAATTGGTGGATTAACATACTCACTCTGTACAGTGGGACATGAAAGACTGTGACCTGTGCAGCTTCCCAAATCACACATTGTGACTTCCCTGACTGGTTACACTGGATCTACAGGACTGATTATGATCCAGTGTTGTAATGTGAACTCTCTCACCCTGGTCGCTCCAAACTTACTGATATGTCCAAACCGCTACACTGATAGTAAACACTGCCCTTGGCTTACTGTGCTGGCACCCCTTGACTGAATGCAGTTTCCCTTGTTCAGATTAAGGATTGCTGCCATTAAACTTTGGATCATGGCCATTTGGATGAAACACACTCAGAGTGTTTAAAATGTAAGCTGCTGGCATACTTTGTAGATGTAGCATTGACATAGCACAGTGGTGTTCAGCAGTATGTCCACTTCCTTGATGGATGACGACTCACAACTGTGACAAGCTCGTCTGGCTTTATGTCTGCTCTGAAAAGCAATTCAAGGCTGAAACAATGTGAGCCGTTAAGCTCTCCTGGAAGGTGGACAAAGTACAAAAATACAAGGTAGGGCTGCTATGAACATCGAAGTGAGTAAGTGCTAGGAGAGCAGGCAAGGAACGTTGAGATGTACCCTGGTCATATCCATGATGCCTGTTCCTGTGCACAAAGTGTCCTGGCAGCAGCATTATAGTGAAAAGTGCCAGTGTGCTCCAAAGTGCAGCGTTGAAGTACAGAATTGTAGTATTAATGGATTAAAGGCATGCCTTGAGGGTGCAGTGAGGCTGGTAGATGTTCAGTGCCAACTGGCCAGAGGGTTCAGGCAGTCGCTATCCATTATGTGTCTCTGAGATGTTTGTGACCTGTGTTCAAGATGGAGACCTGAAAGAGCAAGCAGTGAGCCGTAGTCACAGGGTACCCAACGTGACTTTTATGTTGGGATTGTCACTGTTCTGTTTTCTATCCAGGTAGTGGGAGAACAGGAAATTTCATACAATGAAGTGAGGGTAGGTAATAATAAAATGCAAATAGCTCTTTGCCAGATTCTCTTCACACTGTTGATTGGAGGATCAAATGTTTTGCTCTTGAGGTTGAAATTACCACTGATAGCATCCTATTTTTCAACTTTCTTGCTAATGCTGACATCGTACAGAGTTTAGGCAGGTATCACCCATTGTGATCAAGACAGGGAGAACAAAGCTGGTGAACCAAGCTTACATTTATTTAAGCCTTGACTACTTTCTGTGACTTGATTATCCTGCGGATATCTGGAGTCTCAGAATGTAGTACTTTTGCAGGTATTGCCACCCCCTACCGCAAGGTCTGGATCACGACCTTTCCTTTCTTCCCTCAGTCCGCATTCAAACATTATTTAAAACAGACCAGTTTCTCAAGGCAACCCCCTGCTAAATTGTTAACAGTAAGCAGTTAATTGCAAATGGAAAATTCTCTTAAACAATGGAAAACCTGTTAATCACATCTGCTTATTCAGCACCACTCTTCCTACTTTTGCTGTGTTGGAAATCATTGATTTGATTTTTGTGGGAGCTGCAAAAAACAATTTTAAAAATCAGAATCCAGATGCAAGAGTCAGCGTACAGTCAGTCATCATAACCATTAATGTCACAGACTTTTCCCATGACATTCTCCTTTTTTGTTTCCATTCTCGTCTTGCAAAAGTGCCTCTCAGATTTTCCTATACACGGACCACCATTTCAGTTTTGGCTCAAAATGTACACTTCATTCATCTGGAGCCCCTCACATTATCTATCGCTAGGACCAACAAAAACACATCTGAAGAAAATGCACAAAATCAGCTATTAATATGTGCAAAGAGAAGAGTGCTGAGTTAACTTGATCTATTAGATAACTCACAAAGTTTTCATTTACAGCATGTTTTTTCTTCAGAGTAACACAAAAATATTACACCTACAAGGACTGCACAATATTACTAATCTAAACAGAGTATCAGAGAACAGAGCAGGGAACATGAAAACCAAACTAAGGCTTCTGGCATGTATATGTTCTGGCAAATTATATGCATGTTTAGCGTAAGAATGTAGAATTGAATTCAGAATCTGAGTTCACTGTGGAGGGAGATAGAATTGTTTACAATCTGAGAAGGAAGGGCTCTGAGTGTATTGGGCTTTGGTCATTTCAGTCCTCTGGTATAGCCTTACATCACTGTGTCTATAATGATGTTGTAATCTCCCATTCGAATGTCATCTGTGCTCTTACTTGTCTGATAATACATTAATGAAGAGCATCATTCCCTTAGTGTTTTGAATGAAAGGTGTTCCCTCTCCTTCCACTGTATTTCCCACAAATAGTTAAGGGGGTGGCACAGAGAATATTTGCTCCAGCAGAGATTTTCTTCATCTTGACTCTGTGGAGTCTTGACCAGGTACTCTTCCAGATGGAAATGTTGCATTTAGGTCTCAGTCAGTGAATAACAACAAAATATACATTTATTGAGCATTTTTAACATATTGAAATATCCTGAGACAACTGATATGAGCATTGACAAACAAGATATAGCATGTTACCATACAAGGAGATATTAGGTCAGGTGACCAAAATACTGGTCAAGGAAGTGGCTTTTAAGGACTTCTTCACTGAGTACGGGTAGGTGGAGAGATAGGGAGGTAAAGGGAAGGAATTCTGGAGTTTAGGGCCTAAGCAGCTGAAGGTGCAGCCAGCAAAGGTAGAATGGCTAAAGTTAATACTATTCAAGAGGCTAGAATTAGATGAAGGCCGACTTTACAAAATTCTAGTGGATCGCCACACAGAAGGCAACAATTTGGTCTACCATATCAATATCAGCTCTCTTCTGGAGCAAATTGGTTCATCCCAATCAACTACGTTTTCCCTGTAGCACTGCAAATACTTTTGCTTTGTCTAATTACCAATTCTCACAAGGTGTAGGACAGAGGTGGAGAGAAGTGAGGCTTCAAATCAGCTTAAAACCACAAAGAATTTTAAAGTAAAGGCATCAATTGACAAAGAGTCAGTATAGGTCAGTAAGCACAAGTCTGGTAGGGGTATGGAATATTGTAAGTTAAGACACGGACAACAAGACTTTGGGTGACTTCACATTGTCAGAGGCTAAAATGTGAAAGACTGACCCGGATTGTGTTGTTTTAGCCAAGTTGAGATGCAACAGTGCGGCATAAAAGGAGCTGTAGTACAACTAAAGTCAATGAGAAGCGGGGGGGATTGCTTCACTGTTGGAGTCATGCTAAGCATAAAGGAGGATGGTTGTTGTTGTTGTTGGAGGCTAATTATCTCAGCCCCAGGTTATCACTGAAGGAGTTCCTCATGGTACTGTCCTAGTCCCAGCCATGTTTGGCTGCTTCAATGATCTCCCTTCTATCATAAGATCAGAAATGAGGATGTTCACTAATAATTGCACAGTGTTCAGCTATAGTTACAACTTCTTGGATACTGCAGCAGTTCATGTCGAAATGCAGCACGATTTGGACACTTGGGCTGATAAGTGGCATGTAACATTCACATCACACAAGTACCAGGCAATGACCATCTTCACCAAGAGGGAATGTAATCCCTTGGCATGCAGTAGCATTATCTTTGCTGAATCCTCCACAAGCTCAGCACCATTCAAGACAAAGCAGCCTGTTTGATTGCCACCCTACGCACCACCTTCAATATTGGCTCCCTCCACCATTTATGTACAGTGGCTAGTTGCGCTGCAGCAATTCATGAAGACTTGTTTGACAGCACCTTCCAAACCACAACTTCTGCCATTAGTAGGACAAAGCAGCAGACGCATGGGAGCACCAGTGCCTCCAACTCACACATCAGCCTGATTTTCAACTGTATCACATTCCTTCCTAACAACACAATGAGTGAACTCAACAGTGGTTCAGAAAGGCTACTCACTACCATCTTCAGTTAGAGATGGGTAATAAATACTGGCCCAGCCACTGACTCCCATGTGCCATGACTGAATATTTAATGAAAAGCAAGGGCGCGATCAGATTTTCAACAACTGAGATGGAAAGTAGAGCAGTGTTACTGAGGTGAAGGCACTTTATTTGATAATATTGTAATTGTTGTTACAGGCCTCTTGGGAAAGTATGCTAATTCTCAAGCTTCACTCCTCTAAGGTTGCCAAGAAGATTCTAATTTAATCAAAATAAATAAAGTTCCCAATTTACGATTTTCAATTGAGGTATTCAAGAAATTATTGGATTATGATGTGAAATCAGTGAACATCCTCATTTTTGACCTTATGGTGGAGGGGAGATAGAGTCGCAGAGTAATACAGCAAGGAAACAGGCCCTTCCGCCCAAACTGATCCATGCTGACCATGGTGACCACTCAGCTAGTTGCAAGTGCCTACATTTGGTCCATATCCCTCTAAACCCTTCCCATCCATGTACTTATCCAAATGTTTTTTAAATGTTGCTATTGTACCCGCCTCAACCACTTTCTCTGGCAGCCCATTCCATGTATGCACCACTCTATGCGTGAAGAAGTTGCCCCTCAGGCCCTTCTTAAATCTTTGCCCTCTCACCTTAAACCTATGCCATCTAGTTTTCAATTCCCCATCCCTGGGAAAAAGATTGTATGCATTCATCCTATCTTTGCCACTCATGATTTTGTACATCTCAATAAGGTCACCCCTCATTTTCCTACGTTCCAAGGAATAAAGACCTATTTTGGCCAACTTCTCCCTCTAACTCAGGCCTATTAGTCCTGGCAACATCCTCGTAAACCTTCTTTGCACACTTTTCAGTTTAACTATGTCTTTCCTGTAACAGTCTGGCCAAAACTGTACACAATATACTCCAAGTGCGGCCTCACCAATGACCTATACAACTGTAACATAACATCCCAACTCTTATACTCAATGCCTTGACCAATGAAGCAGCATGCCTTCTTCACTACCCTGTCCACCTGTGACGCCGCTTTCAATGAACTATGTACTTATACTCCTTAGATCCCGCTGTTCAACAACACTCCTTAGGATCTTACCGTTTACTGTATAAGTCCTACCTTGGTTTTGAACCCTATAGAGGTCATTGAAGCAGCCGAAGATGGTTGGTCCTGGGCCAGTGCCCTGAGGAGCTCCTTCAGAGATAACCTGGGGCTGAGATAATTGACCTCCAACAATGACAACCATCTTCCTTTCTGCTTTGCATGACTCCAGTAGTGAAGCATTTTCCTTTGATTCTTATTGACTTCTAGACTCAGCTAATGCAACACAATCCTTGCCAGTCTTTAGAAGCATGGGGCTGGATGAACACAGCAGGTCAAGCAGCATCATAGGAGCAGGAAAACTTGACGTTTCGGGCCTAAACCCTTCATCAGAAAATGGTTTTCTGATGAAGGGTTTAGGCCCGAAACGTCAAGTTTTCCTGCTCCTATGATGCTGCTTGACCTGCTGTGTTCATCCAGCCCCATGCTTGTTATCTCGGATTCTCCAGCATCTGCAGTACCTTTTATCCCTTGCCAGTCTTTCTCATTTTATACTCTGACAATGTGAAGTCATCCAAAGTCTCGTTGCCCCCGTGCTTTAACTTCCAATATTCTAATATTATTATCTGAAAAGGAACAATTTGTAGGATTATCGGGAGAAGGCAGGAGAATGGCAGGTCTTGAACTGCTCGTTCAGAAGGCTGATGTCAAAGTGTTTGCCCTTCTCCTGCACTGTAACAATTCTGAGATTTTATATTAGAATTCTAATAGAACTGTGGTCACCCCATAGCAGGAGGATTTCAGTGGTTCACGAAGGCAGCTCACCACCACCTTCTCAAGGGCAACTAGGGATGAGCAAGAAATGCTGGCCAGCCAGCGACGCCCACATCCCACAAATGAGTGAAGAAATGTTCACTTTATACATCCACTTGTCATTTCACAGCCCCTGATTAAAGTGTCCTTAAGACCAAGAAACAGGTATCAAGGAAAATGGGGAGCAAGAAGAAGAACTACTTTCTTAAAAAAGGTTTGCATTAAATGCACAAATATTTGACCTCTTTCCCTCAAAATCCCAGATATCATCCTCTGTCCGATCGGCAGTATATTCCTGCGCACAAATACTGAAATATCTCTCCTGTCCTGAAGAATTTTGGAGGAGACATGAACCTAGAATATGACAAAGATTACTTTCTCTTCTCATTCCATCATACCTGGAGTTGAGGTTGACTTTAATAAATTAAGAAACTTTAATCCTGAATGTTACTCCAATCTGTTATTCAAACTCAAGCAGCTGATTTAAAGTTTTAGCCTTGTGACTTTTGGGCGTTCTCATTCATTAAATTTAACAAATGTTAAACATGTGAGAAATGAGGCTTTAATTGGAAAGAATAGAGTATTTCATTTTCACTTAATTTCTTTTGTTACGTGGAAGATTGTTTAATCTCATTGTCATTTGAGACTGATTGTTCATTGCTTCTCTCCTGATTACATTTTGAGAATATTCTGTTTAACATTTATAACTATATATCCAAACGGTGTTTCCATACGAAATATAATGGTTTTGAAATACTTAATAGCTACAGTGCTGAAAGGTGAATGCCACACCACCACCAACCCCCCACCCCCCCCACCACCACCACCACCATTACCCTGCCACCCCGCCCCGCTCCCCCCCGCCACCACCACACCAAACAATCCCTGCCATGACAGATGTTGTAAATTGTGTTGCTGTCATAGTGAGGCTACACTTATGGATGCTGCTGCTGATTTCAGGGTTATCCAGGTGGAATAGGACGGACTGGCCAAACTGGTGTTCCTGGTCTTCCGGGTCCTCCAGGCCTGCCAACAATTTATCCGTGGAGAAATTCACGTGAAGACTGGTTGGCCTTCTTCGTAAGTCACTTCTATTATACCTCCCAGTATATCATTATGAATGTGTAAAAGTAAGAGCTGGAATAGTTCACTAATCCTGTTCCTTCCAGACATGATGCAGCTATTCAAATATTCAGCCCAAATGTCTAGCTATGCAATCTCCAGGGATCGGTGAAAGTCAAACCTGTGGCCAGTTCAGGAAAACACTGGAGAAATTCCTAGATAACAAGCATGGGGCTGGATGAACACAGCAGGTCAAGCAGCATCATAGGAGTAGGAAAACTTGACGTTTCGGGCCTAAACCCT
>JAHRHZ010000035.1:14517944-14547017 GCA_024137785.1 Ginglymostoma cirratum | reverse complement strand
AGGGTTTAGGCCCGAAACGTCAAGTTTTCCTACTCCTATGATGCTGCTTGACCTGCTGTGTTCATCCAGCCCCATGCTTGTTATCTCGGATTCTCCAGCATCTGCAGTACCTTTTATCACTGGAGAAATTCCTCTCTGGTTTCCTAAGGCAAACTAACTTCAGAATTCTGCAGTACCTCATAACTGACACAGTACGCTTACAGTCTCCTGTTTGCAAAATGTGTCTAACTGCTGGGTGCACTTTCTCTTTTCCCTCTGCCCTCAAAATACTGCAGCCCATCCACACAATACAAAATATTACAAGTGTGATGTATTCCTGCTTACATCACATGAATGAACTTAAAAACTGTCAGTATTTCCCATTTCTGAAGAAGGGTCGTGGCCCGAAACGTCAGCTTTCCCACTCCTCTGATGCTGCTTGGCCTGCTGTGTTCATCCAGCTCTACACCTTGTTATCTCAGATTCTCCAGCATCTGCCGTTCCTACTATCTCTGAAAGTATTTCCCATCATTCCTTTAACTTTTTCATTCTAATAAATGATCTGTAAATGGCCTCAAATGTCACCCATGGTTAAGACTGTTACCCATCTACAATTAAGAATAAATAGGTAACACTATGTTTGTACAAGGTATAGCTAGGTATTTAATGAAAACATTAAAACAATAATTACTTGACCCAGAAGAAAACTTGAAGCCCTAAATTAAGTAACAGCTAATTTACATTATATATACATTTTATATTCTGCCGCAGTAAGTATAACATGAAACTCCCAATTGTTCTTGAGAGACTCTCTTTTTATATTATTTCTGCCTTTCTCATTTTCTTTATTTCATTAATTTATGCCATAAAATATAACTAAATGAAAAGCAGTGTCTCTCACAAAACTTATGACTTATTGGTCACAAAAATTCCTGTTTATTCCTCCACTGCAGAGTTTAGTCAGGCAGGTGTCTTAAAAACAGAAGCAGGAAGTTGAATTGTTATAATTGCAAAATAAAAACTGAAAGAACTGCAGATGCTGTAAATCAGTAACAAAAACAGAAGTTCCTAGAAAAGCTCAGCAGGTCTGGCAGCATCTGTGAAGAAAAATCAGAGTTAATGTATCGGGTCCGTTTCTGAGAAAGGGTCTGAGAAACATTAACTCTGATTTTTCTTCATAGATAATACCAGACCTGCTGTCCTTTTCCAGAACTTCTATTTTTGCTATAATTGTTCAATTATAGAGTTCTGACAGTGTGGGAACAGGCCCTCCAGCCCAACAAGCTCACACCAACCCTTAGAGCATCCCACCCAGATCCATCCCCCTAATCTACACATCTCCTGAACACTACCGTCAATTTAGCATGGCCAATCCACCTAGCATGTACCTCTTTGGACTGTGGGAGGAAACCGGAGCACCCAGAGGAAACCCACACAGGCACAGGGAGAACGTGCAAACTCCACACAGGGTGGCACCCAAATGTGGAATTGACCCCAGGTCCCTGGCACTGAGAGGCAGCAGTGCTAACCACTGAGCCACCATGCCACCCCTACAACGTGCATTGGCTGGGAATCAAATGCGGGCCTCCTACATGGCAGGGGAATATTCTACCACTGAACCACCAATACAAGGCAGCAGAAATTGCATTCTGGTAGGTTCCATTTTCTGAATACTGTTGGAATTGTTTAAGACATTGACACCTCCAAAGTTGAGTGTGAGAAGAGGGATCTTGAACATGCATCTACCTTGAAAAAATGCACAAATACACCATTTCTCACAGAGCTCTTTAACCTAATTGCCAACACATGGGATTAAATTTTTTAAAATGTAGAACCTGTCATACAGTCTCCAAGTGTCCAACAGCTCAATCAACGATCACTTGATATCTGTTGAATATTTACAACTTTTTATTCGTTGAGAACATGGCGGTCCCAGCTGACTGCAGTGAAAAGGTAAAAATGGTACTTGTGTTTATGTTCAATCATGATTCTCACATCCAGATTTTAATGATTGATTCCTTAAGCTGCTGGATAACCCCTGTTGTTCATGGTAGGTTCAAAGTTTAGTTGTACCCTCTTTTTAATGTATGTTACTTGTGACTGTTTAATGGTGTGTTTTCTCAAGACTGTCCCAGTTCCCAGACTGACCCCACAGGAGACTATGTTTTGTCTTTGGTTACTAGCTGCTTTTGTGTGACAGATGAATGTCTGTTAATGTTCCTTCATATTCCTGTTTCTCAGATTGAAGTTTAATATGTTTTAGCCATCATTGAAGTTGTCATTTTGTATTAAAATTCTTCTTGATATTAAAATAATATTGTGTGATATTAAATGATATTAATGATATAATGATATTAAATTGATATAAAATAGACTTACTAGGAATTGAGATCTCAGTATCATGGGAATAAACCAGGATGAGCTACTTGTACTGGTTGGTGAGTCGTTAACTGGAGGGAATAAATTTGAGGCAATTACCAATTGGGAAGTTCGGAAATGTTAGCGTATGTAATTCATGTTATTTTTACAATTTCCTTGGCTGAATTTCCAAATATTTTGACATCTGTAATAAGCATGCATACAGCTTTATAAATTTAACTCGGGAAGAATTCACTCAATTCCATTGAAAATATGTTCCTTTGCTGACATTTTTTCTGTCATGCTTTAACATACCTTTTTGTTTATAGTCATAGTCAGTGCTCTTTTACAGGGATTTTCTTTCCATTAAAAGAATTTTAGCATATCGCCATTGAAACAAGGAACACAGAGTTAACATTTCAGGTCGGGTGACCCTTCTTCAGAGCTGATGGTAGCTGGGATTTTTATGCAGAAGGTACGAGGGGGGAGAGCGTAAAGAGCAAACGACAAGTAGAGATAGAGCCCAAGGAGAGAAGAACAGTTGGACAGACAAAGGAATGGATAACGGTCAGCCTCGGAGAATGAATGGCTGCTAATGGGGACTATTAGTGGCTAACAATGGGTAGTGTGTAATAGCAGACCCTGTGGTAATAAAGCCTGGTGTGTGGGGATTGGGGTAAGGACATGGGAAAAGGTGTTTCAAGCCCTAAAATTATTGAACTCTAAACTGAGTCCAGAAGGCTGTAGGGTTCCCAAGAGAAGCATCTTAAGTTGTCTTAAGATCGCAATTGTTTCCAGATGAGTTGCACTTCATTTCCTGACTCTTAAAAAAAGGTGAAAACGGTTTTCCTCATTCGTTACTTTTAAGATGCCAAAAATCCCATTTAAGGTTTAATATAATGATTTTATTTTGTATTTTGACAGCAAACACCTTTTTATCAGATATTGCAAGCAGGATGGCCTGTATGTATAAAATCTCATTTATACTATATAAGTTCATTACTGTTGTAACTCTTATCATTTAATATATTTCTTATAAACAATAGATGTTACTATGCCTGTGCTCAAAGGCAGGCACATCGGTAGCAACATTGCGTTTCAATAGATATGGTTATCTTGTAGGTTTTTGTAAAATCTATATTCCCTTTCCCTCTTAAGGGTGTGTAAGGCCAGGTATTTTTTCATGACCTTTAAGGACAGTTAACTTGTTCTCTGCTGTTTGAGTCAATGAATAGCTCTCAGCAAGTTTGGACAACTTGCCCTCTCAATGTTTCTGTCAGTGCCTGAGGAGAAACACCTGGCGTACTTGGTGATGTCCTTTTCACCCCTGACAACACTGCAAATTCAGGGAATCGGCGGAATAGACTGATATCTGGCTGACCTGGGAACCGTCCACAACCTAGGAGTTATTAAAAGATGCAAGATGCCTTACATAAGCCACCTTTAACAAAATCAGAATAACCCGGACTTTCTGTTGAAAGAGTATTTTAAGGAAAATATTGGTTCAGAAGGGGAGCAAGCACTCTTTTTTCAAAGGATTAATTAATTGCATAGAATCTGTGTTTATTCCTCCCACGCACTTATATCTCCTTATTCAACCACAGTGTTCGAAACAGGTAATGATGTAAGAAGTCTATGCCTTTTTACACTTGGTGCAATTTAACTTTCAGTTTGTTGATACTGCATTTGTTTTATGCCATTTTTAGACACAGCGTGGGATTCTAGGGCCTCGTGGACAACCAGGAAAGCCAGGACCACCTGTAAGTAGAAACCAAAAATAGAGACAACAGAAAAAAACTCTAAAAAAAGTAGCATGCAAGCTTTTAACATAATGTCCTGGACTTTTATCTGGGGAAGAGATCCTTTAGAGGGAGGGGAGAGTTGTTGCAAGATCAGGAAGCTTTGAAGAACAGATTTCCAAATTGCAATCTTGCAGTTTTTAACTCCTTTAACTTATTTTGTCCAATAGCAACCTCCCAAGGCCTGGTTTCACGATAAGTGGTTATGGCAGTGAAAAGTCAAGGTGTGATTGAATAATTTCCATTTGCTTGGATGGGTGCACCTCCAACAACACTTCAGAAGCTCAATACCATTCAACACAAAGCAGCATGCTTGACCTGCAAACCATCCACCGCCTCCTGCATTCACTCACTCCATCACTGAAGCTCAGTGACAGCAATGTATGCCTAATGGTAGCCCAGTTCCTGAGCATTTTGTACCATGTACACAGTTTCGCCCAGATTAGGGATGGCGCTGCTCTGATACAAGCACCAAAGGACACTGCAATCTGAACCAAGAGTGTAATTGGAAGTGAAAAGTAGTTGGCATTTTAAGGTTTGTGGAGGAAATCTGACCGTATTTTCTGACTGCTGTGAATACTAGTGCCGACTTGCTTTAAACTCCTCCTACCTGGTGCTGCAGAAGGTGTGGAGTCAGGAACAGGAGAGGTAACAGTACAACCTGAAGCTGCACAACTAGTCAGAGAGAGAGAAAATGAATGTCAGGAGTGGGAAGATACAGGGTGCACCCTACTTTGACTGCAAGGTTGTCAGTTAAACTGTCAAACTCCGATTTCCTCAATGACTTCTGTAGCTGGAAAAGTTAACAGTACCCCATCTCCTGTTTCTGTTGTGAGTTATTCTCCTGATTCCGTGGCTTGTCTTACCTGTTTCCGCTTCCTCTGGTACTGTTTGCCCTCTTGTGTTGTCTTCCCAGCTTTAACTCTGCCATGTTCCTCTCCTTGTTCTGTGAGCCCTTCTGTTGCTGCAGAAACCCCAGATGTTCCCACTGTTCTTGTTTCCACAGTTCTGAAGTTGTTAGGCGGTTTGGTGCCTGACTGGTGTTGGGCAGAATGATTGATGAAAGCTTGCATGTTTCTGGTTTGGCTGCATTCCGATGACTGAATACTGGTGGGAGTTTGTTGGCTGCTGGTTGCAATTGGGTTTTTGGTTGTTGTGGTCAACTTTGAGATGGTGACGACTGGCTGAAAATTTGTGGTTTGACTGTGTGCTTCTAGCTTAGTGGCTGCCAGGCAGCTAGCCTTTCTGGTCTGAATTGTTCAGCAAAAACCTGAACAATATCCAAGCCATCAAGGGAAATAGTTCTTTGTATCTGAATTATGTGATTTACCTTTTAATAGCTTACAGGGGAGGAAATGGCCTAGTGGTATTATCGCTGGACTATTAGTCCAGAGACTCAGATACCATTCTGGGGACCTGGGTTCAAATCCTGCCACAGAATATGGTGTAATTTGAATTCAATAAAATAACTGGAGTTAAGAATCTAATGAAGACTGTAAATCCATTGTTGATTTTGGGGAAAAACCCACCTGGTTCACTAATGTCCTTCAAGGAAGGAAACTGCCATCCTTACCTGGTCTGGCCTACGTGTGACTCCAGAACCACAGCAATGTGGTTGACTCTGAACTGGACAATTAGGGATGGGCAATAAATGCTGCCTAGCCAGTGAATGAAAAAAAAGTCACAGCAGTATAAAAAACAAAGTTGCTGGAGAAGCTCAGAAGATCTGAGCATCATCTGTGAAGGAGAAAACAGAGTTAACATTTTGGGTCTGCTCTGAGGAACATTCACTGGACCTGAAACGTTAACTCTGTTTTCTCCTTCACAGATGCTGCCAGGCCTGCTGAGCTTCTCCAGCAACTTTGTTTTTGTTCCTGATTTACAGCATCAGCAGTTCTTTCAGTTTTCACAGAAGTATATCTCTTTTTTACCTGCACATGTTAAATGTCTTCAAACCACAGGAAATAAAGTTTCCAAAAAAAAGCATTTTTTTTTGCAGACATGTCTTCAGACTCTCCCAGAGAGTAAACCTAGTGAGTTGAGAATGATTGCTTTTGACATCAAGGAAGCATTTGACTAAGCGCTACATCAAGGGACCCAATCAAAACTGAGCCAAAGGAAACTGGGGGGAAAATCCTCTGTTGGTTGGACTCACACCTGGCCCAAAGACTATGGTTATGACTGTTGCAGGTTAGCCATCTCAGCCCAGGAGATCTCTACAGAAGTTCTTCAGGGTATTGTCCTAAGCCAAACCATCGTTAGCTGCTTCATCAATGACCTTCCCTCCATCATTAGCAGAAGTGGGGATGTTCACTGATGACTGAACAATGTTCAGCACCATACGCAACTCTTCAGAAAGTGAGCAATCTATGTGCAAATGCAGCAATACAAGGACAACTTCCAGGTTGGACCAGTGAGTGGCAAGTAGCATTTGTCCTACACAAGTGCCAAGCAATGAGTATCTCTGACAAAGTAGAATCTAATCGTTGTCCCATGGCACTCAACGACGTTACCGTTGTTGAATCCCCCATTATCAACATCCTGCGGGTTACCATTGAACAGAATCTGGACCGGATGAGCGTATAGATATTTTGGCTACAAGAGCGGGTCAAAGGCTGGTCATCCTGCAGCGACTAACTCACCTTCTGACTCCCGAGTGCCTGTCCACAAGGCACAAGCCAGGAGTGCGATGGAATATATTTGCCTGGATGAGTGCAGCTTCCCCTACGACACTGAAAAAGCTTGACACCATCCCGGAAAATGCAGCCTGTTTGATTAGCAGTACCTCCTTAAGCATTCCCTCATTCCTCCACTCAGGTTGTTTTAATAGTGACACTCACACTAAGCAACAGTGTGTACCATTTACAAGATGAACTGCAGTAATTCACCAATGCTTCTTAAACAATACTTTCCAAGCTCAATTCCCCTACCATCCAGAAGGACAAGGGTGGCTAATATGTGGGAGCAGGTACCACTCACCTTCAAGATTCTCACTGAACTACTCACCATCCTGACTTGGAAATATATCCCCATTCCTTTGGAGTCATTGGGTCAAAGTCCTGGAACTCCTGCCTCAATGACATTCTGAGTCTACCTGCACCAAATGGATTGCAGCTTTTCAAGAAGAGAGCTCACCACCACCTTCCCAAGGGCAACTAGTAATGAGCAATAAAGGCTGGTCCAGCCAGTGATGCCCACATCCCATGAGTGAATAAAAAGAAAAGTTTGGCCACTGCTAAAATTGCCGGTGTACTATGGATGAGAGTCCACAGTTATCTCAGTGTAAATATTGCTGACTCACCCAGATAAAGCCAGTATGACATTGGCACAAATTTCAAAACTATCCGGAAGCAGTGTGAACCCAGAACAGCTGTTCTGCCCAGTTGAAACTGAATCCCAGCATGATCAGTACAAATCTACCCCGATCACTGCCAGTGATCCGTCTCTGATCATATGCATCATTACCCTTTGTATTGCCCAAAGTTTAGAACTCTCACCCTTTGGTCCTCCAGTGTGGGAGTGCTGTGTGAATGTATAAAGCTAATGATGTTTTATGTTGTGTTTTAAGTTTTATGCTGTGACACATGATGCAAAAAATAATTGTGGGTGTTTGCTTCAGAACTAAAATCTAAACATGTTGTGGTATTTCAATCATAAAGTGGCTCTGATGAATAATATTCCCTTGCCAACAGCAAGCAAAGCAACATTTGAAATGGCAGCAAATACAGATGGCACCCTGATCATAGTGTATTTAGAAATGCCATCTTAGTTCAGTTATGATTGTAGGCATACTTTAAGCTTTGGAATTGAGTTGAATTAGCTTTATCGTCACATGTACTCACAAGGACAGTGAAAAGTTTACAAGTCACTACTTAGGGCACCATCTTAGGTACAAAGGTACCTAGGTAAAGATCCTTGAAGTAGTCACATTTTTTAAACCTTTTTGGCACTTTAAAGTTGGTTTTCCACATGCTTTTCTGCAAAAGTGTCATGATGACCGCTAATGTGCTTGTTGGTTTGAGAGGTGAGCTGTTGGCCATTCAAAAATAGACCAGACAATCTTGAAAAGTTATCCTTTGGTTTGCTAATGAAGAAATAGGCTAATAAGCAGTGATGTAAAACCCTACTATTATATGTTAGTGATAGAGTTTACATTTAGCTTCTATTCTTCATAGTTCATCTTGGATGATATACCCACGACCATTTTGTTTCCTGATTGTCAACTATAAGTTATGGCTGGCTGAAATTACAGTGATTAGCCGTGATTTTATTGAATGGCATGGTAAGCTTCAGAGGCTGAGTGGCCTACTTCAGTTCCTAATCCAAATGTAGATAGTTATCAGGTTTGTGCGGCAGTGAGTTCCAATTTTAATTCAGTCTGAAGGGCATAGACAAAGCAGCACTTCAAAATTTCAAATGCTGCGTCATTTTACCTTCGGGTGAAAGCTGCCCATTCTTGGCCAGATTGAAACCTGACGAGACAGGGAAATTGCAGCTTGCTAAAATGCCTTGCTGTCATATTAAATGCCAAGATTGGGATGCTCGCTCATTGTGGAAGCAGTCAACATTTGGTAAAGTAAACCTTTTGAAAAAAGTAATTTTTCTGAGGGGTTCAGACCTCCTCCTGACCCACCAAGGAAGCCTTAGATCTCCTTTCTCCTAAGCCTCTCAATCCTTTTCATGGCACTGCAACCTCTAATGCTCAGCTCTCCCACACCATCACCCGTCCCCTTAACTTTCTGGGGATCATTGCCTTAGAATGCCAGCTGCCTCCTGTCCAATTTAGTGCTTGTATCCCCAATCCTGATCTCATTGTCCATCAGCTTTGGGCTGGGGATGGTCCAAGCAAATTTCAGTAGGGTCCAGAAATTGTTCTATATTGCACTGAACCTTCCTTGGGTTATAATTGTGACTGCAACGCCAATTTAGACCCTTTGGTCAGATTATTTGGTGGTATTTTGCTCTCTTGTACCTGTGTCAGTGAAAATAAGAACGAAGTGTGCTGTGAAATAAATTGCTAGTCATGTGCTTTTTTGCATCATTAAATGATTCAAACTCTTGTATATATCTTTAACGAGTTGTGGAACTGAATGTTTTGCAGGGTCCTTGTGGAGATCCAGGAAATCCAGGGACACCAGGCTTACCAGGGGACATGGTAAGTGAAACCATAGCAACTCGGTGCACAATCCGTTGGTCAAGTGTCCAGTGTAATATAATTCTATTCAAATATAATTCAATTGTAATATAATCTGGAAAGTAGAATTCTAAATTATATCCTTATTAATTGTTCTTTGAGAAGTTTTATTTATAAAATGGTTAAGCGCTTGATCACAGGTCAAAAAAGACTTCTAGTTGGTGCCCTCAGCTGATCCCGGCCTAGGTGGTGTTGGGATTGATGAATCACTGTGACTCCTGTCGGAAAGGTGTCAGGAATGATTTTACATGCGCACACAGTGTGCACTGCTGCTGCTGCCACTAATGCAACTGATCCTGACACTTTTCCATTCAATGGAAGGACAATCAAAGTGACAATCAGAGGCCTGGTCACCATCAAATCTCCCTTCAGATTCCCACTTCATTATTGGAGGTAAATTCTTGTTGAATTCACAACACACTCCAGACTTACCAAACAGAAATCATTGCAGATTTAAGTAAATGTCTTCCAAGGCAGGTTGAATTGGTTTTGTGAACACAATTCCTAGCTAGCTCAGTTGAAAGTTAACGGTGCTCTTAAATCCGGGTTTATAATGTTAGAACCCAACATTAGGAGTTGAAATTTTTTTTGTTGTTTTTTTAACCCAATGTTGCTTACTATTTATCAATCAAAGAATACATTCACTTGTAGAAAATAAAATGAATCTTTTTTGATAACGTCATCAAAAATCTTCTTGATGAAGCAGCACTATCAGTGTATCTCTGAGAATTTTAATAATCATGACTGACAGAATATTTTTGAGTAAGGTTTCAAGTCCAGTATGACTTCTTCAGAACTTCTGATTTTTAGTTTTGAAGAGGAGTTATATTGGAGTCAAAACATTAAATCTGTTTCTCTTTCCACAGATAGTGCCAGACTGGCTGAGTTTCTCCAGCATTCTCTGTGTTTGTTTATGATTTCCAGCAACCACAGTATCATGCATTTTTATATTTGTTGACACACCCTGACTATGCTCGAATGAGTAATATCCTCTTACATTTTGTTTTTCATTAGTACGAAATATATGTTCCCAACTAATTAAAGATGGCACCTGGAGCCATCTGAGACTTGTGCTTGCCTCAATCTACCTGCTGGTGTGAATTTATGATGGAGTTCTACGCTCCAAGTCAAACGGGAGGGCAACGTTTTCCTGTTGATTTAGATGGCTGTAAATGCAGTGCTTTCTTGATGCATTTGTGCTGTTTTGCCATGACTGCTGCCTCATCTACATTCACTGTGCCTGATACGGATATATCCCTAAAGCACAAAAACAGAAATTACTGGAAAACTGAAGAAGGGTCTCTGGACTCGAAACATTTACCCCATTTTCTTTCCACAGATTCTGCCAGATCTGTTGAGTTTCCCCAGCAATTTTCTGTTTTTGTGTGTTTTACACATTCAGCATCAACAGTTCTTTGTTTCATTCATGGATATATCTGTTTTTGGCTTCTAATATTTCACTAGTGCCACTTTAAGCCAAAGAATAAGTAATAGGTATGTGTTGTCTTCTCCCACTTTTTGGCAGGTCCTATTTTAGATTGTTTTAGTCATCTCTCTGTAGCTTCCTGTTGTAAGGTCCCTGAGCAATTCTGATGTTATTTTTGCATATAATGGATAGGCTGAGACTTTTTCCACTGGAGAATAGGAGGTTGAGGGCTGGCCTCATTGTGGTTTATAAAATCATGAGGGGTATAGATCAGGTGAATAGCAGGTACCTTTTCCCTCAGCTGGGGTATTTCAAGACTAGGGGGGCATATTTTAAGGTGAGTGGGGAAAGATTTGTTTACTCAGAGAGTGGTTCATGTGTGGAATGAACTTCCAGAGGAAATGCTGGATGAAGTACAGTTACAATGCTTAAAAGACATTTAGATTAGTACATAAATAAGAAATGTTTGGAAGGAACAAAAACAGAAATTGCTGGAAAAGCTCAGCAGGTCTGCAGCATCTGTGAGGAGAAATCATGGTAAACATTTCAGGTCCAGTGACCCTTCCTCAGAGCACTCACATGAGTATTACAGGGCTGGCTGAGACATTATTCCGTCACACTATGAGTACCGTGTTTATGTAAGGCAGTTTAAGATGTGCATCAACAAAAACCTGGCAATGTAATTACGGGCTGAACAGTCTAAAGCTCTGGATTCCTACTCCCTGCGGCTTGAAAGACATTGTACTAAGAGCACTGTGACACAATCTTACAAGCCTGAGCATATAGACTGTAAACAACTCATATGGAATGATGGATGGATATGCTGAAAGGAGTCACATTGTTACACATCATCTTTTGCACCAGACGCCAAAGGAAGACATGTAAATACAGTCAGAGGTTGGATTGATGTTTGAGCATAAAACACCCATTGTTCACTTTACCTGCACCAGTATCAGTCATCGTATTAATAGCCCGCTATTCATTGGTCCCAGCCCACCTTTTAAAGATTAGAAATCAGGATTAGTGTATGTTGGTTGGATCTTCCAATGGGAAGATAGTTGCTATAAACTGAGTTTATAGAAATAGGAACAGGAGTAGGCCATTTGGCCCCTTATGTCTATTCCCAATTCAATAGGATCATGGCTGATCTGATATTCCTCATGTCTACTTTCCTGCCCTTTCCCCATAACCCTTGATTCCCCTACTGATCAAGAATCTATCTATCTCAGCCTCAAACATACATAAGGACTCTATCCCCACAGTTCTATGTGGCAAGGAGTTCCAAAGACACTCAAGCCTCTGAGAGAAGAAATTCCTCCACATCTCAGTCTTAAATTGGCATCCCTTTATTCTGAGACTATGCCGTCTGGTGCTAGACTCTCCCAAGAGGGGAAACATCCTCTCAGTAGTTACCCTGTCAAGCCCCTTAAGAATCCGAAATATTTCAATGAGATCACCTCTCATTCTTCTAAACTTCTGTGATAGAAACCCAACCTGTTTAGCCTATGTTCACAAGACAATCCTCCATGGCAGGGATCTTCCTAGTGGACCTTTCTGAACTGCCTCTAATGAAATTATACCTTTCCTTAAATAAGAAGACCAAAACTGCTCACAGTAATCCATATATTGTCTCACCAGTGCCTTGTATAGTTGCAGTAAGACATCCCTACCTTTATACTCCAACCCCCTTGAAAAAGGGCCAACATTCAATTTGTCTTCTTCATAAGTTGCTGCACCTGTGTGCTAGCTTTCCATGCTTTATGTATAAGTATCCCCAAATCCCCTTGTGTTGTGGCTTTCCACAGTTCTTTTTCCATCAAAAAAAATCTGTTCTTTTATTCTCCCTTCCAAATCACAACTTTGCATTTTCCCACATCATACTCCATTTGCCAAGTTGTTGTCCACTTACTTAGCCTATTAATATCGCTCAGCAAACTGTTTGTATCCCTCTCACAACCTGCCTTTTCACCTTTTTTATATCCTCTTCAAATCTGGCTACAGTACATTCAGTTCCTTCCTCCAAGTCATTAATTTATATTGTAAACAGTTGTGGTCCCAGCATTGATCTCTGCTAAACCCCACTGGTCATGGGTCACCAACCTGGAAAAGAATGCCTTATCCCCACTCCCTGTTTTCTGCCCATGAGCCTATTCTGTAGACATGCCAATACACTACCTGCAATACCATGGGCTCTTACTATATGACTTAACCTTTTGTGAGGTATATTGTCAAATGCCTACTGGAAACCCAAATACAACACATCGGCTGGTTCCCCTCTATCCACCCTGGTTGAGACTTCCTTGAAAAACTGTAATAAATTAGTCAGACACAGTTTCCTTTTCGTGAAGTCATGCTGACTCTACTTGATTAGTTTATGGTGTTTCCAAATATTCTGCTACGTCTTCCTTTGATTCCAATACTTTTCCAAAAATAGATGTTGAGTTAGCCAGTCTATAGTTACCCATTTTTTCTTCTATCCCTTTTTTTAGGAGGGGTGTCTCATTAGCAGTTTTTCAATCCTCTGATACTTCACCAGAATCCAACGTTTTTTGCAAAATTACAATCAATGTGCCATTAACTCTAGAGCTACCCAATTTAGGATGCTAGGTTGCAAACTGTGGTTTGATTTCCTTGGAGCAGAGGAGATTGAAAGGAGAAAAGATTGAGACATATTATGAGGGGCACATATAGGTTAGACAGGAAGGAATTTTTCCCCTTGATGGAGAGATCAATAATCGGCGGCATAGATTTAAAGTAAGGGGCAGGAGATTTGGAGGGGATGTGGGAAAATGTTTTTTATCACCCAGAGGGTGGTGGGAATCTGGAACACACTGCCTGTGAGGGTGGTAGAGGAAAAAATCCTCGTAACATTTAAGAAGTATTTAGATGTGCACTTGCGATGCTAAGGTATACAAGGCTATGGGTCAAGTGCGGGAAAGTGGGATTACGATGGTTACGTGATTATTTTTGACCAGCACAAATTTGATGGGCAAAGGACCTTTCTTTGGGCTGTAGACCTCTATGACTCTGACTCCTTTAAAGATAAGTGTATATTTATTTGACCAAACAGGCTCAGAATCAGGGTTTCCATCCTGATTGGAAGATCTAAGCCATTAAAGCTCTGCTTTCAAGCTGTAACCCCATCGCAATTGTAAAGCAACTTGCTTCTAACATTTTGGAAACCAGCCTATTAACATATTTTTCCCCAAGTAATCAATTATAAATCACAGTTTCATCAATGGGGGCTCTTTTTGCAAGAATGAGAAATTAAAATTTTACCATGGACTGTGCCTAAATAAAATCATGCATAAATTCCTTCACTTTAAGCTGAAATCTGCCAAAGCCTCATCGTGAATATAGATAAGGTAAAAACATTAGAGTAACATTGCACTTCGTAGCAAAATGAGGAGCAAAGTCAAGTTCTACACATGGCAGAAGCTTTAAATTAAAAATTCTGCAATTTGAGGAAACGCGGCTCTGACCTGCTAACCTGATTCCATTCACATCAATGCAATGGAGCAACCTCCTTCCAGAGCTTCTCTTGTCCTGATTTCACACAACAGCTGTCTACATAAGATAAACTCCATAGAACTAACAGGAAAAACCACCAACTTAGAAATTAGAGATAGTAGGAACTGCAGATGCTGGAGAATCTGAGATAACAAGGTGTAGAGCTGGATGAACACAGCAGGCCAAGCAGCATCAGAGGAGCAGGAAGGCTGACGTTTCAGGCCTAGACCCTTCTTCAGAAAAAAAAAATCTACACCTTGTTAACTTAGAAATTAGCTCTGGGTAAAAAAAAATGTTTGTGGTAAAGCCTCTCCATATGCTATTATTTACATTCTCACCTCAACACCCTGTTTCATTGCAGTTGTTAATCCCTTTATTGTAACTTGGTTAAAAATGATTTTTTTTTAATACCAAAATTGTGTCAGTGTTGTAGAGTGAGTGTTATACACTGTGCTGAAAGACAAGTCATTGGTGTTTGTTGATGCTTCATCGTGAGTTGCTTTACTCAATGGTGGCTTGCCATTAGAGGGCTGGCTTCAAGTCTGCTTAACCTGGAGTGGGAATTGAACCCATACTGTTGGTACTACTTTGAACCATGTGCTAGGTGACTGAGCTAACCAGCTTCCCTGTGGTGTGGAAAAAGAATAAAATTAAAAGCCTTCAATGATTTACTTTGCTCCGAGGAATCTTATTCTATTTCATTTCCTCCTGCCCTGAAGCTCCTGACTAACATTGAGATGCAAAGGCACAGTGACTGAAATACTCCATCACTCTTTCGGCGTGAGTTTGGACAGTGAATGCCAGTAGACCATTCTTTGGGGAAACTCACCCTGTTCTCACTTTATCTCCACTATTATGCATTTTCCAACAGAAAATCCTGCATGGCAATTCACACCAGCGCTGAATATTTTTGTTCTCTGTCAGCATTTTTCTACTAGCGCCAATCAAATTACTCAGCAAGATTGGGAACCAATGCTGGAGTCTTTCATACTTTAATCTACATGAGTAGTAAACAGGATGATTTACTTTACAAGAGTGCTGTTTGATTGCAGAGGTTCAATTGCACCTCCTTGGTCCTTAATCATGAATAATGTCGTTTGATACATAAATGGATACACAAAATTTATGAGAGTTGATGAGAATTGTCCATAATATTTCAAAGTAATGGACAGAATAATCTTTCTGGTAATTAGCTAGCTCATAAGACATTCATTTTCTGGCATCATATTGCCACCACATGGTCTGTATGTGAAACTACTTAATACGCTGACTGGTGCTTAATGAAGTCATTTTGGGACAATTTTTAAGGCGATGATAATGCACCATGCAATATTCGACTCTGTTAACAGCTCAAACCTCTCAGCCAGGTGTTTTATGTAATTTCTTTGGATTAGTAGTTTTTTTTTGTCTCTTTTGACTGAGGAAGCAAATTGTAAAAATGGCACTTCTATCTTCTTGAAAGGTCATGTTCCTCAATTTTTTGAACACATTTGAATGATGGACTATTTTTATAAGACAAAGTTAATTTGAAATTTTACTTCCGCTGAGCAACTCCGTTCTCAATTAAAATTTATTTTCCAATAAGGTAGCCAATTGACTTGCCAGTAACATAAAAGCTACTTGTAAGTGGGAGAAGTTGCTGTGGAATGAAATTTTACTTTGTATCTGTTTTGAGCTTTGCAATCAACAGTTCAAACCTTCTAATCATCGAATGAATCTGACAAGTCCTGAACAATAGTCAACAGGCTCTGAAGAACAGCAGAGCAGTTTTAATAATTTCACACCAGTGCCTGTTGGTCACATATTGGGAGTGAAGTCTCGTGGGTTAATTATGTAAATTTAAGGTACAGAAGGAGATCATTCAGCCCATTAGGCCTCTGCTGGGTGAGAAAGAGCAATCCAGTGGAATTTCACTTTCCAATTTTTGCTCTGTAATCAACTGAGCTTTAACACATCCAGTCCATATCCAAATACCTTTTAAGTATGTTGAGAGCTTCTGGTTTTACCAGTCTTTCAGATAATGACCCTCTCGGTGAAGAAGTCTCTCTTTGATTACCTCCTAGTTCTTTCAGCAATTGTTTTAATCCAGCTTTTTGTGAACATTAGGTCATTCCCATCCATTCAATCTGAGCCCTTCATTTACGTCAATTATATTTCCCTTCATCCTCCTCTGCTCCAAAGAAAACAACCCTATTGTGTCCAATCTTCCATCACAACTAAAATCCCCCTGTCATGACATTTTTTACAGAAATCCCCTCGAGTCTTCTACCGCACAATCACATCCCTTCTGTAAAGCGTTGAACATAACTCTATGTAGTAGTCTTAAATCTGACCTAATTAGTGTTTTATATAGTACTATAAGACTTGCCTCAAAGGCAAAATAATATTTATCAAAAATCTGCAATGAAGGAATGTATTGTGTACTAATAACACAGGAAAGGACCTCATACAAGGCAGTTAAGAGTCTATTAGTATCATGAAAGTGTAGAATAGTTCTGAGTTTAGAAGAATGAGGTATTTTAATACTTTTAGTGATTTAACATGACTTTCTTGTTTTTGTATTCAGTGTCCCTATTAAAAATCATGTGCCTAAAATGCTTTATTAACCATTTAATCAACTTACCCGACTGCCTTCAAAGGTTCCAGGATTGTGTCTCATTTCACCAAAAAGATTAACCATTACTCTCCACAACCTCTAGTGGGCGACATTGATTCCTTATCATCTGTGTCAATGACAAATGACAAAAAAAGGATTCATTCAGTCTATATAAATGCGAGGCAATGACCATCTTCAGGAAGAGACAATCTAAACACTGTCACTTAACATTCAGTAACATTACCATCACTAAATCCTCCACTGCCAACATCCTGGAGGTTACCATTGACAAAAACTGAACTGGACTAGCCAAATAAATTCAGTGGCTAGAAAAGTAGGTCAGAGGCTAGGAATGATGCAAAGAGGGTCTCACCTCCTGGCTCCCCAAGTCCTGTCATCCATTTACAAGGCACAAGTCAGGAGTGTAATGGAACACTCCCCAGTAAGGTGGCATGGTGGCTCAGAGGTTGGCATTGCTGCCTCACAGTGCCAGGGACCCAGGTTTGATTCCAGCATTGGGTGACTTTCTGTGTGGAATTTGCATCTTCTCCCTGTGTCTGTGTGGGCTTTTTTTGGGCGGTCCGGTTTCCTCCCACCGTCCAAAGATGTGCAAATTAGGTGGATTGCCCAAGGTGTTCAGGGTAGGCTAGGCAGGTTAACCATGGTAAATGTGGGGTTAAGAACATGGTGGGGGACTGTCCTTCAGAGGGTCACTGCAGACTCGATAGCCTGAATGGCCTCCTAAAGATTCTGTGACTTGTCGAGATGTGTGCAGCTCCAACAACACTCGAGAAGCTTGACACCATCCAGGACAAAGCAGCCTGCTTGATTGATACCACATGCACATTCACCCCCTCCACTACTGAAGCTCAGTAGCAGCTGTGCAGACTATCTACAAACTACACTGCAGAAGTTCAACAAATCTCCTTAGATACCACCTTCCAAACCCATGACCATGACCATTGAGAAGGACAAGGGCAGCAGATATTTGGGAACACCACCGCCTGAAAGTTCCCTTCCTAGTCACTCACCATCCTGACTTGGAAATATTTTGCCATTCCTTCACTATCATTGGGTGAAAATCCCTCCCTAATAGCAATGTGAGACAACCTCCAGCACATGGACTGCGCGATTCAAGAGGGCAGCTCATTACAAGTATGGGCAGGAAGACAGCTAGGTTCAGACATGCAAACATCCCAACTTATTAAATGCGCTTCCTGCCTCCAAGCTCACCACAGGGAGAACAAAAGATCCCGCCCTAAATATCCCTGCCTCTACCCCATTTTAAAACCAACACCTTTCCCAAGCATTTGGTCATTTGCCTAATGTCTCCTCCTCTGAATCTTTTGACCAATTACTGTCAAATTGAGCTCCTGTTGAGAACTGTGGGATGTTTTCCTACACTAGTTGCCAAATGAATGCAGATTATCTTTGTTGTTGACTGCCCTTTCCTTTGATCAACTCCAAGAAACTGTGATGAATCAGGTACTCACCATGTGTGAATATTGCAGATGGGGTATGTATGTTGTGCCTCCCACACTATGAGCTCGAGATTGTGTACATTGACCTTGGAGAGCCCTTCCTTTAGCTATCAATTTTATTACGTTTTTGGGACAATTCTGCACTTCAGGATCTGATACTTCAAATTAATTAACCAAAATGAATACTGAATACTCAAGCAACTATGTGGGGCCGAGTCTCCCTAAAAATAAAGGGAGTGCAAACAACGTAAATGCGCACAAGGGGTGATTGTAAAATTCTGTTAATGAATTATGATGGCTTTACTCATGACTTTTAAACACATTTTAATTGAAATGCTAACCAGATCATGCTGAAGGACACTGTAATGTAAACAGTGAAATAATCTTACGGTATTTACATAATTCTAAATGTTACTCTAAACATTTGCGAATTTAGATTGCAAACACTTGACATCTTAAACTGAGACCTGGCATCAAGGAAAAGGCAGGTTTTAGCCTGGAGTGGCTGCTATCAACAAGGTTCTGTCAGTGCTTTGTCACTCAGTGCAATGTATACTGATCTCAGTTACTCTGAATTGTCCCCATGGTTTTAATTAGACAGCTTTATGATTTTAAGCATGGCTACAGAATTGTCCTCACTGAGCTGCAGGACTTCAGTCTTATCGAAAGCTTGAATACTTGCACCTGGTAAATAGCACTGAATGTACATTGTGGGGTTAGGTCATCTTAATATGTTATTGTTTCATTTTTCAGATTGTTATAGGTCAACTTTCTCATTCTTGGTTTTCAACTTTCCCTGACCTGAAATGTTGGAAGGTAGTTTCATGGACATAGGTTAGCATGCTCACTCAATCAACTGGTTATTCTTCACGTTTGAACCTTGTATCTGGTCCTGGGGCAATTACCGTCAAGTTCAGTCTGATTCTTATATGATGAACACGTTCTCTACCTGGAGTCACTAGATGGCAAAATTACCAAGTTGATTCCCCACCCATAGCACACAAGGCCGTAAGCTTCCAAGTGTTGTAAAATTGGGTCAAAAGAGGTGGGTGTTTGATGATTAGCACAGATGCAATGGACTGAAGGTCCTCTTTTCATGCTATAAAAATTCTATGACTCAATGACCCAGCAGCTAGGAACATTGCAGTTTTCTAAGTCTTCCCAATGACTGGACCTTTCCCAATCTGCCAAATTTATTTGAGAAATTTGAAGTCAACTCTACAAAATCCAAAGTGGCAGTGACATGACTATTAGCACAACACAAAAGGTGGTGATACACAAAAAGGCCTCTCCTCTCTGATTTGGAGGTAGCTGGACCTCTCTGATTTTGGCAGTTCAGTGTTGTCAGTTGAGCTGAAGAATTAATCACATGAAGACTCATGACACCACAGACTGCTGAGACACTCTAATTCTGACACTAACACGAGCAAATTGTGGGATAGTCTATAATTTCATCAGTAATTTACTGCAGCTAGCACCTGATTAAATTCACATGTTTTCACATTCACTATCCTTTGAAATTTCCTAACTTGAGAATCACCAGTAGGAAGTTCAGCATTACCAAAGACCCATTTTTGTGAGTGGACTATGATTGGCACTTCCAGCATGTCTGTGAAAACTGACTGCTGGTTAGTGCAGATGTCAAATTGTATGAAATAGATAACTAGAGATAAGTTTTCTCATTTCTCGTGTAAATACAGTTTTATGCAATAATTTACACAAAAAAAAACTTTGGTTCCATTCCAATTCAAACCTTAACAAATAGAGCATTTAAAAAATAACAAACATGAATTTTAACCAGGCTGTAAGTGCGAGATCAAAGTGCATTAACCAATCTATGGCTGTCTCTAGAATCTAGAACTTCAATATACGTTTGTGAATAAATTTATGAATTTGAGGGGAACCGTTGCGAAAACTGCTGGTTCTTGCGGCAAAGTAGATACATTGACAGAGTCAGAGGAACAAAAAAACTCATGGCAAGTGCATTGGGCATGTGAAGGCTTGAGGCCTAAAGGGACCTATATCTTACATGTGTAAGAACAGTTACACCCTTGACTTTCACTCAAAATAGGCAGCCACTGATAATTAAAGTTCCATGTTCTATACTTTACCACAACATCCTAAGTTGTCATCGGAAGGCAATGGCCTAGTGGTATTATCCAGAAACTCAGCTAATATTCTGGGAACCGTGAAATTTGAATTCAACGAAAGGAAAATCTGGAATTAAGAATCTATTGATGAGCATGAAACCATTGCCAATTGTCAGAAAAAAAAAACCATCTGGCTCACTAATGTCCTTCAGGGAAGGAAATCTGCCATCCTCACCTGGCCTGGCCTATGTGTGACTCCCAAGCCACAGCAATGTGGCTGACGCATAACTGCCCACTGAAGTGGCCCAACAAGCCGTTCAGTTCAAGGGCAGCTAGGAATGGGCAATAAATGCTGGCCAGCCAACGACAACCACATCCCGTGAGTGACTAAAAGAGAAGATTGTGGTAGTGTCATGGTTATGTTGCTGGACTGGTAACTTTGAGGTCTAGACTGTTCATCCAGACATGAGTTCAAATCCAACAACTATAGCTGGTGAATTTGAAATTAATTGAATAGCCGATGAAACTACCAGATTGTGAGAAAAACCCTTTTGGTTCACGTATCTCCTTGGGAGAAATACATTTGCCGTCTTTACTTGGTAGCATAAAGGTTACTGCAAACACATTGTGATGTGACTGACTCTTCACTATCCTCTAAAATGGTCTAGCAATACACTCAGTCATAAGACCTTCCAGGGCACTTAGAGATAGACAATAAATGCTGCTTTGCTAGGATGCCCACATCCTGGTTTATAAAATCATGAAGGACATAGATAAGGTGAATAGCAAAGGTCTTTTTCCGAAGGTAGGGGAATTCAAAACTAGGGGACATATTTTTAAGGTGAAAGGAGAAAGATTTAAAAAGGACATGAGGGGCAATTTTTTTACACAGAGAATGGTTAGTGTGTGGAATGAACTGCCAGAGGAAATGGTGGATGCGGGTACAGTTACAATATTTAAAAGATATTTGAATAAGTACATGAATGGGAAAGATTTGGAGGAATATGGGTCAAGCGCAGGCAGGTGGGACTGGTTTAGTTTGGGAACATGGTTGGCATGGACTATTGTTTCTGTGCTGTATGGCTCTATGACTCTATAAAGAAGAACAAACCTTCCTCACCAGTCAACCCCAATATGCTGTTGAAACCTTCGGAGGCCTTTGTCATTTGCAAATCTGAAATACTTCAAAAGGCACAATTTCTCTGACCTAGATCTTGCTTTACTGTGCATTTGTACGTCCTCATGTATCCAATTTCTTTGTAAAGGTTTATGCTTATTCAATAGTGAAACTACCTTTCTTGGCAACACTTCAAAGTTTTGAAGATTGCTTCATTCAGCATTAAATATTGGGAGTAACTGCTTTAATTTTCTTACTTTTCCAATGCTCTGCCACTTGTGCGGTGTTTGCTGGGAAAGGTTTGAATGTGGACTTGTTTAACTCGTGTTTCTTTTGTTTCTTCCTTGCCGTCCTGCAGGGCATCATTCCCCCCCACCACATTCTCTTCCAAGGGACGTGGATTGTAGTTTCTTCATGTGAGAAGGGCAACGTGGGCTTTTCTTCAATCTGCAACTTTTTTGTTTAGAAGTTATTATCTTGTTTAAAATAGTTGATCATAGATAGAGAATGCTAAATTGCTCAGAGCCATTGAAAAACCCATAGCAAAGAGAATGGCTTTAGGCAGAAAACCTTTGACCCCTTTCATCCTATGACATTCCAGCTCACTGGATAAGCACAGCTACCAATGGAATTGTTTGCATTATAAGAGCGCGCATAATTCAGTGCTAATGATGGACTTGGAGATGTGCATTCTTCTAGGCCTGAGAATTTAAGAATTTTGTTGCTGCTTCATATTTTATTATAAAAGCATTTCCTCATACAATAAAAAGCCACAGAAAGAGCGTATGTTTTCATTCATTAAAGCCTAATTTGTACTTTTGACAATAAATAGGCTTGCCACAAGCAGTTACCTAATAAAGAAAAACCAATGAGCTGGCTCAGGGTTTGTATTTGAACCTGCCGTTTGCATTCTGTTTATTTTTCGCATCGGTATTGGAGTCTGTAACTGCAGTGTGTGCAATTCAGGCACAGAATGATTCCTTAATTGCTGCAAGATGCTTGTTTCTAAATGTACACCATGTCAGAGGGTATCAGTATTCCTTTAATGTGGATATCCTCATTCATCAATGACATAGCAGATATTAGCAATGACAACCCAAGTCTAAATAAAATAGGTCCAGAAAATGAACAATCAATGTCACAAAATAGTGCAGACCTAGGAAGGTAACTGATTATGAGTTGCCTGAGCTTTCCCGTAATGTGTATAGGTTAAAACAGATGCCAGATAACATGGATGGTATGTAAACAATTTTGCTTCAGGTTAAACATGAGGCACTTAAATAACCCTTATTTCCTGTTCCTTTCTAAGGGGCTGGAAGGACCAAGGGGTTTCCCGGGCTTACCAGGTCGAAAGGGGTCTCACGGAATCCCTGGTGAAGCTGGTCCTCGAGGTCCATCTGGAATTCCTGGAGAACAGGTAATAGAAAAGAAAGGCTCGGCTGATGCTGCTGCATTGTTTGAAGGTATCATTTGACATTTAGCTGTTAGCAAAGTCTCTTCTTCTAATTTCCTATAATCCTGGGAGAGCTGTGGTGTTTGTTTGAATGGCCTGCGAGAAAGGGAACGCCAGCACTAAACGGTGATGCGTTGCTGCTACAGCTGAATGTAACCCTTTATGTTAAATTGGTGAGAAGTATCTATGGGAGTGATAACAGGATTTACAAAGTTCGCTATGTAAACCTGCAGTAAAATCCCTGACATTATAACTGAAATTAATGCAACTTTTAGCATTCGAGAATCTATCCATTTAATGTAAAACATTATCAACCTTGTGTCGCTGCTAAATTCCTGGCCTTCAAGTCAGCTGTTCAAACTTAAATTGTATCTAAAGTATAGGGAAACTCTCTCCCTCTTATTTTTTGCAATGTCCCATTGGACCATTACCCTGGATACATTGCACCTTTAAACTGCAGTGTTGGTGCATTTACTGTGTAATGTCAGAATTTCCTTTCATTCTTCTCAAGTCAAACCACTTCATGCTGACGTATGGTTTCATGTGAATAACTCCGAATTAATTTTTTCAGGGGAAAACATGACTTCTGAAATTTGATGCACTTATTCTATGAAGCATGGTGAATAATGTTCTGTCTTGACTATTGTAGCTGTTACCTTATCCTTTAATATTGGCTGCACTGTCAGACAGCTAACAAAGGTGCACTGTTCAAGATGATTGTACTTATATATTTAAGGGGGAACAGTTGATTTCATAATTAATTAGTTGGAATCTGCCAGTCGACAATCTAAATTTCAAATTTCTGCCCTCTGTTCTTGACCCTATAAACATGAACCAGTATTGAACTGTGAAGAAATAGTAAATTCTATAAGTCCATGCCTGATTAATGTTGCTAAAATAAGGGATTAGTCAAGGGTAGACTGTTTGGCTGAGCTGTGCTATTACGCATTTGAGTCATCTTAACCCATCCTGGTGTTGAATATGCAATAAGCCAAATACCTGCTGTGGGGATTAAATAAGAGCTTTCTGGGAGTCCACGTTATTCAAAGTAAACTGTGTGCCTTTGTATTGAGATGCTAGGAAGACTTGGAGCTCCTACTGGGTCAGCAGATTATGTTTCATTTTGCTAAATACATCTGTTAATTCTCTGGATTTTATGAGGGTCCCTCAAGTTTGAGTGTCTAATTGTCTGTCATGTTCCGAACATCAAAAATGAGCATAGGGGTTGACACAGCAACATTAGCTATACAATCTATTTATCCTTTGAAAAAGAAACAAAGACTTATTTTTGTATAGCACTTTTCATGATGTAAGAACATAATTATATGATGAAAATAATTCAGGTTATGCCAATGCACAGCTGTTAAAATTGCTCAGATGGATTTTTTTTTAAACTCACAGACACAGGCAGGCAATTTGTTTTTAATTTTTAAAGGGAAGGCTATAAAAGCAACTTGATAGCTTGGCAGTTCTGCAGACTTAATCTGCCCTTCATGAGCATTTATGTCACCTCTGAAGGTTTGTAGCTTCTACACTGTGGAACAAGACCCCTCCTTCAACAAAAAAGGAACCTTTTTTTAAATTCAGTTCAAATGACTCCTTGAGTTTAGGTTTCCCTCAAGTGAATCATATCTCTTTCCCCTTTCTCTCTTCCGGCAAAAATGGGAACAGGCAGCATTAGGAGTGGAATGTCCAGATCCAGGACCTACTGGTCATTATTAAAGGTTCCCACAGTCTCCATAACACCACAAAAATCTACACCATTAATTCTGTTTCTCTCTCCTTAGATGCTGCCTGATCTCCTGAGCAATTTCAGAATTTTCTGTTTTGATTTCAGAGTGGCCACAAAATCTTTACGTGGGAGCATCTAACCTTATTGACTCTCCAGTACAGTACTGCAGGAATGCTGCTCTGCAGGAGGCATTGACCTACGAGATGTTATAACAAGGCCAGGATTGTAATAACTCCACTGAGGCTGGTATCCCATCACCAAGTCACCCTTTGTTTACGTGTAGAGAGTCCTTGATCCAGTTCCCTTAGAGTCAGTTCTCAGAATGAACAGGATGTCCGGCATTCCTATTCTTATCAGTCAGCCAGGACTCCCTGATTGGACAAGGTTAACAGCCCCAATCAGGGAATTCATATTCTGTGGGTCCACCTGGTTACAATCACTACAGGTACCATCATACTACGTTATTTCAGAGAGGAACACAGAAGGTCTTTGGTTATCCTGAACGACGTTATCCTTTAACCAACATCATAAAAACAAATTATTGGGCCATTTTATTAAAGTTTTAAAGATCTTGCTGTGTGCAAACAAATCATGGTTGCATTTTAAACTGTACTTCATGGTTTGTAAAAATCTTTTTGATGTCCTGAGAATGTAAAAGATGTGTTTTAAATGTATTCTTTTTCTTTTGGTTTTACACTGAGTTATATTTACTGATGTGAACCAACTTAGCATCATCAAACCAGGACTAACCCCTAGGCAATAATTAGAGTTAACCCTTTTGCAAAACCTAACCTGGTAATACTTTGGTGTTCATGTTTTCTCCTCTGTGATAGGGACCTCAGGGCTATATGGGAGACAATGGAATCCGTGGAGAGAAAGGGGAGCAGGTGTGTATTGATCTTCTCTGCAATAGAACAATGTTTTTTTTAGATGGTATTGGCTGTAAACTGGATCTATTCTCCCTTGTCATGTAAGTTTGCCTACAACATATGGAAAACAAATGAAAACTTCATTCCAGCTCCAAACCTTAGCCTTCCAATGCTCTTTCATTTACATTTGTATATATACTCGTGTTGTGAAGAACTCTGAGACTTTATTTAATCCATGATTGGGGAATGTTTTATAAGTGCAAGATAATGTTCTTGTTCTTCTGTTAAGTTTTTTCTGCTTAAAGTTTTATGATTATTGGAACTAGTGGTCTTTATTCGAGCCAGACTCTTCTCAGTCTTAGGAAGCAAATTGAAATATAGTTGACTGTCTGTTACTCCCTTGTCCTTTTGCATCATTTCATTTCCCTGCTGTTCCAAGATTTGGTAATGGACATGACATATAGTTCCATAGATGGCCACAAGCCAGCTGTAAAAGTGACAAGCCCAGATTGTAAATGTCCATAGACTCTTCAGCTATGAAGTCCAGCACGTATGAGTGAGCATCTTGGACTTAAATTATTGACAGCGTATTTATCTGTGAGAAGCAACTTATCTGAGCCGAATGCTGTCCACAATTGATGGTCACGCACGCTGCTGTGCACGAGTCAAAAAATAGCTCCGGGTTTATACTGCTTGCTGTTTTACAAAAGTGAACTTCACTGATAGTGATCAATGTGGGATCAATCATCTCATTGCAAAGTCAAGGTCAAAATTACCCACTCTATGTACCTCAATCATAGCCCAAACCTATCAAGGAAGCAGTTTCAACAATCAAAATGATGCATTTTCATTGTTATATTGTAACAATGTTCAGAGTATATGTTGAAATGTGCTTTTATTTTAGGGATTTAGAGGATTACCTGGACCAGCTGGGGATATAGGAGAAAAAGGAGCCAAGGTATGATATTGCCTTGAGAAAAGCAAAATTCTGAATGAGATTTAATTGTAATTAAGATCTAGTTTGGCAAAATAGACCTTGAACATGCTGTAAATGACTGAACAAAAATAGATAGAATTTAGGATCATATTTAATATTAGACCATAATTATTGACACTTGTAACTGGGTTGAGGGTGTTGACAGCTGACATTTCAACAGCAGATTTCCTGATCTCTCCTGTGTCACAATGATACAGCACCTGAAATGCTGCATCAGAAGTGCATTTCCTAGGATAAAAAAGGAAGCACGATAACTATATAACAGTTCAAGCAGCATCTGTGTCTGCAGTATTTACTTCTGTACTTATCATTTGGCTGGATCCAGCTCTATGTTCCTAAATTAGCAAATGTGAAGAGAAAAGATTTATAAGAGCCAGTGAAGAGCTTCATTCTTGTTATTTCCGTTAGTTTTCTTAATGGTATATGTAGACGTTGATAATTGTGGCTAATTGGAAGACAAGCACTTTTTTTTTATCTTTATCCACTCCTGTGACATGATGTCGCTGGCTATGCCAGCCTTAATGTCTACTCCCAGTTGCCCTTGAAAAGATGGTGGGTGAGCTGCCTTCTTGAACTGCAAAAGTCCATGTGCTGTCCAACTCACCTAACCTACACTACTTTGGAGTATGGGAGGAAACCAGAGCACCTGGAGGATACCCACACAGACACAGAGAGACTGTGTAAACTCCACACAGTCTGTCGCAGGAGGGTAGATCAGACCAAGTTGCTCCTGTAGCCAGTTTTTGAGTCTGCCACCCAACAGTAACCCAAACGTATCAACCAGGGAATGTCCCAAAGGAAAAAAAAAACTAGCAGAACATGGAGTGAAGGTCCCAAGGCTTAATGGTGGGAAACTCTTCATTGCAGACTTCATGCAATTCTCCATACCTTTGCATCAATGCCCACATCATTCAAGGGCTGGGAAGATTCAACTCTGTAACTTTGTTTTTTCCTTGACAGATGCCATAAGACCTGTTGCGTACTTCCAGTACTTTCTGTTTATATCCCAAAAAATCTATCTAGCTGATTATGACCTTAGCAATCACACATTGCAAAGCAATCACTTAATTCCTGCTTTTAGTTAAGGATATCAAAACAAAAAAAACACAAGCTTGTCAAACTCTTCTTTAGTAACTCTTACCACTGATCCAAAACTTACAGAATCACAAGACTAAAGGAAGACTATCATTGCCTGTGTTGATCATTGAAAGAACTATACAATGAGTCACTTACTCCTACTCTTTCCTCTGGCCCTGCAGTTTACTGCCACCTCACTTTTCAATGAAAACCTAAAATGCGGACATCCACCAGGAATAATCATTTCGATTTGCAAATATTTTAAAAGACAATGTGGATGATGTGCATAAATATAGACATTGATTGCTTCTTAATTTTGAAACAGTCATACTTGTACCTCTGCTTTATTAAGTTTTTTTTGCATTTTAGGGGGACCAAGGTGAAATTGGACTTCCTGGGCCTTTTGGACCTTCAGTAAGTAACCTGACTACCTTGCATTTGTGAGTGTTAAATGGTAGTGATTGGCATGCATTGTCAATGAAGAGTATACTCATTCAAAGGGGGTCTTGTGCCGTAGTGACAGTGCCCCTGCTGATAATCAGGAGGTGTGGGTTCAAGTCCCATCAGCTCCAGAGATGTGTAATAACATCTCTGAGCTGGTTGGATAGAATGGATCTATACACATTCAAAACTAATACACACTCGTATAATCCTGACTATTTTCCTCATGTGTCAGCTGTGGATAATATTCTGGTCATTGGCTTGTTAACGTATCAACCTTGTAAATTAACACATCTCCTAAAGTCATCATACACCACACTTTGTCAAATTATTGGTGAAATATTTTGCTGAGGATCTAGTTTATTAAGAATGTGATCAATTTGCGGCCGAAGAGAATGCCTGGAATGCAGTTGTTTATATTCTTATTCTTATTAAATCTCCTTATATTTCATGGTTGATTTGTTGTTTTTATCAAAACAGGAAAAACTAAACAGCTGCTTTTTTTATCGGCTGTTCGACCCTTTCCTATTGTTTATCGGAGAAGTTTAAGTTTATGTGATTTAAACCGCTCCTTTGGCACACACACCAACAGCGCAGGGCTAGCAGTGAAGACAATGTTTAGCTTCATCATGGATGGCCCCAGTGTGGAGCTCACTAGTCGCAGAGTGGGTCTGGCTAGTCGCAGAGTGGAACAAAAACAAAGTTGCTGGAAAAGCTCAGCAGGTCTGGCAGCATCTGTGAAGAGAAAATCAGAGTTAATGTTTCGGGACCGGTGACCCTTCCTCAGATCCGGATCTGAAACGTTAACTCTGTTTTTACCTTCATAGACGCTGCCAGACCTCTGAGCTTTTCCAGCAACTTTGTTTTTGTTCCTGATTCACAGCATCCGCAATTCTTTTGTTTCTTGGTCGCAGAGTGGGTCTGGCTAGTCGCAGAGTGGGTCTGGCTAGTCGC
>JAHRHZ010000035.1:14478563-14517934 GCA_024137785.1 Ginglymostoma cirratum | reverse complement strand
GTCGCAGAGTGGGTCTGGCTAGTCGCAGAGTGGGTCTGGCTAGTCGCAGAGTGGGGCTGGCTCGTCAGAGAATGGGGCTGGCTAGTCACAGAATGGGGCTGGCTAGTCAGAGAATGGGGCTGGCTAGTCACAGAATGGGGCTGGCTAGTCACAGAATGGGGCTGGCTAGTCGCAGAATGAGGCAGGCTTGTCGCAGAATGGGGCTGGCTAGTCACAGAATGAGGCTGGCTTGTCGCAGAATGGGTCTGGCTAGTCTCAGAGTGGGGCTGGCTTGTCGCAGAATGGGACTGGTCAGTCACAGAATAGGGCTGAGATAACAAGTTGTGGAGCTGGATGAACACAGCAGGCCAAGCAGCATCATAGGAGCAGGAAAGCTTGACGTTTCAGGCCTAGACCCTTCTAAGTCACTGGGGGTTTTGTGTTGCAAAGCAAATTGAGATCTTTCAAGTGCTCCTTATTTAAAAACCATTTAATCTCCTGCAATGCTGACTCGTCAAGAATGTTGACTACCTTGGATTTAATAACCCTTCTGGGTAACATACTGTACTAGTTTATTAATGTATTATAAAAGAGGAGACTTTATTTATTAGAAAATGCTCAAGTTGATTTCCGAGCTCGCGCCTTCTATTACATATCCCTCTAATGATTTCTGAACATTAGCACAAATCAAAATGATAATAACACTTGTTTTATTTCAAAATAAAATTAAAATGTAGATGTTACCTTCCAAGCAAACATTTTGGTCATGTACAACATATCATGAATTAATTGAATCCTTGGCAATGTATTTTGTTAATAACTGTAATGATTAGCTGAAGAATGTCTTGATAAACATTAACTAAAGAGTCCTGTAAATAAGCTCATTCTAACTACCTGCATAATTATATAGGTTACAGTGGGAAAAAAACAAGAATGATGTTTGAAGTCTTTCAAAAATAATTTTAACCTTGGTACTGGGAAGGCTTGTGGAAATGAAAGCCAAAACAAATTTGACCATCCCTCAGTAAAATGTGAATTAATTGGGGAAAGGAAGCACAGACATGTTAAGGGTAAATTCTGTTTCACTTATTTGACTGTGTTTTTGCTGTGGTAACAAAGAGGATTGATATAAAAAAAGGCAGCTGATGTGTGGTGTACATGGATTTCCAAAAGTCATTTGATCAAGTGCTACATGCCAGCTTTGTCAACAAAGTTAAAGCTCATACGATAAAAGGAATAGTAGTGGGATGGATGAAAGTTGGCAGAGTGACAAAACACAGTCACTTTTCACACTGGGGGAATGATAGAATCTTCATGGGTCAGTACTATGTCCATTGAATTTCTTGCTCTGTATTACTGACATAGTCTTGAGTGTACAGTTTACAATTTCAAAATGTGAAGGTAAGATAAAACTTGGAGGCATTGTAAAGAAGTGTAACAGACTTCAAGGTGATGTAAACAGACTGCTGAACTGGTTGGAAAAGTAGCAGATGCAACTTAAGGTAGAGAAATATGAAATGATAACTTTGGTAGGAAGGTTGAGGAAAGGAATTCTAAATTAATGATTCAATTTGAAAGTGAATGCAGGATCAGAGGTACCTGTAGATGTTTGTATATAACAAATGGATGTGCCAGGGCAGATTGAGAAAGTGGTTAGTAAGACAGGTGCGATCTGAATCTTATAAGTAGACGCATAGTGTACAAAAGCAAGAAAGTAATGATGGAAACATTAGATTCAGCTACTATGTCTATTTCCAGGCACCATGCTTTAAGAAGGACACAAAGGCATTGGAGAGAGTGTAGAAAAGATTTAAAAGTGCAGATGCATGAAGAGGGACTTTAAATTTATGAAGAGATTGAATAACCTGAAGTGCTTTTTCTTAGAGAAAACATGGTTTGGAAATGACTTGATAATTATGACGGACATATACAGAGTAAAAGGGGAGAATCTGGTCCCATAGGCAAAATGGCCAAGAACCAGATGACACTGACTTAGAGTGGTTCATAAAGGACTCAGAGGTGACACAAGGAAAACTTCATGCAGTGAATGATTAGGATTTTGAGGTCAGCATGATACAATCTCTACAGAGACATGGAACTTCTAAAAAGAAAATCATAATTATAGTTCATATCTGAAAAGATGACATGACAAGAATTCATGTTTTAAGCTAAAAAAACGAAAGAACTGTGGATGCTGTAGATCAGAACAGTTGTGAAGAAGGGTCACTCAACCCAAAAAGCTAACTCTGATTTCTCTCCACACATGCTGCCAGACCTGCTGAGCTTTTCCAGCAATTTCTGTTTTTAAATCATGTTTTAAGATACTTGCTGTAACAAATGAGCAAAAGTACTATTGATTAATCATTATTATTGTGGTCAACTTATGCTTTAAATCATAGAATGGAATAGCATCTTATTTTAAGCATAACGGTTAAAACGCACTTCGTGGATTTATATTACACTGTTCTTTAAGTAAACATCCCACAGTCAGTCCAAAGATAGTCTTAATTCCTGAGGAATTCCTGATATTCCGTTTCTTCCTCAGCTCCTAATCTGTAAACTCAAAACTGTCCTTCATGGTGTGAGTATTTCCGGAGACCTTCCCTCCAATGCAAGGTGCATTATAATACGTCATGAACTTTCTCGGTCCCAAACGCAAACTTTTACTCTTTTTCTGACAAATTTACTGTGTAGCCATGAAAAGTTTGCACCATTTCCTTGTACAACAATTTTAATATTATCTTGAATAGCCCCATCATCTTGATTTGTTATCAAGCTTACATCAGCACAGCCATCCTAAATGTAAAAACATAGACCCAAACACCATAATCTTGTAAATCCAGTAATTGTAGCTACTGGCTGATAGTGTGGTGGAGGAGATACAGTCAGCCTTCAAAAGGGACATGGATCATTGCAACATGTAAACAGAGAATTTTTGTAAGATTACAAGGTAAAGACAACTGAATGGGATTGACTGAGTTGCTGGCATAGAATCGAAGGGAAAAAAGGCTTCCTTCTGTAATTTAAGCACTTTACAATTCTAGTCATTAAACCTTTTTATAATTTGCTTTAAGCAGATTTTTGGAAAGAAAACAAAACAAACATACAATATGTTTGTTGTTATTGATTGAGGTGAAGCAGTTTTTCAGAGTTAATTGAAAAGAACCATAGACAGAAGCCATTCTATTCATTACATTTGTACCAGCTCTTTGAACCCACTAGCCCACATTCCAGTTTTTTTTCCTTGTACCACTTCAGATTGCTCCTCTTCAAGTTTATATTTGAACATTCCTCTGGAAAATCCATTTTCTACTGTGGAAGGATTTGGTCAATTGCTAGTTAATTATTTACAGATGACTTAAACACCCTTTAATCTGGGATCATTGCTGATAATTCAAAATGCGTCACATAAACGTGAAAAACAAGTGACACTGGATGGGGGAAAATGAAAACTAATAATAATTTGGACATGTTCAGAAGGACTGGTGACACTTTTTTACAAAACATTCAAGAGATTTGGGGATGTGATCATAACAGTGAATAGTTTTAATAGATTCTTCAAGATTAAGTTCAGTTTTAATTACATTTTCTCATGCTCCTCAATCCCTGTGGGTAATCTTTTTGCTGACTGCTCTTGTGGTGAGAGATGCCACTGCCAGAAATAAGACAGTTTTCCACTTTTGGAATCCAAGTCAAGCTTGCTATAGGGAGAAACGGTCTGCAAATCTCACAGTGTTCATTAAAATGAACAACAGCTCCCATACCAGACATCCTTGCAACCTGTCTGACTAAAATTGCCAATTGCAAGCTGTCAGCCTGCACCCTTTTAAGAGCTGAGATGTAAGTGACCAATCACCATTCTTTAAGGAGTCTGTCAGTCAAGAAGGGTGGATACTTCTACTCATTAGCCTGGCGTAGATTTGAAATGAGATTTTAGTGGTCAGAAGATCAGGCAATTTCACACATTCTGTCAGTCAGCTCATTCATTATTTGTGGAAGTATCAATTAACCATTAAAGCAATGACAGTGAACTGGAGACAGGTCTGTGTTTAAGGGAAGGCAATCTATTAGAGGGGCTCCTGTGGTGCAGTGGTAGTGTCCCTACCTCTGGCCAAGATTCAAGTCCCCCTTGCTCCAGCGGTGTATAATAACATCTCTCAACAAGTTGGTTAGAAAAATAAGTTCATTAAAAAAGGATGATCCAGTTTAAGAAAGAATAAGAAAATGAATTTTCACCACGGGGAGGTGATGGCCTAGTGGTGTTATTGCTGGACTGTTAATCCAGAGACCAGACAACATTCTAGGGGCCTGGGTTCGAATCCCGCCATGGCAGATGGTGGAATTTGAATTCAATAAAATATCTGGAATTTAGAGTCTAATGATGACCATGAGTCGATTGTCAGGAAAAACCCGTTTCGTTCCCTATTGCCCTTTAGGGAAGGAAACTCTCATCCTTACCTGGTATGGCCTACATGTAACTCCATACCCACAGCAATGTGGTTAACTCTTAACTGCCCTCTGGGCAATTAGAGTTGGGCAATAAATGCTGCCTAGTCAGCGATGCCCTCATCCTGTAAATGGATAAAGAAAAAAATCCTGTGGTGATTTGCATTGCCCTGAACAGACTTTTCATGTAAAGTAATCAATAGAAAAAGCTGGGTTATTTACTATTGGTGGTTAATAGATGAAAAATATACAATGGCTGATTTGGTGATGGAGAAATCTAACGATTCGGTTGTGTGACGTATGAGGAACGGTGGAATCGGTTAGGATTATATTCACTGGAAGTCAGACAAATGAGGGCAATCTCATTTAAACTTATAAAATTCTAACTTGACTTGACAGGGTACATGCAAGGAGGATGTTCCCAAAGACCTGGGAGTCTAGAATCGGGGTCACAGTTTGAGGAAACGGGGTAAAACAATTTAAGGCTGAGATGAGGAGAAATTTCTTCGCCCAGAGAGTGGCAAACCTGCGGAATTCACTACCACAGAACGCAGTTGTCGCCAAAGCATTGTATGATTTCAAGGAATAGGATATAGCACTGGGGGCTAAAGAGATCAAAGGATATGGAGCAAAAGTGGGAACAGGCAACTGAGTTGAATGATTAGCCTTAGTGAATGGTCTTAGTGAATGGCAGAGCAGGCTCGAAGGGCCGAATGGCATATTCCTGCTCCACTTCCTATGTTTCTATGTAACCAGCTACAACAGGAGATGATTTTCTGAAGTTGCTTTATTGTGGCCTGGAAAGCCCTGAGTGGGACTGCGGCAGTGGAAATGAAAGTTGGACTCTATTAAGTTATAACAAGCATGGGGCTGGATGAACACAGCAGGTCAAGCAGCATCATAGGAGCAGGAAAACTTGACGTTTCGGGCCTAAACCCTTCATCAGAAATGGGGGAGGGGAAGAGGGTTCTGAAATAAATAGGGAGAGAGGGGGAGGCGGATAGAGGATGGATAGAGGAGAGGATAGGTGGAGAGGAGGCAGACAAGTCGAAGAGGCGGGGACGGAGCCAGTAAAGGTGAGTGTAGGTAGGGGGGTGGGGAGGAGATAGGTCAGTCCAGGGAGGATGGACAGGTCAAGGGGGCGGGATGATGTTAGTAGATAGGAGATGGGGGTGTGGCTTGAGGTGAGAGGCAAAACAGGTTAGGGAGGTGGAGATGAGCTGGGCTGGTTTTGGGATGCGGTTGGGGAAGGGGAGATTTTGAAGCTTGTGAAATCCACATTGATGCCATTGGGCTGCAGGGTTCCCAGGCTCACATTGATGCCATTCCTATGATGCTGCTTGACCTGCTGTGTTCATCCAGCCCCATGCTTGTTATCTCGGATTCTCCAGCATCTGCAGTACCTTTTATCTCTATTAAGTTATCTTCTTTTTTCTTACCTTATTCTAAGTTAGTGTGAATGGCACCATGCATGTATGGCGAAGGTACACACTTTTCACTGTATTTTTACATTGAATACATGTGACAATAAATGATTCAATTAAGTTGAATTATTTATGCAGATTGGGCAGCCCGCTGCTGAGACAATTCTAAGAGTTAATGTTGGGTTTCATGGATGAAGAGTTGAAGGGAATGAGGGATGACTAAAGCCCAAGTTTCTTTGTGGATATTTACATAAACAGAGGAGCTTCTTCAGTCACCTCTCCCTTTAGATTCATGAATCTAAATTCATCAATGAATCTTACACTCACCTTCCAGGTGTCCACCAGGTGGGGCGTCAGAAAGAAGGTAACTTTAATAGTAAATCTGTTAATGGCTTGTTTACCTCCTCCCTCCTCACAAGTCTCCAGACACACCTACCAGGCAGAGCAGCAACTTATCTATACTTCGCTCAACCTAGTCTAATGTATTTGCTGCTCACAATGTGGTCTCCTTTTCAACAGGGAGATGAAACACAGACTAAACAACCACGTTGTATTACACCTACATTCTATTCACAAAAATGACCCCGAGCTTCTGGGTGCCTACCACTTCAACTCATCATTCTATTCCCGTGACAATGGACTCAACAATTTTAGAGCTTGTTCACCTTCTTCCATGTTCTTTACCTCAGCCCACACCCAGGCCCTGACATGACATGGTCTGATTTCAGCACATCCAACCCATTTTCACCTACTTATGGTCCTCATTTTCAGCTTTTCTTTCTCCCTGGCTAACTGTCTTTCTAGCTCTCTGGGCTCCATCTCTACCTATCCACTCACTTCTTTTCCCAATCAGCACCCTGTCTTCAGCATTTGCCACCTTTATCTAGCTGCAATCAGTTCTGAAGAATGGTCACTGGGCTCTAAATTTAAACCTTAATTTCCTTCCACAGAACCTGCCAGACCTGCCAAGTTTCTCAAGCAATTTCTGTTTTTTTTTTCAGATCTCCAGCATCTGCAGTTCTTTATTTTATTTTGTTCATGGCCTCCTATATTTGTGAGCAGTCATCATATTATCCGGCAAGTCCAACACTTTGGTGTACTGCTGGTGTCAACACCTCACTTCTAATTTCTGTCTCCAAAAGATTTGTGGAAGTAGTAAAGAGCAAGACATCACTTCCTATCTTCCGCCATTTTGAGAAACTCTCCTTAACTCCTTAACTCCACTAATGGTGGCTCAGTGATTAGCCCTGCTGCCTCACAGCACCAGAGACCCAGGTTTGATTCTACCCTTGGGCAACAGTCTGTGTGGAGTTTGCACATTCTCCCTGTGTCTGCGTGGGTTTCCTCCAGGTGCTCCAGGTTCCTCCCGCAGTCCGAAGATGTGTAGGATTGGCCATACTAAATTGCCCATATTGTTCAGGGATGTGTAGATTCGGCGAGTTAGCCATGGGAAATGCAGTGTCACAGGGAAAGGGTAGGGAATGGATCTGGTCGAGATGCTCTTCAGAGGGTCGGTGTGGACTTGTTGGGCCGAAGGGCTTGTTTTCACACAGTAATGATTCTATGATTTTTATTCCCGGTTTGAAAGTTTGAAATCCTGTTTCAAACTATTCTGCTACCTGACTCCACTTGCCCAAAATCTCTCCACCTGACAGAAACTGTGCAGAAAAGGATCTAAAATCTCATTTCTTAACTTCAGAAATTAATAGTTCACTATCTTTTTGTGGGCAGCTGGTGCAGAACAAGTCTTTAAAGTATGAATTTGGGCTGTTATGTGTCTGGAGCCTTGTGAGGAGGTAAACAAGTCATTAACAGGTCACTAACAGGTTTGCACTTTGCGTGATAAGTGGCAAATTAAATTCAATATAGCAAAGCTTGAGGTGCTTCGTTATTGTAGGAAGAACAAGCAGACCTGCTATTCTTTAGAAGGTCAAGAAACACCTAAAAGATAAAGAGAATAGGGATCAATGAATACAAATACATAAATACATTAGAAGTAGTGGTACAATTGATAATGGCATGTAGGATGCAGATAAATTACTGGTGGAGTACCATACAAAAGCAGGGAAGTACAGTAATGCTAGATTTGTATAAAACCTAGGTTAGATCATTCTTGGGGTACTGTTTGTCATTTTACAAAAGGAAGTGCTCAACAAAGATTCACAAAACATTTACTTGAATTGTGAGCTTGCGAAAATCAAGAAAGATTAGGTAAATTGTGGCCATTTATTCTGGAGAATACTTTTTAAGAGATATTTAAAGTTTCGAAGAAGTTTGATGGTGGGCGTGGAGAAAACTGTTTTCAGTTCTATGTGAATTCAGAACTAGGCAATGTAAATATAAGTCAGCCACCAATAGATCGAGGAAAGAGTTTAGGAGAAATGGCTTGACACTATGGTGAAAATTTGCATTTTAGTACCATATTGTGTGGTTGAAGCAACTTGCATTGACATGGTAAGGGCAGGCTTGATGTCTACATGAAGAAAATAGTAATTACATAAGCCGCATATAATGTATAAACACCAGCATATAGTAGTCAACCCTAATACCACATTCTGTGCTCTAAATTCTATGCAATTCAATGTTCCCAGATTATAATTTTTATACTTGCCATACTTTGTGATGTTGATGTAGTATTGTTAATTAACATTTCTCAGCGTCCCTATGAATAGCATTTTTTCTACACACAACAGTGCAAGGAGCCAGCGCTCTGGCAAATAGCAGATAATTACAACTAGTCATCTCAGTCACTCTTTTTAAATGTGAACTTAAATTATAGAATGGTCATTTTTAATATGTAAAGTGAGCTGCAGCATTCGACATATGCATTGGCTGATATATCTGTGGTTGAATGGACTCTGGTTGGAATATAAATATATTCCTGTCATGCTTAGTAAAGGATACTTATTTTTACAATTGGATTGATGCACAATCTGAGGAATATCATAATTTTATTGTACTTTCTGCAGTATCTGTACGGAACTGATATGTACTGTACTTGTAGATAATTTATGAATAAGGTATATTTTTGCAACAAAAGAAAATCTGCAGTTGAATGGATTCTGACAAATCCATGCAGTTAGTTTGTTTAGCAGCATGCATTTGATCTATATTTAAGCATTAATCAGATACTGTGTTGTAATAATTTCAGGGTGTCAGGGGTTTGAAAGGAATTCCTGGATTACAAGGACCCAGAGGTCCCCCAGTGAGTATCGTTATAAAACCTCACAGACTGATTAATTTGCTACATACCTTTTTGCATCTTAATGAAACAAGAATTTCTGGTAACTTTTCTCTAAAATTAAATGTGGTAAATTATTTTTGATTAAGCAATTACAAGGTTTAATTAGAAGTCTGACATTGCATCTTTTGGGTGGGGATGTGCTTTGGAAGTTTAGGTCTCAACCTTGGCTCATGAGCAGCATTCTCACCTTTGAGTCCGGAAGTTGTGGAATTAAGCCTCACTCCGGAAACAGGAACCAGAATTTTTCCCTGATACGGAAGATGAGAACAAAGCTGGATGAGTGGAAGTGTGCTGTTTGGCTTGTGTCATCTCCTCCCCTTCGACTATTTTGATTTAGCCCACTTCAGGGATACAACAGATCCTTACCCACAAATAGATAACAACTCATTAATTTAAAGGTCAATTAATGCCAATGATCAATTTTCCACACTGTTCAGAGAACAGCAAATGTCTGATTTGAGGGGTTGTGCTCTCAGATGACTTTAAGAGCCCCTTTCCCTGAGTGCCAAGGCCCCAGTGTCTATCTGATGGCAGGGGTGGCTCAACATGTTTGCCTGTTTCATTTTCCAATTTTATTTTTAAACTTGCCAAATGGTATCTGAAGGTGGAGGCTGGAGTCTTCCTGAAATTCACATACCTTAATTGGACTGCAACTGTTTGGAAATTCAGAGAATATCACTGTCGATGCCTGCTCCTGGAATAATGCAAGAAACTTCATTTAACACGAGGGCCATTCTTAGGGTGGCATGGTGGCTCAGTGATTAGCACTGCTGCCTCACAGCAATAGGGACCTGGGTTCGATTCCAGCCTTGGGTGACTGTCTGTTGGGAGTTTGCACATTCTTCCTGTATCTGTGTGGGTTTCCTCTGGGTGCTCTGGTATCCTCCCACAGTCCAAAGATGTACAGGCTAGGTGGGTTATTCATAGTAAATGAGGTGTAATGGGGAATAGGGTAGATGGGGCTTGGGTCTGGGATGCTCTTCAGAGGGTCAGTGCAGACTTGATGAGCCAAATGGCCTTGATTTGCACTGAAGAGATTCTGTGAATACCAATGTCATGCTCCTGATCCAAAATTGTATCCTGAGCACAAAATCTAGATTGACATTGCAGTGAAGAAGTAGTTGCTCTGTCTTTTGAATGAGATGTTAAATTATTATCCTGAGTCACTATTTTGAAGAGGAGACGAGTTCTCCACAGTGTTGTGGCCGGTGCTTATCCCTCAACTGACATGACTTTCTGCTTATTATTTCGCTGCTGTTACCCTTTTATTTACAGCAGTAAATATACTTGAAAAGTACTTCACTTGGTATTAAGGACGTTTGAACATCTTGAAATTGTGAAAGACACTACATAAACAGGTTCTTTCCATCCCCACTCCCAACTTTGACTCTCCTTTTCTTTTCCTTAAACTCATTTCTTGTTTCATGTGCTTTGCTTGCAAAACACTAAATGCTGTCTCTACTGTAGATTAAAGTGAGCTGAACTATTTTAAATCCAATGATGACCAGTTTGAAAGCTGATATCTTGGCCTGAACTTCCAAAGTACAGCTGATATTGAACAGTATCAGCCACTGCCTTCATGTTGATCATGATTTTGACAATATACATTGCAGAGGTTCCACCCCTCTGAGTCGACTTGAAAGATTTATACCACTACATATATGTTAATCTGCTATGGAATGTTCCTAAGTGTGTCAAAATGGGTGGAAGGGAAGCTGTTTGTCTCCAGCTTAAATATTTAGAGACCATTCACCCCATTGAAAATGTGCTGGCTGTTTGAAAGAGAATTTGTGCTTGTTACATACACACTTCTATTTTTTTCCTGTCAGTTGCTCATCTTTAAATTACCGTCCAATTCTCTTATAAAATCACTGATGGAAACAGCTTTCGCTGTTTTTTTTCAGGTAGAATGTCCCAGATCCCTTCTTGTTTCCCATCAAGATCTTCTCTTAATAGTGATAACTCTAAGACCTCCAATTATTGAGCCTCTTACCGGAAGTAGTAGTTTATCTCTACCATAACCAGGCAATATTTTGAAAATCTTGACATTTTTATATATTCGTTCAATGAACTGGGTGTCACTGGCTCAGCCAGCATTTATTGCCCATCCTTAATTGCCCTTAAGATGCTGGTGGTAAGCTGTCTTCTTGAACCTCTGCACTCCATGAGGTGTAGGAGCACCCACAGACCATTTGGAAGTTGTAGGATTTTGACTCAGCAACAGTGAAGGAATGGCGATATACTTTCAAGTGAGGATATTGTGTCTTAGAGAGGATCTTGCACGTGGTGGTGCTCCTATACATTTGCTGCCCTTGTCCTTCTAGAAGGTAGAGGTCACATGTTCAAAGGTGCTGTTAGAGGAGTCTGGGCAATTTACTGCAGTGCACCTTGTAGATGGTAAATGCTGCTGCCACTGAGTGTTGAGTAGTGAAGTAAGCAAATGTTGAAGGTGATCCCCTCTAAGAGTTGTAGAGTCATAGAGATGTATAGCTTGGAAACAGACTCTTCGGTCCAACTCATCCAAGCCAACCAGATATCCTAAATTAACCTAGTGCCATTTGCCAGCATTTGGCCTATGTCACTCCAAACCCTTCCTATTCATATCCAGATGCCCTTTAAATGTTGTAACTGTATCAGCCTCCACTACTTCCTCTGGCAGCTCGTTCCATACATGCATTACCCTCTTCCTGAAAAAGTTGCCCCTTGTGTCCCTTTTAAATTTTTCCCCTATCATCTTAAACCTATGTCCTCTAGTTTTGGATTCCCCCGCCCCGAGAAAAGACCTTGACTATTTACCCTATCCATGCCCCTCAAGGTTTTATAAACTTCTATACGATCACCCCTCAGCCTCCAAAGCTCCAGGGAAAATAGCCCCAGCCTATTCAGCCTCTCCCTATTGCTTAAACCCTTCAATCTTGGCAACATCTTGAACCTTACTTGTTCCAAGGAGAACAATCCAACTTTTCCAAATGTTGACTGATCTGGTTGATTCCTTCTCCTTCATTAATAGTGTTACAATATGTGCACCCTTCAGTCTCACAGCATAGATGCTGCATGCAAATAGGATTCAGCAAATACTTCTACTATTTGTAACTTTACTTTGATATATTCCATCCAGACCAGTTGCCCACCAACTTCCAGAAATTCTCACCTTATTGGTGTGTCTTTATCAATTATTATCCAATCCATAACTTTCCTCTTCTCATTTGTATTTCATGCAAGCTTCTTAAGGTCCACTGCCTTTGTGAGAACAGATGCAAGTACTTATTTTGTACTTTAACCATGTTCTCTGTCTCAGTATTATAATTTCCCTTTGGGGCCTTAACAGATGCTACTTTATTATACCTAACTTACTCTTTATATGTTTATAAAATGTTTAGGGTTTGATTTAATAAGGTTTTCTGCACCAGAAGTTGGTTTTAGAGGAACTGGAAACAAAATTACAAAAAAATAAATTGACCAAATTCCTTAGAAATTTCAATGGTAATGAGCTCTAATGATGTCCGTTTAATTTTAATTTGTTCTGCAGGGAGAGTTTGGATTAATAGGAGCACCAGGACTGCCTGGACCAATGGTATGTACATTTTTACATCTTTAGGAAATAAACAGCACTGAGTATTAAGAATGTGCACCTTGGATTAATAAATTAGATTTATGTCCTGTGGGATTTTAATAACCTATTGCCAAAGCAATTTTCTTGTTTTGTTACTCTGAAGGGCTGTGATAATACTGTCCAGTATTGTTATGTTTATTTTATATCCATAGGGTGAAGAAGGACCACCAGGACCAAAGGGTGTGGCAGGTGTGAATGGCTCAGAGGTATGCAAGTGATAAAGAGCATAGAACATAATAAGTAGCAGCAAAAGTAGTCCCTCAGCCCCATTCTGTCTTTCAATGAGATGTTACTGATCTTCTACTTCAACAGCATTCTCCTACACTATCCCTACAACCTTTGATGTTTTTAATATGTAAAGGTATGCCAACCTGTGTATTGAACATAATGACAGAGCCTCCAAAGCTCCTGGGACAGAGAGTTCCAAAGGCTTGTCAATCTCTGAGTGGAGAAAGTTCTAAGTGACCTGCTCTTGAGAGACTGTGTCTTCTAATAGTGAGCCCTTCAGCTCGGGTAACATCAACCCTGCATCTACCCTATCAATCCGGGTAAGAATTTTATAGGTTTGAATGAGGTCATCTCTCATTCTTCCAAACTGCATAGGAACTCATAGGACAACTACCTCATAGGACAAGCCTCCCATCCCAGGGATTAATTTGGATTAGGTGCACTGATGCCTTTGCACCAAATGACATTTATGTAAATCTGATTACACTCTGTGCCATTTGTGGACTGTTACACATTCTTATCAATTTGTTGATACTCAATCATAAAATTTGTTCCATGATTTTACTACATCATGGTTCATCTTCTATCTCAATGCAGTTTTCCCACAGTATTCCCTTATCGCTTGATGTCTTTAATATCTAGAGACCTATGGATCTTTGTCTTGATTATACTGAATGACTGAATCTCCATGATCCTCTGGGGCTGAGAATTATAAAGATTTAGCAACCTCTGAGTGAAGACATTCCCCCTCATCTCTGTCCTAAATGGTCTACCTTGTGTTCTGAGACTGTTTCCCCCTAGTTTAGAATAACCCCAGCCAAGGGTAAGACACTTTCTGCATCTACTGTATCAAACTCCGTAAGAATTTTATATGATTCAATGGGATTGGCTGTCATTCTTCTAAGCTCTGCAGACTACAAGCCCAATCTCCTGAATCTCTCATTGTAAGGTAATTCCACCATGCCAGGAATCTGTCTGTTGAATGTTCATTGCATTCTTCTATGGCAAGTATATGCTTCCTTAGGTAAGGTATAAAAAAAACTGTACACAATGGTCCTGAAGTGGTCTCACTAAGACTGTATAAAAATGGAGCAGGATTTCATTACTCCTCTACTCAACTTCACTTGCAATAAAGGCCAACATACCGTTTACCTTCCTAATTGCTTGCTGCTCCTGCACACGAGTGCTCAATGACATGTGAACAAGAACATCCAGGTGCCTTGATCCATTAACACTTTCCAACCTGTTTCTATTCAAGAAATACTCCACATTTCTACTTTTTTTTCATACAAAAGTGAATAAGTTCATAGTTTTCCATGTTTCTGCCCATTCCCTTAGCCTGTCTAAATCCCCTTGAAGCCTCTTTGCATCCTCCTCACAACTCACATTCCAACTTAGTTTTGAGCCATCAGCAAATTTGAAAGCATTACATTTGGTCCCCATGTCCAAACCATTGATATAGATTGGGAATATCTGAGGCCCATGCACTGATCCTCGAAGTATCCTTTCAGTAACAATCTGCCAACTTGAGAATGACCCATTAATTCCAATTGAAACAGAGATTGTTAGGGGCAGGCAAAGAAATGTTAGAAATGACAGAAGGGTTTGAGATGATAAACGATGAAAGGTCATTTCTACTCATTGTGTAACAAGGGCACACAAACTTAGGATAGGTATGGAAACAAAAATAATTGGTAAAAATAAATACTGAAGGATGTGGAGAAACAGCAGGAAGGTAAGTATCAGACAGGGACACAGTAATTCAGAAATAAATAACCTCCTTCCACATTTAAATTCTGTGTCCAACTGTGTATTTTTTTTAAAATTTTCCTTTATCTGCTAATTTCTGGCAGACAGACATTCCTAATACTTTAATCAGAAATTTTGGTCTACAATTACAATGCCAAGTTGGAAGCATTCCAAATTGAGGCAGATGCTACAGTTTATATCTCGAAAATGAGTTAAGCAAAAAGTAAGGTCATTCCATATGATTTTCACAGGAGACAATCTTTAAAACTGCCATATAAATTCGAAAGTAATCGCAGATCCAGTTTGGTACAATTCTGCCATCTATTGGCCATCTGCTCTCATTTTGAGTAAGATAATGCAAGTTGAAGTCCAGAGAAAGCATTTTTTGGCCAGAATATGGAAAGTATCAAATGTTCAAAAATGTGCATAGTTTGATTGAAATCTTCATGAGTTATTTGTTTTACAGACTAATTGTTCAAGGCTGGTGAAGTGACCTCCTTTACTAATACATGCATGTAGAAACTCTCCACTCAGCTGACAATGCTGTTACTGGACTCCCACCCATCATTTCACTGTCCGTGATCTCTCATTTAATTACTAATCCTTGTCTTCTGGTACTCCCTTCTTACTGCCTTCTAAATAGATTCATCAGATATTTTAGTCTTTAATTAACAATGCCAAATGTGCAATCAAAATCCTCTGTTTTTTACTCTGAGACTTCTCTTCAATCCCTCCGCACCTTTTGATCCTGTCTGTTCCTGGTTCCTTGTAATCTCTGCTATGAAGCCATTTTCAGAGCCATACATGCAGAGATCATCTTGCCTTTACTATACATAGAATGAGCTTGTGTTTTTCTCTTGTTTTACCTTTTGTTCGCTGTCTGTATGGTGCCCACATTGTTGCCATGGAACCTCAATTTATAGTACATTGAGGAGCCAGGTTCATATATTTTTGTTCTGTTTTCAACAGGGGCAGATTGGGTTGCCAGGGTTACCTGGACAGAGGGGCCCTCAGGTACAGTAACTATCAAGGATTATCTCCTTTCTAAAGTTATTTCTGAATATTTAATCTCAATGCATTGAAGAAATCTTTCTTCAATCGAATGTTCATTCAGAATGGTGCTTTAATTTTTAAGAGCCATCAAACATATAATTAAAGTATATTTATTAAAGTATAAGTTTGTTTCAGGGACCACAAGGTATGAATGGAAGAAGGGGAATTAAAGGAAAGAGGGGGCATCAGGTATGAATTTACTGAAGACAAATAATTGCAAAATTTTTTTTTTATAAGTTTAACTGAGCGATTTGAATAGTGTATTTTTGAAATAGTTTATGTATTTTTCTATTAGCTTTTATATTGGCTAACCATGTGAGATCAACTAAATATTTAGACATTGACGTGTGCATAACTTAGTGTAAATATGGAGAACAGTAAGAGACAGAGGGGAGGCAGAATAATTACAATCATAGGCAGAAAAATAAGGAAAATCTCCAAAAGGGGAAAAAATAAAATGAGGCAGAGAGAGGGTAAGAAACAAATGAAGAATGTATGAAAAATGCTTGTAAATGCTCTAAAATAAAAACAGATGTAGCAACAGTGACACAATGCACCAACCTGAAACTATTTCTGGAAACTGCAAACATGTAATATTTCATGTTTTTCATGAAGATTTTATTTATATAAGTACAGATTAAACTAACAATTAGAGCTGGAATATTGGCAATGTACTACCAGCAGGGAGATGGTGTTCTTTTTAGCATTTCCATTCTAATTTAGATGGCAAATCTGGTTTGCTAATAACACCATTGTGTACCAACTATAATGAATGCAGTGTAATTGACACTACACAGAGCAAAACATACCAACAAACCTACACTGCTGAGAAGTAAAAGCGAAAGTATAATTAAGAGAAACCGGACAGTTGGCCTAATTTAAGGCTTGAGATCATGTCAAACAATGAACACCAATCTCAAGGGATTTTTGAAACTTGAAAATATTGTCTTAAATTAACTACGTACAATGTAGCAGTTTCAATAATAGGCACAGTAGGTGGGATCTGTTGCCTGTTTGAGATTTCCCTTTGCAGAAGTGAAGTGTATGTGATGGTAGTATGTCCTGTACGGCTACAATCAGGGCCATGAGGCTCTTGGCAACCAGACCTATGGTTCTGAAGAGGGACAGCAGGAGGCTGCAAGCACAACAACAAATTTGATTTTTTGTTTGCTTAACTCATTGTGAACCAAGAATGATGAGGGTTTTGTTTTCAATTTCTCAGTCCATATGTAAAGTTAACTGATTGGAGCAGTTTGGTACATTCCCTGTTGTTACTTCTTGATCCTGAGAAATACGAGTTCAAATTGACTAGATTTCTCTTTTCTTTGCTCGCTGATATTCAAAAAGATCGCAAACAAAATGTTTCTTTTCATTCCCAAGGGCCGTCCTGGATTAGAAGGACTTGCTGGTACAAGGGGGGATCCTGTAAGTAGAATATTGTTAATACATAAAGCTTTAGTTCTGATTCCACTAAGTTCACCCTGTTTCTTCATAGCATTCAAGCAGAACTGACAATTTAATTATGAAAAGCAGTTCAGAGTTCATTGTATAAGGCAGTAAATGTAATTTGCACTTCATATTAAATAATACTTGGACTTACAAGCACTATATTATAGGTAGACTATACTGGAGCCAAAAATTGTGTTAGCATTAAACAAAGAAAATGGTGCGGCAACAATCATGTATGAGATGCTCCCTTAACCACGCTTAAGAAGTTCAATTCTATTGACTCCATTACCACTGCAGAATGGTCAGGGTACATAACAAGCAACTGATACAATAGTATTCAAGATTGTTTCCATCTCACTGAGCTTGCAAAAATAATTTGTAGCAGTGAGACAAAATAAATTTGCTTTCAATGCAAGATCAGTGTTCGATTTACCAAACGCACTGACTTTACAGATTTTTGGTTCTACTTACGTGTTGTGAAGATCAAAGTTAGAGGAGTGTGTTGTCTTTCTCTGGTTCTATTACAACATGTGTACAACTGTTTTACCAAGTTACCGACATGGCCAATTATATATGTGTCATGTCAGTTTGAGAGTACACAAATCATCAGCCAGTGAGGTTTCTTGAACAATGAATAAAATTATTGGCCTGGGTATTCTGATCAAGGCCAGAAACCCTACTTCTGACCCTGATTGGATTTAGAATTACCCATTTGCCTTTTGATCTTTTCTGCGCTAGAAATCTCTGGACAGGGAGCTTCAGTTCTGAATGTGTTCATTCGGGAAGAGGTGTGCAAGAAGCTTTTCAGGAGAACGGCTGCATCAGTTTCTTCAGCTCATACACTGGGCAACCTAAAACGTTCTCTCATCAAGGTGGGAAAGGATGAGTTGTGTGGCTTCTCTATCTCAACAGCCTACACTCTCAACTACTTTCCAAACAATGTCAGATAGCTACAACTCCTGACAACCATAAACTCAGATAAGTGACTTCCAGGAAACAAGTCCAAGAAATTAGTTTAAAACATGTGACTCCCAGTAAGTTTTTATTTGTATTCTTTTTGTGACCCCTTAAAAAAATCCATATCTCTTGAACAGCCTTTTAAATTAATTGATTATCACCATCCTTTAAACACAAATTCTCAAAAATAAATAATGGAAGTGCCTTCATAACAATGTGTTGGCAAATGAAAATTGGCTAGTTTTTATGTTTTTTTTAATATTGTAGCCATTGTCATGCTTATTTTTATTTTAACCTATCCTGCTACGCATAAACCCATAGTTGACTTAATATGGATTAGAATTTATAGCTATCAACTTAAGGTGCAAGATCTAAAGATGAAATTTCCCCATTGAAATTTTATTGTAAGCCTATTCTCTTGCAAAATGTAAAAAGAATTGATGTAAATGTAATAATGAGAGAATGTGTTTTTCAGGGTGAAGATGGACCACCTGGGCCCAAAGGGGAGCCTGGTTCTGAAGGCCCAAGGGTAAGACTGTACACATATCACTTTGAATATATCTAACAATTTAAGTACTTAAATTTAACATAATATTTAGCTGCAAATCGGTTTTTGGATCTACTAATGTTTTCACTGCAGGAACCCATTCATCCCAAAATCTTCATGCATGTTCTTCGTTAACCATTCACAAATAATCCAAAGGCCATGTTCTTTCTCTAAAATCATATTTCTTCCTTCATTTTAGAAGTTCAAGAATTCTTGCACAAAAAGATACGATGGCCTTAGCCTCTATTCCTTGATGTGGCAAATCTAGTAAACAGTTTGACTGTTCAGTTCCCTTAATGATGACTTCACAACTTGAGAAAATAGGCTTTCCCTGCAAGACCCAGTCTACTCTGGTCATTTTTCTTATTTATATGTTCCATATTCTTCCTGCTGTTTTCTATTATTAGTGGCTTAATTTTTATCACATACCTCCCTTTAAATTTGTTCGCTTTCATGTCACTAGTTTTAATTTAACCTCTTTAGTAAACCATAGATGGAATTTTCTTACTGAATATTTGTTTTGAATGAAATGTCTTTCTGTTGAACATTTTACTTAGGTGAATCCCATTGTTTACATGTCATATCTTTTGGTGTATGTATCCAATCAACCTTCACCAGCATACCTCTCATACGTATGGCTTTGATTAAGTTTAAGGTTTTTGGTTCAGTTTGGATTATGATGGTTTCAAACTTTTTTTTTGCTCATTGGATGTGGATATCGTTTGGCATAGCCAGCATTTATTGCCTCCTCCAACCTGCCCTTGAGAAGGGGAGCTGTCTTCTTGAACTGTTACAGTCCATAATCTGTGGGGGTGTGAGGACAGGGGGAGATACACCCACAGCAACAGTGAAGAAATGATGATATAGTTCCAATTCAAGTTGGTATGTGGCACAACATACACAGGATAAAGTAGTCTACTTGATTGGGAGCTCATCTAACGCCTCCAACATTCACTCCCACCATCATTAAAGCACAATGGCATCTCCCAGACGGACTGCATTAACTCACTAAACCTCCTTAGATACCACCTTCCAAACCTGCAAGGTCTACCATCTAGAAGGACAGGGCAGAAGATACATGAGAACACCACCTTCTCCAAGTTTCCCTCCAAGCCACATCTTGATTTGGAACTATTGTGCCATTCCTTCACTGTCGCTTGGGGACTTGTAAGAAGCCAGCTAACCAACACATTTTCTGGCATAATTAGGGAAGGGCAATAAATGCTGGCCTATTACCCACATCCTGTGACTGGAAAAAAAATTAACCCCGCTTCGACACAAATCTAGATCTATAGTATCTTTATAAAAAGTCAGCTCATGTTATATTTCTGCAGGAAACAGCCACATTGACTCAGGATTGCTAACTTTTTCGTTGAGCTAATTTGGAACTATTCGACTTATATCATTGCATATTGCCTTTTCTAAAATAGAATCAATCTTGACCCTTCATCCTTAAAAGCTATTTTGCACATTGCACCTAAATATGTTGTGCTCACTATTTCTCAATTATTCTCCTATTGTTACATCAGTTATTTATCTGATTTCAATTTCAGGCCTTATGCATGCATTCTGTCTTCTCCTCTTAAATGCAGGGACAAATTAATTTATATCAAACGTGTAGCTTAGCTTTTCATATCCACTATGACAATGTGAAAAATGTTTAAATAACCCTTACTAGGATGCTACTGGAATAAAATCCAATTGCTAAAAAGCAGCAGTAATTTCTGTTTCAGCTGTCCAAGTAGGATGAACCAGAGCTTAATGCAGCTTTGCACAAATAGGCTTTTATTGTGTGATTACCAAGCATTGCTAGACGTTGAATATAACAGATTACAGCATTATTGGGCGCAAGTTTACAAAAGATTGTTAAAATGAGAATAACTGAGAAGTCAAAAGGACTATATTGCCTTTGCAGTAAATGTGATGATTTGTGGCTAAGTATAAGTTGCTCCTAAAGTAATCCTCTTACACAAGCTACACCTGAATATTCAATCCTGTAAGAATGCACTGGTCAATTGTCAAACACTTGCTTTATGAGTGAACGGATACTAGTGTGCTGTTCATTTGAATTCTTAATTTAAACTTCTTATAACTGTGCTGAATCAAATTACTATATCTCTTTCAGGGCGTGATTGGAATGCCCGGTATCAGAGGTCCACCAGGCGAGCCAGTAAGGTTGATTTTTAATTATTTCACAATGTAGCAATTAATGTAGCAATGTAGCAATGTACCTGTGATTGCTTCAACATTATTATCGAAGGTTATTCTCAAATATAGATGAAAGTATTAGGGGTGGAATCTTCCCAGGATCTGAATGATGCGGGCATTGTTGAGAATGTTGGGAAAGTTGCGTGAGATGGCCAGCGAGGAGTTCTCAATGACAAATGCAAGGAAGTCCCATTTTCCAACAAAGTGTTGAATGGTGAGACGGGATTCTCACTTGTGAGCAGCTGGAGACTGATTAGCACACCTAATCTCTCCTCATTAATATTCAGTGCCCCATTCTCCGAACCATTGGATAGAAACTAGATGGTGATCATTTGTGACCTGTAAGTCAGAGTGGGTACCTGGTGCCTCCAGCTTGCCACTTGCTCCTCTGGACTTCTATTCTTGGACACCAGGAAACGACACTTCAGGGCAACTCCATGGGTAGCGACTGTAAGCGCCTCATGTCCACAGACCTGTGCGTCTGAGACATACAAGCCTCACTACATCCTCATGGCATACTCTTGATTCATTTGCAAGATAGTTCTGCACTTCCACACTGTGTCTTGGAGCTCACTGGCACCTTTCATTGGAATGCCTCTTTGAGGACACTTTGTATGCTGGGATAAGCACCAATGTAAGAATTCAGCCTGGCTGCATCAGAGGACTGCTTACACTCTGTCTAAGCATTACCAACCTTGTGCCTACTTTGATGCTAACAGCATCCCTGCCTTGTCTTGCTTTCACTTTTAGTTCTTTGCCTCCTCAGCAACAGCATAATTTTTACTGTCTTGCCTTAGTGCTTAGCACAGACACAAAGCCAAGAAGCTTTTCGTGTTTGTTCCAAATGACACCACTTCATCTCATTTCTTTGTGACAAAGTCACGCTGCAGCCCAGGCATTAGGTTTAAGCATGAACGATTGTACGTACATTTTATTGACAGACCCATATCATAATGCAGCTGAAGTCAGCAATAGAAAAGGGGTTCCATTCTATCAATGAAATAAAGTTAACTGTGATCATTGGTATCACATCTTAGACATCTGTGCCAGGTACCTGGGAGCTGCCACAATGTCTGTATCATTGAGAACGCTCATGTTCCAGATGTGTTATAAGGATGGTCACTGGGAGACAAGGATAACTCTCTACAACCATGACTGTTGACTCTATTACACAAACCCCTAACTAAGGCCAGACATAGAACCAATGCCATCCATTCTTTGACCAGGGCCATGATAGAACACTTGTTAGACCACCTGAAGATGAGATGCTGATACTTGGATCAGTCCAGGGGATGGGGGAGGGGGGAGCTGATATCAGTGCCAGATATACCAATGAGCTTGCATGGTTATTACCTAACACCCAGTTGCCAAAACCATTGCCATTGTAAGTACCACCAAATGTTAACTTATTCTGGTTCTGTTGCAGGATCCTTCACTTTGTACCTTGAGATAATTGGAATGTTCAATCATTCCAGTTGTTCCTGATCTTCGACATGTTATTCTGCATAAATGCTGAGGAAAGGCCTGGTAGTTCTTGACAAGTGTGGGACAAAACTGGCAGATTGTACCTTAGGTTATCTGTGCATCAAGTTAGGGCTGGACCAAGGTGTCATAGACAAGGTTAAAAGTAAGTTGCCCACTGATTCTCTCAGCTTAGCGAATGGCGTGTAGCGTGTGAAAACCCAAAGGACAGAGACAGAGTAGTTCAGAAATCATTTGGAGGATTAAATATAGTGAAGCCTGGCAGTTAGTAATCTGAGGGTATTATTACAGGAAATCTTCTTAAAATATCAAAGCTCTAGGTTTTCCAATTGGTCACAGGTACAAGCATGAAATCTTGCAATATTGATTTAAGACATTCTGGAGCATGCACACCTAATTGAATCATGTACAAGTTCTTTTGTGCTTCACTAGAAGGAAATATCACCTGTTCGTCTCCATCAAATAAAAGAAAGTTGGACAATTATTTGATGATTCAATCAAAATTCATTCACATTATTTTGAGATTGCTAACAATGGCTTTAATACTTTGACAGGGGTCAAGAGCATCAGATGGTGCACCTGGGGACCCTGGAGAGAAAGGGGATACTGTACGTATCAAGAGATTAATTCAACTTTTGCTTTAACTGTTATTTGTGCACAAACATGTGATGATATTTTCAAATAAAACTGATTGGGCTGGCTTATATCCTGAACACTTGCTCACAGACATTCTATGGGGCATTTGCATGGAACATATTGTAAATTCAAGATCTAAATGTGGAGAACCTTCTGCAGGACATCTGTGACAAGTGTGATCAAGTAAACAACAGTGTATCTTCTTAACGAACCAGACTGAAGCAATGCAAAGTCTGAGTCAAGAAGTGTCAGAATATTTAATTCAATATTTACTCACACACAAGAGGAGCGATGGAGAATGAAAGAAAGATTGGATTTTGAGAATGAAGGTTTAATAAAAACAAAATAAGAAATGACTTACCTTCTTAATTTTTAGTTGTAATTAAAACTTGAAGGAATCAACCTCACATTTAATCTGCCTGCACTGCTCGCAAAACAAAACTTTTCACTGTAGTTAGGTACATGTGACAACAATACATCAAATCAAATCAAATCACATTTGTAAAATATCATATTCAGCACCACAGATGTTATTTGATATTCATTATGACTTCTTGTAGTATTAAAAGTGCACTTAAACTGGAAAGCTCAAGATTGAAATTGATCAGCAAACCCCAACCCATTATCCATATTTTTCTTTAAATTATGTTTGAAATTCCTTTGTTATCAGTGCATCAAAATTAAAACAATTGTAAATTTAGCGTATGAACCATTTAAATTAATATAATCTTTAAAATGTTGATCACTGGAAATTTAAAGGAAACCTTTGATCCAAAAGATTTACATTTTGAAAACAGAAAAGATGTTCATATGTTAAGTTATGAAGCTTTGCATGTGTTAAAATGATTAATGAGGCTAGGATGGTTGCAAAATTAAAGTGGCTCTTTCTAAATGTACTGAAGTGAATTCAATTTGCTGCATTATGTAATGTTATATTAGTTTTCCAAACATCAACTTACATATCATGTTGGAAATTTGGTATACACCATTATAAACAGCATTCCTCCTAACTTTTTTGTTCTTTCACACGGATCTCTGAGGTCCATACATGGTCGTGATTTCTGGAGCCAGAATTTAATGCTGTGATTCATGTCGGCGCGCTGTGCACAGAACATCATGCAGCTTAGTGGCAATGTTACAAATAAAATGTTTCAATGCAATGCTAGCAACAAGGATTATCCACATTGCTTGTCTCTTTAAGCTGCATTGATTGCGGATTTCCCACTTTTCAGCAAAATAACTGCTCATTTAATATGAGGAAATAGGACAGGAACAAAGAATAATCGACCAGACCTCCAAATGGCATTGGAACTGTCCAACTGATTCCAGTTGTAGGAAAATCTACTCACTTTTCTGCCCCTGCTTTTTGATGGCTGTCTACCATTGCTGATTACAGGAGCTTACATCATAAAAGAAAAAGCTTCAGTGCAGTATAGGGCAATTGTAACCATGTTCCTTATGAGATCAGAAGAACTGGGAAAGCCCATGAAGGGCAGCAGACAGACAGTATTGCCCTGCTCCTGTGATGCTGCTTGACCTGCTGTGTTCATCCAGCCCCATGCTTGTTATCTAGTATTGAACTGTGTGATAAGTTTAATATACTCTTTAGAATTTTACAGGTATTACGTTTTTAAGAAAATATTTCTTCTATTTCTTTTAAACATATAATGTTATCATTGACTAATTTTAATTTTTTAAATTTATAAACATTGAATAAATTGTATTTTAATAATTCTAAATGTATAAAGTCTTGGTTATTTAACAATCAATGTTATTTATACATTCCTGGACAATGAGTGTCCGTGAGTGAAGTAAGTGGCAAGGGGGTAGGGAAGAGGTAAGTGATGAGGAGGTTTCGGTGGGACCTGGGTAGACTGGCAGCTGAGTAGGATGGAGGTGCTTAGGTGGTAATGTAGCAAGTGGATTGGGTGGCAAGCGAAATACATTCATACATTTTATAATGGCTGGTTTACCAGAGTCAGGTGAGTCCTGCTGAAACTTGCCTTCACTATAGTTTGTGACAACCGTTAAACACAATACTTGGAAAATGATATCAGAAGTGTGATGCTGAGATCGAGAGAATGTTCAGAGTTGTAAGAGAACCAGCTGTTGCAAAAATAAAGCAAGGAAATATTAAAACAACAACATTTGCAACACTGAATCAGAATGGCTGTGAGATTCCCATTCCCTTTTGTTTTGTGAATGAAAGCAGATGTGAAACATAATTAGAATATGTTCTAGTCTCAGTGAAAAAACAATAAACTAAAATAAAATAAAATAAAATAAAATAAAATAACTATGGAGTTGAATGAAAAGGATTAGTAAATATGAATGATTTCCCTGTTATCAGTGCTGGGAAAAGAATACTACGAGCTGCATTGCACCCAAAACTTCCCTGAGGAACAGAGAACCCAAACAAGAGATTTTGAAGTCATACTTTGAACCTTCTAGGAATGTTGATGGGAAGTTTGTTTACTTTTCAGGAAGCTGAACGAAAGTAGCAGTTTTCTAACTACATTCTAGATGTCATTCAGGAGATATAGGTGGTTTTATATGTTGTTTGATATTTGCACTGCACTGGAGGAGTATCAGTGCAAACAGCATAAGACATTCTTCCTGGAGTCACAGCTATTGTAGATGATCTGCTAGTGTGTTGATGTGGAGATTGTGGACATCAGTCTGAACCTAATGCAAATGCTACAGAGACCTTATCAGGTAACAATACAGTGCAGAGCTGGAGAATCACAGCAGGCCAGGCAGCATCAGAGGAGCAGGAAAGCTGACGCTTCGGGTCAGGACCCTTATACAGAAATAGACCTGAAGCTGAACAACAGAGAGATGCAATTGAAGGTGCCTGAAATCAAGTACACAAGTCATGGACCCTACCTTGATGAGAACTGTAGCAGAGATGCAGCAACCAACAGATATGAACACAGTGCACAGTTTGTTGGATTCATGGACTGTCCAGCAATGTTCTTGTGTAATTTGTCATGAGTGTGTTAACACCTACAAAAGCTCATTACTAAAGGCGTGCTGTCATGCTGGGGCACAGAATAATAAGCAGCTTTCCATCAAATAAGAGAATTGGCAATGACAGCTTTATGTGTTCCAGAGATCATCAGGTTAGCAGGGACATTGAATCTGAGAGACAAGCTTCTTGCTCTGATAAAATGTTCTCCACAGGATCAATACTCTCCAGGGAAGGCACACCATCCCAGGAATGAGCAGATACTGTACAAACTGAGAACAACAACTCTTAATGTGGCATGTTATTAAAAGATATGGGCGCTTTAGAGATAATGGGTAAAATGTATTTGCAGAAAGTGTGACAATGGGACTGACTAGAATTGACACAGTTGGCTAACGAATGATCTTCTTTTTGACCACTTAAACTGTGTCACTGGTCATTGCAAATGATACAGCATGCAATTTATTTTCTGTAAAGGTAGACGTTTGGAGGAAAATATTCGCACAGACTGCACTGATTGGCTTTCTATAGTTCCGAGACCATTTCCTTATAACTTGCTTTCATTTCAGTTTGTAAGTCATTAAACTCAATGGCCCAAATCTTCTGACGGCCACTGGCGTTATTCCAGCGTATCGGGACCCTGAGTAACTTCCATACAACCGTGCAAACAAGGAACAAGAGAAAGCCGCTGAGCCCTTTGAACCTGCTCTGTCTTTCAATAAAATCTGATCTGATTTTAACCTCAACTCCCCATTCCCGCATACCCCTGAAAATCTTACATCCACTTGGTAATCAAGAATCTAAATGCCTTAAAAATGTTTAAATCAAACAGAGGGAGTCCTTATCGAAGTCTCCTCTCTGAAATGTAGAGCTCTCTTCTTTTATAAAAATGAAGGGAAGGAGTCACAATCTTTATGAGATTGCTACACCTCTGAAAATCCAAACCATTACTTGAAACATTAACCAAGGAGTAAGGACAGATTTTAATCCCTCTAACCTTTCCAAAGTAACTATTTGGGTGGAATGCTTGTCAGAGGGTTAGTGTGAACTCGATGTGCTGAATGGCTTGTTTCTATACTGTAGGGATTCAATGATTCTATTAGTCACAACTGTTTAAGTCTCTGACTGTGATTCAGAGTTAGAGGTGCTTTTAGGGTTCTAGATGCTGAGTAATTGCCAGAAGTTTGAACTTTCTGGACAATTTCCTCATTGTTAGCCATGCTGGGACTTCCACATAGTCCCAATGCCCATCTCCTGCTGCAAGGATTGTCTTCCTATCAGAAGATGTGGGACAATCACTACTTTAACCCTTAACAGTTTCAAACCAGACCTGTACGTGCAAACAGCAACACGTACAAAACTACACTAAAATTGCCTTTACCTTCCGAATCACACTTGAGCACCTCAGTGCTGTGTCATGTTGATTCAACAGGAACTTCTCATAAACTGAAAGCATTTACTAGTGTTGATCCAACTTGATAATAGGGTTATAGGGAAAGAGTAGGTGAGCACATCTAATTGGTTAGAGGGGCTAAATAACATTTTCTCTGCTACAGGCATAATTTTCCCCTTCCTGGAAGAGATTGAAATGATGGAATGAGTTGGCAGTGGAGGGAGTTGGCACCCCATATGTTCACCCTCACATTTTAAAAATAGAGCAGAGATTCATACCCATAAATTCTGATTGTCGGAACTCACCCCATCTCACTTAAAACTTTTCTTCAACTCTTAACTTATTTCCTTTTTAAATGCTCAGATTAGCTTGGCTTTAATAACCTTTATGCAAAAGTCAGGGTCTCATTTTTCCTTTTAATATTTATTGCTCCTATGAAAATTGTGGAATAATTTTTCTGGACTTAGACATTTGCATGCCTAGAAAAGAGAAAATTTTGCTTTATACCTGATGAGGTAAGAATGAGGCTGCAGAATATATTCAGTAAGTTGGGAAAAGTGAAAAAGGGAATTAAAATAAGGAATTAAAGAAGGATATCTGTTGTACTCATTTTGAAAGGCCCACCACAGATTAGGATAATTTAGTATTTACTTAAGAAGTTATCTTTTAGCGGAAGTCAGAAAAAGTGGTCTTGGGAATAATTTGAATTAACAATGGCATGATCTACGTTGAGGTGAAGCAGATGTAGATTCTTGTATCTACCAAAAATTTGAAGATTGACTATTTTAATTCAGCCGAGAAAATTTGGCTGAAAAATTTGGAATATAGTCCCTACTTGTTGTTCTAAAGATTATATTGTGCATTGAAAAATGTATTGATTCCAATGACTGCACCACTCAAGTTAACATGTTCCAAAATAATGTGTAGTAAAGGTTTTACATTGCAAAAAGGATGACTGTCAAGTGGTAACCAACTGGAGCCAATGAGTTTCAGAATTTCCACCTCAACAGAACTTTACTTAAAAATTTCTGCATATTATTTAATCCAGAAATAGAGACATTACAACATGTTACTTTAAGTCTTTAAACAAGAAAAGAAATGATGGAATATCTGATTGATGAATAATGAACTTTATTATTTTTAGGGGCCATCTGGGTCACCAGGTAAAAGAGGATTTCTAGGACCAAGAGGGCCACCTGGAATTCCTGGAAATTTTGGGCATAAGGGACAGCTTGGAGCAGTTGGACCTGACGTGAGTTCCCCAGAAAGATTGTACACGAAATGAATTGAAATTGTTTATTCATCTCTCTTTATTTCACAGACATAAAAATCTATATACCTGTAATTTTTTTACTTGCTCGTGGAACGAACACTTGTCAAGGTTCGTCCTACCTGTATCCATACTGTATCAAAATGAGGAGTCATTGTACTACTCATCTTTTCTATTTTGTACTGAAGGCTTCAAAACTGTGGATCAACATACCCCATTACACTTCTCTTCATCTTTCAACTTAAAACCCAAAAGGTCCTGTCACCTGTCCATTATTTCGTTTGGTTCATCACATTTATTGAAATCCCACTCCTGTAGTGTGAGCTATGGGCTTTTACTTGAGTTTCTGAGTAAAGGATGAACATTGAAGTGGAGGCAGCGGAGTAGTGGTAATGTCACCAGACTGGTAATCAGAACCTCAGGCTAATGCTGTAGGAACATAGAAAATAATATACTTTGAATTCATTAAAACTCTGGAAATAAAAACACTATTCTATTGGCGACTATGTATAAATTTTTGTAAAACCCCACCTTTTTAACTAATATCCTTTAGGGAGCAAATCTGTCACTCTTATCAAGTCTGGCCCGCGTGTGATTCCAGACCCACAGCAATGTGGTTGACTTTTCACTGCCCTCTAAAATGATCCTAACAAACCACTCTGATCAGGGAGCAATTAAGGAATGGGCAAAATGTTCTGGCACACCTATTGATGCCCACAATCTGTGAATGACTGAAAGTAAAAACACAGACAGGTCAAATATACTTCACTCATAACTATCTTGTAGGGAAAAAAAAAGTCACTTTACACCTAACATTGTTTAATACTCATTTAAAAGATTTTGTTTTCCCCTATATTGAAATTAATATATGTTATTGTTGTTATAGAGTCTTGTCATTATGAGCAGAATTGTTTCAAATATTATATTTTGTTTTGCACATGAATCTTTGTATTGGATGGTTGAGAAGTACATGTTGAACATTATTGGAGATGAAAACCTACACTTTGTTCCAGTAAGGTGTCAGTAATTCTGAATTTTTACACAATATCCTATGCAGAACTGCAAGCATTTTACAATTCTGCGTCATCAACACCTTAGCAAAGGTGGACAACTGCATGAACATAATACAGCTGTAATGCAATGGTACAGCTCTCGTGCATAATTTCTCCCTTGATACATTGCATTTTGCAAAGTCAAGTGATGAAATTGGAAGTTCCTCCACAATACATTTTGATTCAAACTTCCGTATATGCAGACGGCTTTAATTTAAAAAGAGAGCTGGAATTTTGGTAGAAATCCAGGAAACCTCTTGTAGAAATTTAATTCCAAAGTGTGTAGTGAAGAGGAAAGGTTTAATACACCCAGTTTAGTTGGATAAATTTTAGCTCACATAGATGACAACTATGATCAATTATTTATTACCTTTTATTTGATCGTGTTGCCCTTTAAAGAATTTTGAGTGTGTAATATTTTGATGCATTGCATGGCTATTTCCTCTCTTAGAGAAAAATGCGTAATTTGTCATTTGTTTAATATTCATTTTGTAACCATTATTTCAGGGTGAAGACGGCGTCATGGGTCTTAAAGGACAGCAAGGACCTGTAGGACCCAAGGTCAGTTTGGAGAGGTTCTGATGTAAGCTCTCATAAGAACTGAAGTTTAATAATCAAAATCAGTGAGAAAACCTAAATGTCTGTGTTTTTACTGACCGTGTGGTACTAGAAACAATTTGAACAGCTCAATTGTCTGCTTTGCACTGTAATTGAAATGAATTGCTGGGGAGATTTTCCCACTAGTGCCCCTTAACATTGGTGGAACAGTTGAAGAAACCTCAGATAAATCGTGTTAACGTTATTCATGCCACTTTCCAGAGTTTTCAGCAAAGTTACGGAAGACAAGCAGGACAACATGTAGGAAGTCAAATCCATACCTAGATAGAATGATCCTATGCAAATTGGTCAAAATGGATTAGAAGAACCTAAAAAATCTTGAAACCACATGCAAGAACACAAGATCGAATTCTCTAGTGTGCGAATAGTGGTAATACTCTTATCCCTGTCCATCTGATGTATTATACTTAGTCAAAAATCCAATTCATCACTGTCTAAGTAACTGAATATATTGTACTTTTTTTAGAAATGCATCTTATCCCATTTTTCTTTACCCCATTCTGACAGTAGGATATTACCAGAATTACTTTGTACTTTACATTGTATTAGTTTGGCAAATATGTGCTTGTTTCACTATAAGGTTACGCGAGATTTGATTAGTGGAACAGGTGAATTACATTGATCAAAATGTAAGTCAAGACGTTATTTCAAAAAATCCCTGTTAGTTTTAATTTGTCTGATATACAGCACAAACCTTGTAAGCGCAAATCACATTCATCCAAGTTTCAAAAACGCAGGAATGAATTAAGAAAATGCTGGACACACTCAACACACCAGGCAACATCTGCAGTGAAAGGAAGGTAGTGTTGATATTTCTGGGTGAAGATTTTTCTTACCAGTTTGAATAGATGGACTTTAGCCCAAAACATTAACTCTGCTTTTATTTCCTCCCCAAATGCTACACCACCTGCTGAATGTTTCCAACGTTTTTGTTATCATTTCAGATTTTCAGTCCAGGTATCTGCAGTAATGCTTTGTGCTAGGGAGCTTGAGATCGCATTGGCAAACACCAGTGCTTAGGGGACCTCAGTGTATCTACTGGGGCTCCCGGGATTTAATGGGCCATCAGATTGTAGTTTACCAATTTAGAAGCATGTTGAGATAGATCATCCTCCAGTTATGGGATTGGCAATCACAGGTTTACTCCTATAGTTCCCTTCAAAGTTTCAGCCTGTTGCATCAGCCATCCGTACCTGTTGGGTATTACCTGGTTTAAATGTCAGGTTTGTTCCAATTTCCCAACAAGTGGGATCAAAACACAGGCTTCTTTTGTTTTCTCCTCCCTTAATTAGACAAGAGAATAATTACTATTACTGCATTAACCAAATTAAAATTATAAGAATATGAATTACATTAAGCAAAATCATAAGGTTTGTACTGGATAGTATCAGAGAGGATATTGGCAGATGAAGTGTAATGTGGACAAATGTGAATTTGTTCTTTCTGGCAGCAAGAACAGGAAAATAGTCTGCTATTTAAATGGAGAGAGATTGGAGGACTTAATGATGGGAAGGGATCTGACGGTCCAAGGATATTTTGCAGGTGCAGCAAACGATTAGGATATTGGCTGGAATGTGATAGCAAGGGATTGCTGAGACTATACCTGGAGTGTTGTGTCCAAATTTAGTCTCTTTGTTTGTAAAAGAAAATGCTTTTGAAGCTATTTAGAAAATATTCACCTGACTTAGTGCACATACATGAATGAGAAAGGTTTGGAGGCTTATGGACCAGGAGCAGGCAGGTGGGACTAGTTTAGTTTGGGATTATGTTCAACATGGATTGGTTGAACCGAAGGGTCTGTTTCTGTACCATATGACTCTATGACTCTTTCCTGGTATAGAAGGCTTGTCTTGTGAAGAAATGTAAATGGGTTAGGCCTATATTGGTTGACATTAGAAGAATGAGAGGTGCTGTTATTGAAACATACAATATGTTGAGGGGACTGGTTAGGGTGGACATCAGAAGGATGTTTCCTGTCATGTGGGAGACTAAAACTGAGGAATATTGTTTAAGTATGAGAGATCTTCCTTTTAGAACATAAGTGATCATTTTAAATCTTACTGAAGATTGATAAAGTGTGCAATTCTCTTTCCCAGAAGATACTGGATGCTGGGCCTTTAAATTTATTCAAGGCTTGGCCGGATAGAGTTTTGGTAGATAAAGGAGTTAGGGCTTATAGGGTTTGGTGAATAGGAAAATGGAGCTGGGATCAGTAGATCAGCATGGTCTTATTGAATGGCAGAGTGGCTGGAAGGGAAAGATGGCCTATGTCTGCTTCTATTTCCCAGGTTGCTCTAATATACTTAAAAATAGTCATAAGAATTAGAAAGAATTTACATTCTCTCCAAATGCTGTTTCTTTTTTGTTATCCATCTCAGGGCAACAGAGGATCTGATGGTCCCAAAGGAATTCAAGGATCCAGAGGGCACAGGGTTTGTATGTTTTGGAAAAAATGCTTTGAACGGGTAAGCAGTTATATGATGGGAGAAAGCTCTACCCCATATATAATATGTATCACATGGTATGCTGTGTATTATAAGGAAATATTTTTGTTGTTTTCTATGTGCCTGTTTATTAGACAGCTTCTTTCACCGTCAGCTCCTATGATCTCACTTTTCCACATGGTCTGTCCTCTCCTTGCTATTGAAGTCTCTCTCACTGGTATTGTGAGTGGACAAATATTGTCAATATAAGTTATTCTGTTTGAATTTCCACAAGTAGGCCTCCAACAGAAATTCTTAATTAATGCTTCTGAAATATTTTTTTGTTCACATGGAAATGTTGATTTTGGAGACAGAAGTAAAGCATTTACCGGGAACCTTGAGTCAATGACTCTTGAAATAAAAGCAGAAAATGTTGGAAAAACTCAGACTGTCTGGTAGTATTTGTAGAGAGAAGCAACAAAGGTGACGTTTCAGATTAGTAACTCATTCTAATGAAGGATCATCAGAGGATTTTATCATGAAATGTGAACTATTTGCATATGTTTCTACTGTTGGCTAGATTTGCGCTTGGCCAAAGACTCGAAATGGTGTTTTTCACATCAAGTTACTGCTGACCAAACAACATGGCATCCTCTTCAAGCCATCCTGTCTTAAACAGTACTTAATTGATCACTTCTGTTCCCTGGTGTTTTAAAAAAATGAACAACTTTTTCCAAAACTATACAACAGTTGAGAATACCTTGCTGAAGTGAACAGATTTTCTGCTAGTCATTAGTCTGCAGTCCCTTTTGATCAATTATTTAAATTGATTGTGTTTTCTTTTTAAAAACAGGGGCGCGTAGGTCAGCGAGGATTAGTAGGATTACCTGGACCAGCAGTAAGTGAAATTGCTAGATTTACTTTGTTGAAATATGTGTATGTGGAAGAGTATGGGTGACAATGATGAAGCAAGGCATAATGGCTTAATACAGCACAAGGTCAAAATGGTCAGAGAATTAGAACCTTATAATGCACTCCAGAAGGTCTTTTGGCCCATTGTGTCTATGCTAGTTCTAGTAACATCTCCATGATATTGTGTGTTATTTCTCAACATCAGATACATTTTATTGAAATACTGTAAAATCTCAACTTCTGTGATGATAACAAAATGAAGCTATTATTTTGAACCTAGTGTGCTGAGCACTGTAGTTCAAAAGTTTATTTTGTAATCACAATTAACCAACTAGAAAATAATCTCTGACATCAATGTGATCAGTTTATCACAATTGTAATCTTAATTTCAGGAAGGTTTGGTTGCAAATAAAATATATTTACTTCTGGCTCCCTGCACAAGAGTGAATAATTTGGGTTGCATCCTGCAATAAAAATAACAAATTAGACCACATCATTAGTAATTCAGAGGTTCTGCTTTGTTCAGATTGACGTAAAGGCAGTTCTGACTGTTCACCAAAGTGACTGTCAGAATAATTCTGGAATCAGTTCTCTTTAATTTCGTGAGCCCTCTAAAGCTAGGGAACACAATTCCCTCTTTAGGAAACTATCCCATACTCTTTTTAAGTTCACATGGGCTGCAGAAAATCTCCAACCTACTGCAAAAACATGTTTGAGAAGTTTCCATTTGCTTTTCTTTCCAACGGCATGGAAGAGCATGGGGTTAAAATTGACCTTGCAACCATCGGATAAAATTCACCATGCAATCTATCCTTGACCCTGTCTGATTTTCAATTCCAATGAAGCCAATGGTAATTAGAATTGTGTGTTGGATAAAATGCGACGTTGACTGATCTGAATCTTCTTGAGCAGGCAGGAAGGTCTCCTTAACAAGATCTGCTGAATCAAATGCCAATCAGGCATTGGTGAAGCCAACCATAGTTGACCTTCACTTGGATTTAAAACCCCGGAGGTGCAGGTCCCTCCAGATGCTGGCCAGTTAGAGGCTTAGCAGTTCGATGGAGGAGGCTAGGGTTGCTGCTAGTAGGGGACCCATACTTTTGGAGGACCAAGGTAGAAGTGATATGTATGGGACACTGGTTTCTGGACATGGGGCTTGCAAGATTCAGGGGTCGAGAAACAAGGGCAATGAGGGGTAGCGTCAATGAACATTACCTGCCTTATTTCCAGTATCTTGATGAGGCACTGATTGCTTTTGATAAAAAGCTCCCCCTGCTAAAATACAATGTGATGGCTGGGTACCAACTACAGGTGGCTTCTGGCTGGGGTAAAGTATTGCCACCAACCCTCCTTCCTGTGCCAGCTGGAGGCACTGTTCAGTAGTATGTGGTGGAGGTTGGGCCACAAATAAATCTATGCAGAAGAGGCTGTTGGCACTGAAAAGAAGATGCAGCCTACTTCATCTCAACACCAATTACAGCTTACACTAACTTTTAGGTATATTAGCCATTATTAACAAAAAGAGAAAAGCCATGCCACATTAGGACAGTTCCATGTGCAGCTGGGTTAATCCATACAGAGGAGGGCTAATGACCTTGAGTGGTCCTTACAAGGCAATTTACAAGTCTCAATTGGCAGGGGCACAGGGAGGTTGATCATGACTCTTTTCACACGGAACATAACTCTGGTGGAGGCAGGAATATTTTGGTATGTCTGTGCCCCACCTAATTAAACAAAAACAGGAGATGCTGGAGATACTCTGCAGATCTGGCAGCATCTGTGGGAAGAAAGCAGGGTTAACATTTCAAGTCTGGTGACTCATCATCAGTACCTAATTAAGTTGCCTTTCCACCTCCAAACTCATTATCTTTGGGAGCACAAACTTCCACCCGCTAATGTCTGATCTGACCTCCCTCTCCAAGTTAACCTTCAACCCTGTCTCCTCTTTTAAAAACACGGGCATCAAGTACAGAACTACCTTTACACACTACACATTAATACGTGCAGTACTTTTTGTGGCTAACCTTGGTATGGCAAGTCTAAACACGCAGGCTGACGAGAAAATGGTAGTGATTCTGCTTCAAAAGTAAATACTTGCTATATATTGATGTACACTATCTTACTGTTGAGTTTTCTTTTTAGTTTACTCACATTAATTCCAATTTCGTCAAACAGTATGGACATTTTCACAAAAACAAAGTTGCTGGAAAAGCTCAGCAGGCCTGGCAGCATCTGTGAAGATAAAAACAGAGTTAACGCTTCGGGTCCAGCTGAGGAAGGGTCACCGGACCTGAAACGTTAACTCTGTTTTTTCCTTCACAGATGCTGCCAGACCTGCTGAGCTTTTCCATCAACATTATTTTTGTTCTTGATTTGCAGGATCCACAGTTCTTTTGGTTTTTATTTAGACATTGTCACAATTCAAGACTGCTGTTTGTAGCTTTTCAATTATTTTCAGCCATTAATCATTACGGTGTCTCAATTATTTTATCCTCTTGTTTCCTATGCAATTTGATTTAAAATATGTTTTCATCTCCACAGGGATTAAAAGGCCAGCAAGGAATACCGGGTCCTGAAGGAAAGCCTGGTACACAGGTTCCCATTCTGTACTTTTAATACAGATTACAACCATTTTACATTCTCCGTCTTTAACTTTCACTTGTTATTCGATTGGTTTGTGTTGTAGATAAAAGTTACTTTTGTTTTCATTGTAGACTTTGTTTTGGGACTGTTCAATTTAACTCCAAGTATGTATTCGCCGAGAGGACAAAAAGTACCTGGATAATTTTGTGCTCCAAATCTGAAAGAATTACAGTTGCCTTCCAACATACAATAACAGACATAAAGTATCAAATCAGAGAAAGCATTGTGATGTTAATGATGAAGTTAATGGAGGAACACAGCAGGCCAGGCAGCATCAGAGGAGCAGGAAAGTTGATGTTTCGGGTCGGCACCCTTCTTCAGAAATGGGGGAAGGGGAAGGGAGTTCTGAAATAAATAGAGAGAGGAGGGGTGGGGCTGGGGAAGGTAGGTGGGATGGTGATAGGTGAGTGCAGGTAGGCAGTGGTAGGGATTGGTCAGTGAGGTGGGAGGAGCGAATAGGTGGGCGAGAAGATGGACAGGTTGTGTCAGGTTATGTCAGGTCAAGGAGGCTGGAATGAGAGGGAGCATTGGTCATGGGATGAGGCTGGGGTTGGGGAGATTTTGAAACTGGTAAAGTCCACATTTCGGCCATTGGGCTGTAGGCTCCCAAGACGGAATATGAGGCGCTGCTCCTCCAATTTTCAGGTGGCGTCATTGTGACACTGGAGGAGGTCCAGGATGGATATGTTACCCAGGGAGTGGGAGGGGGAGTTGAAATCGTTTGCGACTGGAAGGTGTTGTCATTTGTCACGAACAGAGCGCAGATGCTCTACAAAGCAGTCTCTGAGCCTCCGCTTGGTTTCACCAATGAGAAGGAGGCCACATCAGGAACAGCTGATGCAATAGACCACATTGACGGATGTGCAGGTGAACATCTGTCTGATGTGAAAGGTTTGTTTAGTGCCTCCGTATCCAAAGTATCATTCTCCCCCACTTCTGCCACCTACAATACGACCCCACAACCAAAGAGATATTTCCCTCCCCACCCCTATCTGCCTTTCGTAGGAACCACTCTCTCCATGACTCCCTTGTCTGCTCCACACTCCCCACTAGCCCCACCACACCCGACACCTTTCCCTGCAACCGCAGGAAGTGCTACACCTGCCCCTACAACTTACCCCTCACCCCCATTCAAGGCAGCAAACAAATCATCAGACAGAGCTTCACCTGCACATCCGCTGATGTGGTCTGTTGCATCGGCTTTTCCTGATGTGGCCTCCTCTACATCGATGAGACCAAGCAGAGGCTTGGAGACCATTTTGTAGAGCATCTGCGCTCTGTTTGTGACAAACGACAACACATTCTGGTTGTGAACCATTTCAACTCCCCCTCCCCCTCCCACTCCCTGGGTGACATGTCCATCCTGGGCCTCCTCCAGTGTCACAATGACGCCACCCAGAAACTGGAGGAGCAGCACCTCATATTCCACCTCAGGAGCCGACAGCCCAATGGCTGAAATGTGGACTTTACCAGTTTCAAAATCTCCCCACCCCCAGCCTCATCCCATGACCAACCCTCCCTCTCATCCCAACCTCTTGAACTGATTCAATTGTCCATCCTCTCTCCCACCTCACTGAATAATCCCCACCACTGCCTACCTGCACTAAGCTATCACCATCCCACCTACCTTCCCCAGCACCACCCCTCCTCTCTCTATTTATTTCTGAGCTCCCTTCCCCCTTCCCCATTTCTGAAGAAGGGTCCTGACCTGAAACGTTAACTTTCTTGTTCCTCTGATGCTGCCTGGCCGGCGCTGTTCCTCCAGGTCCACACTGTGTTGTCTCTGACTCCAGCATCGGGAGATCTTACAATCTCTGAGTGAAGTTAATGATTTTCTGCAAGATGTATTTCAGCTAGTAAGAGTAATTCCATACAGTCGCACACACTCTGTCAGCTATTGATCTCATCTGGCAGAATTCTTTTGTTTATTTTGTTGAGATTTTCCAGTCTACAGACCTTTTAGTTCTTTCTGAAATGTCTAATATTAATGTCCATTGCTTAGAAACTTGTGTGTAATGATAGAACTCTCACTAGGACAACATGAATTAGATGTTGAAGTAAGGTTTTAATATTATGGTGCCAAATTTTTAGATTTCAGCGCTTACCTGTATATCCCACTGATTCTGATTATATTCTTAGAATTTTCGAACACAAGGCTCAGGTCAAAGTTGTTGTGTTGGACGGTTTTCAAATCTTCAAACATCGACGCATTTACTGAGATGCTGAGCTATTCCTCCACCTTCACTTCACTTCACGTATCAAGTGTGAACAGTTTTGTCCAGACATTGAAAGTTCACTCAACGGATACCTGGGATGGGAGGGTTTATTTCATGAGGAAAGGTATGACAGGCTGGGCCTGTATGAGTAGATGGTGATCTTATCAAAACATGTTCGATCCTGAGAGCACTTGACAGAGCGGATGCTAGATGATCTTTCCTCTTGCAAGAGAGAGTGGGACCAGAGGCAGAATTTAAAAAGAAGTGGTCTCACATTTAAGATGGAAATGAAATGTATTTTTTTCTCTTTCAGAGGGTTGTGTGTGTTTAGAATTCTCTTTCCTCGAGGGCATTGAAGGTGGGGTCATTGAATATTTTTAAGATGGAGGTATATACAATTCTTGACTAACAAGGGGGTCAAAGGTTATCGGGGTAATCAGGAATGTGGGATTGAGGCTATAATCAGATCAGCTGCGATCTGATTGAATGGCAGAGCAGGCTCGAGGCACCAATATGGCCTTCTCCTGCTCCTAATTCAAATGTTCATATGAATACCTCATTTCTAAACCAGTTACCAGCCAAAATTGATCACAATTCAGATAGCAAGCATGGGGCTGGATGAACACAGCAGGTCAAGCAGCATCATAGGAGCAGGAAAACTTGACGTTTCGGGCCTAAACCCTTCATCAGAAATGGGGGAGGGGAAGAGGGTTCTGAAATAAATAGGGTGAGAGGGGGAGGCGGATAGAGGATGGATAGAGGAGAGGATAGGTGGAGAGGAGGCAGACAAGTCGAAGAGGCGGGGATGGAGCCAGTAAAGGTGAGTGTAGGTAGGGGGGTAGGGAGGAGATAGGTCAGTCC
>JAHRHZ010000035.1:14375821-14478163 GCA_024137785.1 Ginglymostoma cirratum | reverse complement strand
GGGGTTACTGCAGAGGAGTTCAAAGGTCACAGACAGTAAGTGAGGATGTGAGAGGAAGGCCAGAAGCATGTTACAAGTGCTGTAGTTAGCTGTACTGCTGGGAAGGCAGCTGAATGACACAGATTCTGTGCAGTAGGTTCATTGAGGAGCAAAGAGCTGTTGAATGACTGTGCACTGTTAGAGCTCAGAAAGAAGTTCCATTGTTACAGTTGGGAACCCGGAAAACTGAAAAAGCGGGAAGGTCGCTGGTTTTGTGTGGGGGAAGCCATGAGGGCTGCTGAAGAAGTCTGTGAGCTTTATTGCTTCACTGTAGCTGAGAGAGAGACAGACAGACAGACAGAACAGGGTTGAAAAGCTCACCAGCATTACTTGTTTGATGCAACCAGACAAAATTGGACCTCGGAGAAAGAAAAACTGAGGCAGGACTGGTTTGTTGAGGCCAGCTATTGATGGATAGCTGGAGTTGTATTTGTGAATAAGTACTGGGGTGCAGCACTAGAGTCAAAGGAAGCATAGACCCAGAAAAAAATGTGATTGAATCATAGAATCCCTACAGTGTGGAAACAGGCCCTTCAGCCCAACAAGTCCACACCGACCCTCAGAGTATCCCATCCAGCCCAGTCCCCCTAATCTACACATCCCTGAACACTAAGGGGCAATTTAGCATGGCCAATCCACCTAGCCTGCACATCATTGGACTGTGGAAGGGAACCAGAGCACTGGGAGAAACCCACGCAGACATGGGGAGAATGTGCAAACTCCACACAGACAGTCGCGTGAGGGTCGAATTGAACCCAGGTTCCTGGCGCTGTGAGGCAACAATGCTAACCACTGAGCCACCGTGCCACCCAATTGACCATAATGGGAGCCATTTATTAGGGCAATTCATGACAGAGCAGCTCTTGAGTGGGAGTTCAAGGCCAGATCAGCAAAAGTGAAGAACTATGATCCCTTGTGAAGTTTAATGAGTTTGATTACCCAATGTGTCAGTAATGTCTGACAGAAATCATTGAGAAATCTTTAGGGTCTATCTTGATTACATTTCTTATTTGATGTGAGCTGTGATGTTTTCAACCATGATCTATTACCCATATTTACCACATGTTAATTCTGGCTTCTAGAGATAAGTTGTGTATTGTAGATTGTGTTACAGTTTTAACTTTGCATAGTAAATTTTATTATCGTTTATTCGAAACCATGGAATCCTGTGGCTTTATTTTCTTCATAAGTTCCCTGGTTCTCTCACTTTGAGTACTTTAAACAAAAAGCTATCAATCCCCAATGAGATTGCAGCGTGAATTTGTTGATTTGATCCATGACTTTAATAGTTTTGACATTTGATACGGTATTCTTGCAATCCTTTTAAGCATTTAGTGCTGTTGACATTAAAGATTTATTAATACAAAATGATAGTGGGGTAACAAAGTTATTGTACGGATTTAAAAATGCAACATATTTGTTTTGGTGATAAAGAACTTGTAGTTTTGTATAGCTTTGAAAAAACACACCATTGGTCAAAGCTTTACACGTCACAATCATCAGGACAATTTGCAGGAATACTAAGATAATCAATCAGCAGTGCCTGTCGCAGTCTCCATTTCGATGCCTCTACCAATGACAGTCCAATTGCCAACCATAAGAAACAGGAATAGGAATAGGCTGTTTTGCCCCTTGAGCCTGCTCTGCCATTCAGTAGGATCGTGGCTGATCCAACACTCCTCACATCCATTTTACTGCCCATTTCTCATAACCTGACTGATCAAGAATCTGTCTATCCTAGCCTTAAGTATACACAAGGTCTCTGTCTCAAGGTGTCTATGGCATCGAGTTCCAAAGATACTCAAACCTTTGAGAGAAGAAATTATCACTGCCCTCTTATGTGAAAAAAAACGTGGTTTTCCTCTATTATTGGCCTTCTTGCAAATTGTCCTGATGCGTGCAAGATAAAACATTTTGGCAACATATGTCCTTTTTCAGCAACACTTCTTTTGAATGGCTAAAATTATTACAGTTGCTGTTGAAACTTATTGGAATATTTGTTCATGATGGCAGGGCTTCAGAGGAATAAGGGGTGATCGAGGATCAGACGGACCTCCAGGACCACCTGTAAGGAAATTCACCACTCAAAAATGAAGGATTTGCTTTGAGTTTGTTATTTAGTCTCTAGTTTAGAATCTAATAATGTATTTGATGAGACAAAAACTGGTGAACACACGGTTCATACCATCAATCTTGTGGAAAACATCAATGTCATCACATGGTCCAAAGTATTAGCAAAAGTTCAAATGATCTGTCCTCTGGAAATTGATGACTATTCATTATTGGTTAAGATTAAATGGGGCAATTGCCAATCTGCAAATTCTAAAATGCAGTTGTCCACATACAGAGGAAGTCGTGGTGAAACTTACAAATGTAAGCTTTCACTGTTCAATGATTCATTAATTCCATGTGCAGTTCAATAATGCTGGATGCAAGTACAATCAATCTGCCTGGAGGTTGCCTGACGTTCTACATTAAGACCAGCAATTGCAAATATGTCAGTATGTCATGACCGGGCACTTATCACAATCCATAGAATAACTGATTTAGAGACACAGCAGTGATTGCAGGAGATTATTCAAGAAACACTTGCAGAACTAAATGATGAAGGAGAACAGAACATTTCACTTTCTTCTGACAAGTGAAAGTTCAGGAGGAAAGGCTAATCTACTAGCTCAGGACAAATTCAAGCTTGAGAATACTAGGTCTGAGATGAGGAAGTCTTAGTGAGATATATCTGCTCAGCTCAAAAAGATGAATGAAGAGACAAAAAGAAAGCAGGATGAACTCCAAGCTCTAGATCATCAATGTAATGAAAAGATTGCTTGCTTACATGACAATTTGGAGCAATACGTATGTCAAGAAGATTGTGCTCAGCAGGACTAGTGTTACGTGTTGTGCACAACAAATGTTCTTTGAAAGCAAATACGCAAGCTGTTTAAATATATACTTTTAAATTTTATTCACAGGGTCCTCCCGGGCACCCAGGACGAGATGGAATTCCTGGTCAAATAGGAGAAAGGGTAATTTTAGCAGTTGTATACACTAGCACGATTATAGTGTTGCACAAATATTTAAATGGATTAGGACATGCACTACGGTGTTATTATGGACAAGCATCTCGTTGTTCACCTCAGTAGGAACAAAAATAGATTAATGTTGAGAGATTTCACACATTCATTGCTGGGTTCAGCGAAATAAACAATTTATTAGCAGAGTATTGTTAACAGATAGACTTGACGATGCATGTGTTCTTTCTTTACTGTCAAACCGAGGAGAAGTGGCTACTATATACACTATTCTTATCAAACTAAATTGGCAATGTTTTAGAATGACAATCCTTATCTTAACTCTGAGTAAACTTTGATGCATGCTTTTCCATAGTACACAAATATATATCTGTTCATGACCTGTAAAAATGGCTTTTGTACATTGCCATTAATTTGTAGAGGTGTTTTCTTATTGATAATATTTTGAGTTTTTTTGGGATTATCATTGGCACATTGTCACACCTCATTCTCAAGGTTGCATCTTTGAACAAATTAGTTGTTGGATTGAGCTATAGATTTGTCTTCCTGTCTCCTCTTTCTCCCTTGCCATCTCTCTGGCTGATTGTTTCTAGGTTAAGGTAAATATTATAATGTATCATGAGGTTATCAATGTTTAGGGTGCTTCTAGTGCAGTGGTACTGTCCCTACCACTGAGCCAGTAGGCCCAGGTTCAATTATGTGTCTATGAAATATCTTCAATTGTTTACAATGTAAAGTGGATGTTCTGATTTGACATTGAGCCATGTTAGGAGGTAGCAATTTTTTTGTTTAAAATAGCAAGTATGGTAAAGCTTGGTCTTTACCAGAAGAGAAAGAAATTGGCATTCCAATAGCAGTACTTGTGTTGGGGCACAGCCCCATGCTTGGGTCATTGGCAGGGCCTCATTGCACATCACAACATGTTTAATAATTCTTTACCATTACGTAAAGGTAGCTTCCTGTTCTCAGTCAACTTTCAAAGTGTATTGACATTATGGATGTCACAAGACCTTCTTAGGTTGAGATGAAGCCCTATCTGCTTTATTGTGAATTAGGGTTTATTAAATTACAATAGGTGGGAGAAACATAGAGGTTTGTAACTTTTATTAATAATGTGAATGACTATTTACATATTTCACATTTCCAGGGTCCCACTGGTAAACCTGGACTCCCAGGACCGCAAGGACCTGTAGGCATGTATGTAAGTGAGAAGTAAAACTCGTTGTTACATACAAATTAGTAAATTAGTACAAATTAACCAAAACATTGATACATTCCATTATATTTGCTTTATGTATATTTATTTCAATTTCACAAGCTGTCAATATTGGTCAGTCCAGTGAAAACACCGACCCCACCACCAAAGACATTTTTCCCTCCCCACCCTTATCTGGGGGGCGGACCACTCTCTCCGCGACTCCCTTGTCCGCTCCACACTCCCCTCCATCCCCACCACACCTGACACTTTTCCTTGCAACCGCAGGAAGTGCGACACCTGCCCCTACACCTCCCCCCTCACCCTCATCCCAGGCCCCAAAAAGACTTTCCACATCAAGCAGATGTTCACCTGCACATCTGCTAATGTGGTATACTGTATCCGCCGTTCCCGTTGTGGCCTCCTCTACATCGGGGAAACCAAGCGGAGGCTTGGGGACCGCTTTGCGGAACACCTACGCTCGGTTCGCACTAAACAACTGCACCTCCCAGTCGTGAACCATTTCAACTCCCCCTCCCATTCCTCAGACGACATGTCCATCCTGGGCCTCCTGCAGTGCAACAACGATGCCACCCGAAAGTTGCAAGAACAGCACCTCATACTCCGCTTGGGAACCCTGCAGCCCAATGGTATCAATGTGGATTTCACAAGCTTCAAAATTTCCCCTCCCCCTGCTGCATCCCAAAACCAGCCCAGCTTGTCCCCACCTCCCTAACCTGTCCTTCGTCCCACCTATCCCCTCCTCCCACCTCAAGCCCCACCCCCATCTCCTATCTACTAGCCTCATCCCGCCCCCTTGACCTGTCCGTCCTCCCTGGACTGACCTATCCCCTCCCTAACTCCCCACCTACACTCACCTTTACTGGCTCCATCCCCGCCTCTTTGACCTGTCTGTCTCCTTTCCACCTATCTTCTCCTCTATCCATCTTCTACCCACCTCCCCCTCTCTCCCTATTTATTTCAGAACCCCCTTCCCCTCCCCCATTTCCGAAGAAGGGTCTAGGCCCGAAACATCAGCTTTCCTCCTCCTCTGATGCTGCTTGGCCTGCTGTGTTCATCCAGCTCTCCACCTTGTTATCATAAATACCATTATCATTGAATGCATTGCAAAACTGTGTCACCTCAAAGAGTTGATTAGCCTGCTGTACACAGGTACCATAAAAATATGCAGAGTCAAAAACAAAACAGATTGCGTGTCTTGCCATTGAGAGAGCTGCTAACTTTGATAATGGACCCGATCACTTATTTACAATATATCCTTTAATGTAATTGTGAAATAAACTGCTACATCAGTAACAAAGGAGATGTTTTGAGATTGTTTCCTAATCATATTGTTAAGTGCTTCACCAGTAAGACTTGTTATACTCTCAAACATATCAACCATGGGATTAATTTTGCCACTCTGATAGGCCTCTTTTAAATCCTATGGTATCGTATTCCACCAAAAATTATTGGGATGGGCATGCAGAACAACAGTCACTGATCAAAGATGAGCAGGTAGTTTTTGTTCATGCCCACCTGGTTTGCACATAACTGGTGTTTTGAAGGAGTGGATGGGGAATCTTTAGCAGGGATGGCCACTGTTCATTTCATGGGGATTAAGAAACAGAGCAATCCTGCTCCCTTCCACTTGAGAAACCTGGAAATTTTTGCTGTGATTTTTCATCGCTGTAAATCAGCTTGATCCTGGCAGAAAATCCCTTCAAGGCCCCAGTTAAAATTAAATTGCACTATGTTTGGTGTAATCAAACCCAAATTTGCATAAACTCACATGGCTCCCCTGCTACTGTAGGCAAGCACCTCATCTGCCTAGACAAGCCTGCAGTTAGAATCAGAAATGACAGGACAGAGTTGAGATCCAAGTCAACAAATTACCTTCTTAAATGCCAATCTGCCTCTACAGGGTGAATATTGGTTCACCTGTTTGTGTACAAATATAACATTGACCCAACGGTCAATAGCAGAAAATGTTTGACTGGCTGGACCTCTTGCTCTCTTCAAATACTGCAATAGAATTTTTAATATCCACTCAGAGAGGAGGAGACCTCAGTTAAATTGTCCATTTAATGGGTGATATCTCCAAAGATATTGTACTCTTTCATCACTGCACTGGGATATCTGTCCAGATCATTGAAAGCTCTGATTCATCGCAGTGGAACTTTATTAGGTTATTTGACTTGGTGATTTAATTTTGAGTTCTCAATCTTTCACATGCATAAATTTAACCTCAGTAATGTTCCCCGGTATAATATCCTCTGTTTGATATACAGCTGATCCCCTCGTTGTTTTCGTAATACATACCTGATTTAATTTACGACAGGAGCAAGAGAGGTAATATGCACACATGATGACATGTGTTTCATGCTTGTGATCCTTACCAGATGTGGAACAACTGTATACCGCACATAAAATTATTAAAAAGATATTATTTGTAAAACATATAAATCATATTGAAATTGCTATTACAGCGTTAAATTGCTAAATGTCTTGTAAATTGCGTATTACATCCCTAATGATGCATTACCGGGTTTATTCCAGCCGGGAGAATGAGTATACAGATTCAGCTGCACAGAGAGAAAATTAAGGAGCCTTGAGGAAGATTAAAAGTCAGAAGAAGTTTTAAATGCCCCACAGTTGAGGCTGAAATGACAAACGAAATGGGAGCTGGATAAATATTTGGTTCATGTTGGGTTTCAAGATTAGAGGGATCATTTTTGATTGAGATGATGAATTACTTCATGGACCGTAGGAATTTATATGCTGCCAGTGTGCAAGTGCTTATCAGAATAGAATTCCAGATTTTGGTAGAAATCTGTGAATAGATATTCTGAATTTTGATCTTTGGAAATTGAGACGTATTTATGCAGGATTGTCTCTCATGGGGTTAAATGAGTGAGGTAGGGTCAATGAGGGAGAGTCCGTTATAGAAGAGATATGCATGTTAACAGAAGAAGTGGTCTTTTCTCAACACTACAAGACATGCAATAGTGACTCATTAAGGATCCTTTCACGGCACCTCCACCCATAACCTAGAAAGTTAAGGATAGCGATTGTCATCTGCAACTTGCCCTTCAATTCATACCCCATACTGATATATGTAAAGTTTACTGAAGTGCATTGTTATTGCCTCACTGGAGCTTGGTCAAAATCCTGGACTTCCTTCCCTAACACCCTGCTATGGGTGAACCTACACGACGAGGACTGCAGAGGTTCAGATGGTTCATCACCACATTGGGTTGGCCAATAAAGGCCAGAAACATGCCCACACCATGAATGAACACTTCTAAAAAGTCTGTGCTTGTTAACCTTAAAAGGTTCTGAAGTGAACCTTAAAAGATTCTGAAGTAAACCTCAAATTTTGATGTACCCCAATTGAGTCTAGGAGATATGCAAAGATCATGTGCAAAACTCTATCTTGTATTTTCTTACCTCTGTATGTTATTTACATTTTAAAGTTTTCACTCCTTCGGTAAACCAGTGCCATAAAATCCACTTCTGAAGTAACTGAGATTCTATGAGACATAAATATTTTATTTTGATGCATTCTCTAAATGAGCAGATTTGTTTACTCATTGCTTCCTGTAACTCTGGCTCTCGTATATAGGACGTGTTGTTTTCAAATTCTGGTATAATACACTGGGGTTCTTTGTTTAACTTGATAGTGATGCACAGTTTTAATTAGTTTGACATTCATGGTTTCACTGGTCAATACTGAATGTTAATACGCTTGTCTGCTATTATAGCTGGCAGAATTTGGTGTGATTGAAGTGTTCTTTGTTACCGTAGGGATTCCCTGGCCCTTTGGGTTTGCGAGGAAGGCCAGGATCAAGGGGAAGCAAGGTACTAAAGACTCTTCCTGTTTGTAAGGACATTTGCCGCATATGTTATAGTTTAACAGTGGTCTACAATTTCAGTGGCAACTATTGAAAGTTTACTTCTTAAAAATAATTGTATCTCTCCTAACAATCTTCCGGTTGTCATTGGTGCTGACCGTTATCTCCTTCATTCCTATATAATTTCTCTGCCTTTATGTCTTTATTCTGTTCTCCGTGCTAACTTTCTGCTTGCTCCGACTGTGAACCATAACCATGCACAGAGCTCCAATATCACCCATCCATGGTGTACCTCAGCAATAACATGCTTCAATCTACCACTTATCCTTCCTCTGAATAACCAAGGGTGTCTTAAATAGAAGGTATCAGATGTATAAATCTACATTCCCCAGATTGCTCATAAACAACATATAACATGCTGGCAGTAAATTATGTCATCTATATCACACAGCTTTATTATCAATGCCTTGATCCTGTGATACCCGGAAAGTTTCAATCTTTAGTCTTATTTTTCAAAATCTGTCCCTTGACAGCTGTTCTGTGTTTTCAGGAAGCTGTGCTATTTTCTTCTATATTTGAATTTCCTATTTTTAACTTTGCATGTGTAATCTATTAATATAAAAGCTTTTGTGTTAAAATTGAGGCCTAATCTGTTTCATTGTTATGTTTATGTTGTGCCTGCAATCAGAATTTTTGATTTCAACATCTGATAATGCAACATTAAATTAAATTAAGTTTCAAGTAAAATAGAATTTCACTGAGTAGTATTTAAAGTGCGAGGAAGGAGATCAATTGGTTTCTTGTATCTGAGATCTGAGAAGAATATTCTTGATTTTGATTATTTTCACTTTATCAATAGCACTACTGCTTTTAATAAAAAAAAGTGAAGCGTGTCTTCTCTTTGCCTCGCCTAGCATTAGGGGACAGCTTCTGCCTTTGGTTGAATTAGTAACTTCTTTACTGAAAGATGAACTCTTTGCTTTGAATAGTGTATTTCAGGGTAATAACTTTGCTGCATTTGTTAGAGTATTTTAAATTGATATAAGCTTCTGGGCTCTGGTTCCTGCTTGGATACAAAAAATTAACCAAAGTAACATACAAAAAAGTCAAGAAATTTCACAGGTAGATTATGTTGGCAATGTCGGACACAAATCGAGTTTGCAAACTTTTTTTATGCTAAACCTATTTTCAGTAATATTAATAAAACTGAATATGGTTGCCACTCTTATACTGAAGTGGTTATGTTCTAAATTGAATGTTAGTGCTTTAAGAGCTATGGTGTTTTAAAAGATTTATATTCTAATGAGTCACAAACTAAAATGTAAACCATGTCACCAACTGCTATGTGTAATCCAACAAGAAGCAAGCTGCCTGAAGGTTGCATACTCAATTATCTGTGCCGTAGTTTGTGGCCTAAATTGTTAATAAATCTATTTGAGCTTTTTTAAGTAAACTGCATCCACATTACTCAATCTGTGTTACTGATGAATAACTCAAGTAAACATGACATAAACCCAATTGTGTTTATTCCTGGAAGATTTTATGATTATGAAAGCTGCTACTAAATTCCACTTTGCGAAACTGGGGTAGTTTTGAGCACAGTTACTACCCACGTTCATGAAAGAGGAAGCTCTACTTCCTGATGCTGTAAGCGTGTCTGCAGTTTGGGGCAAAATCCACGAGACGGTAGCTTCTTGTTGGCCAGGGGTCATTCTTTTGAAGTTCCTTTCACATCTGTAGGTATGACATTCAGTAGCCACTCGACTTACATCTGCAGCCACTTTTGGCTGTATCAGTGCTCTTTTATAAAATACATTTTGAAATTACAAGTCAAAAAGTTTCTCAGGAGAAGTATAATTTATGACATGCAATGATGTGTTGATATAAGGTTCTTGACTAAAATGGATAAATAGTTTTATTCTTGTTTCAACATAATTTAACAAATGTTTATTCTTCTTGACAGTTTATCTGCTGCCCTTTTTCTAGATAGGGAAAACAAAGAAGCTAGAATTGCACTGAATTATGTTGGAGAATTGGTGGAACATTATCATGAGCAACAGTGAATGATAAAACTTTGTTTGTCAATGAATGTCGATGACAAACCTGATTTGTGTGCTGTCATATGGTGCTTGCAATTAACTCTGTTCCAAACAATTGTATAACAGTGCGTCAGAATGTTATTCCCATTTGTTTGTTATTAACTGTGCAATAATTAACTTTAGGGACAACCAGGTAAAAGGGGACGACTGGGACAATCAGGAAAACCAGGTCTAAAAGTAAGTAAGACCATAACACAAAAACCTAACAAGTATTGAACAATATTGTTGATTGCAACATTTCATGTGAACTATTACACTAAACAACTGAAATCTGTGCTAAAGACTGTCACTCTCTGACATCTGTTAAAAACTAAAGTAGAGAATAGTGTGTTGGAGCATTATTGCACTCCTCCATAGCACAATGGAGATTGAAGTTGGTATTTGAGTGTTCAACTTGCCAAACTATTCAGTCCTGTGTTATTGAGGAAATATGTAAAGGCCCAGTGTCTCCCAACAGGAGAGAAATGGAAGATGAATGAAGAGAAGCGAACAGTGTTTTGTAATAGTTAACAAAATGTACTGTAGGCTTCATATTCTGCCCATTGTCCATTCTACCCCATAAAATGAAGTATGTATTTGAAGGAAGTGACAGGAAACTTTGGATAGTTCTTTGAACAGGATCTAAGCTCTTGGAACTAATTTTTTTCAAATGGAACTATTTTTCAGGGTCCATGTGGCAAGCCTGGTGAGAGAGGGCCTCCTGGACCAACGGTAGGTTTACAGTTCCCTTCAATTACCAGAAATAGTGGTGTCCTTTTCATTGTATGACAAAAATGCTTTTGGTTTTCATGTTAGTGCGCAGACTCCTTTTTCTTCTATTTATGTCAAATGAGTTTCATGAATTCTTTTAGTGTGTTATTGAGGTACAAAAGTAATTTAAAGGATTTGTTGTCATGGAAATGGTTACAATTTTAAATCTCAGCTCAGTTGTCCTGTAATGAATTGCCACCCTTATCTGAATTAAACCAACCACTTCTTTTGTCAAGACGTGAGAGACCTGGAGTATATGTGCATGCATCATTACGGCACGACAGATAAACAGAGCTATTAATAAGGCACACAATATTCAAGGCATTATTAATAGAGACATAGTTCACTTCTTTGTGACACTTGGTTAGACCTCAGCTGAAGCACTGTGTACAGTTGTGGGGAGCCTATTTTGGAAAGATGTAAACACATCAGAGGGAGATTAGTATGAGACACTTCAGTTATGAAGAAGTTGGAACTCTTTTACTTGGAGAGCAGAAGGCAGAGGGGAAATTTGATCAAAGGTTTCAAAATTATGACGTTTATGGACTGAATAGATAGGGAGAAACTGATCTGAATTGGAAATGAGTCGAGACCAAGAGAGCACAATTTTAAAGTGCTTTGCAAAAGAAGCAAAAGCGAGGTGAGAAAAATGTTTTTCACTCAGCGAGTAGTTGGTGTACTACGACTAAAACGCACAGTGGAAGTGTGATGGAGGCAGGTTCAAGTGAGGTATTCAAGAGAGTGTTAGATAATTATTTCAGTAGAAACAACATTCAGGGTTACAGGGAAAAGGCAGGAGATTGACAATACTCAAAAGGCTCAGAGAGCCGCTGCAGACACAATGGGCCAAACGGCTTCCTTCTACACTGTAATAATTCAGTGATTCTGTTATTTTGCTGGCTACCATTGATCTGCCTTTGTTTAATTAAACTTCACCTATATTCAATTAAGCAAACTGCTTTGATGATTGCGGTCATGTCTTAGCAAAGTGCTTCTTTTTCCTGGCTGCAGGAAACAGAGAATAGATTTCCTAATAAACCTATTCAGAAATGTTACTGCACATTTCTGGAGCTGGTGAGACTCAAACACCTTTCTCAGAAATGGGGAAAATTAGCCAATTGTATCATTTTTTTACTAAATTAGATGCAAACTGCAGTTAACAAATACCCCTGGACTGCCAGTCAAAGTTGGTAACCACTTTGTCATGCTATTCAGGTTCTGTGCTTCTAATGTTCACCCTTTGGGATATCATCAGCCCCAGAAATACTTCAATGTGCAATATTATTGGCGGACGCAGTGGCTCACTGGTTAGCACTGCTGCCTTGCAGTGCCAAGGACCCGGGTTCAGTTACGGTCTTGGGTGACTGTTTGTGTGGAGTTTGCACCTTCTTCCCGTGTTTGTGCAGGTTTCCTCCGGGTGCTCCGGTTTCCTCCCACAGTCCAAAGATGTGCAGGCTAGGTGGATTGGCCATGGGAAATGCAGAGTTGCAGGGATAGGGTAGAGGGGTGAGTTTGGTTGGGATGTTGTTTGTAGAGTTGGTGTGGGCTTGTTCGGCTGAATGGCCTGCTTCCACACTGTAGGGATTCTATGACTCTATCGTAAATCCTTGAAGGGAAGAAAGGAGTAATTTATCATATAAATAATTTATCTATAAATGGCCCTACAAAACAGAAGCATGAGCATGCATGACGTTTGTGAAGTTTGAAAGCACAGCAAAATGTAGGCCTGAAGCTAAAAAGTGTTCATTTGCAAGGACAATAGTTGCTTTCTTGGGCTATGTTATTGAAGAGGGGAATATGTGGTAGATGTTGAGAAGACAAAGGAAATAAGCAACTTTCCATAAACAAAAAGTGTCACTGATGTTTGACAGTTTCTAAGAATCATTGACCAGGCAGAGGAAATAGTTTTAAATTTAGTGACAGTTACACAACCCTTAAGGGATCTTTTGTGAAAAGGCCAACAGTGGCTTTGGATGCTAAGCAGGCCATTGCATTTTGGAAGGTGAAAGCGAAATTCCTTTCTTCAGGTGTAACCATAGAACCCTTACAGTGTGGAAGCAGGCCATTCAGCCCATCAAGTCCACACCAGCCCTCCCAAGAGCATGTCACCCCTTTATCCTATCCCTGTGACCCTGCATTTCTTCATGGCCAATCCACCTAGCCTGCACATTCCTGAACACTATGGGCAATTTAGCATGTCCAATCCACCCTAACCTGTGCACCTTTGGACTGTGGGAGGAAACCCAGCAGACACGGGGAGAATGTGCAAACTCCACACAGACAGTCGCCTGAGGCTGGAATCGAACCCAGGTCACTGGTGCTGTGAGGCAGCAGTGCTAACCTCTGAGCCACTATGCCACCCATGATAACAGAAACATTGGTAAAGAGGAAGAGTGGCAAAGGACAGAGAACATGATGTAGAAGGTGACGAGGCACAGAAGGGACATGTTAATGTAAAGTCAATATGGCTAGAGAGCAGAGATAAAAATGGAATCGTTGCCCGCATAGTTTGCATAAGACATTGTAAGACTGTAGGAGGGTACTAGCATATTGAAATCCCAGGGTGCCCCACAGTGGTAGCCACACATGCATCTTACACAGGATTGAGCACATCACTCAGCCAGGTTCAGGATGACAATAGGTGGAAGCCAGTCTACTTCGCCTCCAGGGTATTGACTGAAACAGAACTGTACAATACTAAAAGAGGTTTTAGCAATAGCCACAGAAATGTGAACATATCTCACATTACTAATGGGTTGTAGTTACAAATTGAGACAGACCTCATTGATTAACTGTTAAATTCCAAGGGGTTAGTTAAAATATCTATCAAAATCCAGAGATTTAGATTCAAATAAGAGAAAAATACCACAGATACTGGAGATCTAATCTATAAACAGATGGAGAAACTCTGCAGGTCTGGCCACATTTATGGAAAGAGAAACAGAATTAGCATTTCAAGTTCGACATGACTCTTCTGCCAAGCTAGCTGAGTTTCTCCAGCACTTTCTGTTAAAATTTGAGCTTTAGACTCAGGTTGATGTGTCTGTATAACTCCCTGCACACCAGGAAGATGCAGGTCACAGCTAATGCGTCATCTGGAGTTGTAGTAGATGAACCTGAAAAAGCTGAAGATTGAGTCCTTAATGAAGGCGTAGAAACATGTTTCCCGATCGTGATTAATTTTTTATCAACATTTTTTTTGAAGTGGTTGCAGGGAATTCAAGATCACACCGCTGCCTTGGAATGTATTTGGATCAGGAAGTTCTGTCTAGGTAGTTGTCAGGAAGATGATCTTTCAGTTTTTAATTACAAGCTTGTTATACCAAAACCTAGGAGGGGGGATCTTCTTTGTCAAATTCACAGAGGTCACTTGGGAAGACACAAGTGTAGAGCTTGTGTGGAACTTGTGCACTGCTGGCTATACAGTGGCTAGATATTTCAAAAGAAGTAAAAGATTTCATATCATACTGCATACCTGTGTAAATGTTAGTCAAACTCCAATGAAGTCCTTATACACAAGCAGATCTCGGCAAAGGGTGAGACCAGATCTACGTCACTTTCAGAGTAAAACATACTTGATTATGGTAGGTCAGGCTTCACCTGACAAAGGAGCAGTGCTCCGAAAGCTTGTGATTTCAAATAAACCTGTTGGACTATAACCTGGTGTTGTGTGACTTCTGACTTTCTCCACCTCAGTCCAACTCCAGCACCTCCACACCTTCATCATAGTAAATTACATTTCCTAGAGGATAGAAGTTACTGGACTTCACACTGCCATAGCTGAGACAGTGATAAAAGCACTGAAGAAAATCTTTTTCCCACAGGAGTTCCCAGATGAGATTGCTTCAGGTAATGGTCTACAGTTTAAAAACTGGAGGCATTAAGATATTAACAGCAGAATTGGGACTCAATCCTGTCACTGGTTCTTGTCTTTGTCCATGGGCCAACAGAGAAGCCAAGGGAGTGGTAAAAACCTGAATTTGTTAATGATCAAAATCAGCGATAGTGATCGTGATGTATTGAATCACAAATCAACAGGTGTTGAGAAATGGATATTTACCAGCAAAGTTACTAATGGGCAGAAGATTGAAAACAGAAATTCCTTTACTACAAAATACGATCAAACCAAATATCACATCTCAGGACTACAAGAGAAAAGAAGTGATGTAATTCCAGGCACAAAGCGAAGACTTCATGAGCTTCGGCATCAGGCCAGAAACTTTGGATCAGCCAGAGGAAGTTGAAAAATACTGTCTTCGGTGATTTTAAACTTGTTGGAGGTGATGGCAGTGATAGGTTGATGATGATACTGTTATTAGTTTAAATAAATTGTTGATATGATGTTCATGTAAAAGTTGAGAAAAATTTGGCAGGGAATGGAGTATAATGAGAATGTTTATATGAATGTGATGATGTTTAGGCTGATCTAACATCAGCAGCCACATGCTATTGAGACTCTGAGAAGAAATAACTGAATAACAAAATAATTGTGCTAGAGAGCTATAGTGCAAAGATTATGTTCTGTTCAACAGTGTGTAAATGAGAGAGTTTATTGGAATTCGAGAGAGCCAGACAATAATCACGCTTAGACAAAGCAGAGTCAGAGACTTGGCACACTCAGAGTAGGGGCACTATAAATTAAGAAACCAGCCTCCAGCAAGTTTAAGATCAAGTCTTAATGCCCAAACCTCATGTGAGGCAGAATCTACATGGACTAATCAATTAAGAGTTACATACATGGTGGTAGATCAATCCATGGTGTCATGTTAAAACACATCATTCTTGTACTACCAAATATCCAATATTTATAGCGAGAAATGCCAATATAATAAATGACCTGAAAGTAAGTACACCTCTGTTGACTTCATCAATGTCATAAACTATTGGTTGAATGCAATTGCACCTGTACTCTGGCATCTTTTAAATATTTTCCTATATATCACATTTTTGCTCCTTCTGTGCTTTGTATAGCCACTTGGCTGGGATGATATGCAAGTTACCATCCCCCTTTCCACGCTCCAATCATCTATCAATTACTAATGAGAGGGGAATATGGGTGATTAGCAGAGACTTTTCCTTTGTTGTCCCTCCTCTTGCCTTTAAGGTTGTTCACCTTCACATTTGCATTTTAAGAAAGAACCTTGAATAGCTATTTTCTGCAAATTCCTCTTCCACCATTCTGTAACACTCTTCAACATCCAGAATAACATACCACCTCAGCAGCAACATGTATTTTATTTTGCAGGAAATCAAATTGTCAGATAACGTGAGACATTTTTTGTTCACTCTATTTTTGTTGAAAATTATAATGTTCTATTTTCAAAAAAATTCTTTCAATTTTTAGGGCAGAACGGGAGATCCAGGCCCTAAAGGATTAAAAGGGCTTCCTGTAAGTCATCTCCATGTAATTTGCAGTTACCAAGTGGATATATAATTAATATTAGTGTTTTACACTAGCCTGTGTCTCCATTATCTGTTAAAGTAAAACCAACTCCATAGTTAAGGAGTCTGCACTATTTCATTCAAATTTGCATTTTATTGCTGTCATCAAAACTCTGAAGTGCTCCCTATTCAACAACTATTTGAAATGCAGATGCTGGAATTATTTAGGCAGACATGGTGGCCTTTCTGAAACCAGCAGAGGGCCACATATTAACAGTGACGTGAATAAACAGAAGATCTGCTTTGTTTGATATTGGCAAGGCTGCTCTTAAAATAGCATCATGGAATCTTTGAACTTGAGTTACCAGAGAGGTGCTGCCTTAATTATATCTCATGCAAAGGATCTATAATCATTTATGGTCAGCACCACACTGTTTTTAGACCATGCACATGAGCCCTGAACTAGGATTTGAATCCAACCTGGCTTGCCCAGAGATGGCAGTGCTACAATTAAGCTAAGTATGAAATGCACTTAATGGGCACTTCTGTCATTTCATTGTTATGGTTGTCACTTGAACACTGTACAATATAGATCTGCCTGGACGCAGACAACAGTAGGGGAGGCAGTGGTGTACAGGTAATGTCTCTGAAGTAGCAGTCTGGAATCATAAGCAGAGATAACAAGGTGTAGAGCTGGATGAACACAGCAGACCAAGCAGCATCAGAGGAGCAGGAAGGCTGATGTTTCGGGCCTAGACCCTTCTTCAGAATCATAAGCAGTGTTCTTGGGTCATGGGTTCAAATCTCACCATGGCAGATGATGAGATTTGAATATCACAAGAATCTAGAATAAAGAGTTCACCTAATGTCAAAATGTAACCACTGTCATTTGTCATAAAAACCAATTTGGTTCACTAATGCCCTTTAGGGAAGGGAAATCTGCCATGCTTACCTGGTCTGAACCCATGGCAATGTGGCTGACTCTTCTGGGCAGTTAGGGGAGGACAATAAATCCTGGCCTAGACAGTGATACTACATCCTGTGACTGAGTAAAGAAAAATGTATAAATACCTAAAGTACAGGAAATAAGATGGCAATTGGAAAATAAATCTTTGAACACAGGCACTTATGGTTTCAGTACACTTATACTTATGTACTTGTGCTTGGCTATGTTTATTGCAGCTGTTACGTAATGATAAAATAATACACCAGTAGTCCTGTGAATTGCTAACAGTGGCATTTTACAAGCATCTTTGTTGGGAAACATATTGCTTTGCTGTTATGCAAAGAACGTTGTTTAACATCCAATCATGGATGAGAGAATCGAAATTCAGTTCAAAAATCTGGAAAGCAAATAACGGTCAGTAAAACCATAAAGCTGCCAGATTGCCATTGGATGATTGCAACAGAAGGCTCTGAGGGGAGATTTAATGGAGGTGCACAAATTGTGAGGAACCAAGATAGAGTTCCTAGGAATTACCTATTTCCCTTAGCAAAGAAGTCAACAAGAAGGGGACATAGATCTAAAAATAGTCGATAGAAAGAGCTGATGAGTAATTATTCCACCAAAGATGGTACTGGGAGTCTGGAACTCCTTGCCTGATAGGGTGATAGAGGCAACATCTCCGTGAATTTGCAAAATATTTCAAAATGCATTTGAAGTGCCGTAACCTTGAGACTGTAATCAAAGAGTTGAAAAGTGGGATTAGAATTAGGGAGGTGATGGCCTAGCCGTATTATCACTGTACTGCTGACCCAGAGACCCAGATAATGTCGTGGAAACCTGGGTTTGAATCCTGCCCCAGCAGATGGTAGAATTTGAATTCAATTGAAAACAAATCTGGAATTAAGAGTCTAATGATGTCCATGAATCCATTGCTGATTGTTGGAAAAACCCAGCTATTTAACTAATGTCCTTTAGGGAAGGAAACTGCCATCCTTACCCTCACTGGCCTACATGTGATTCCAGACCCACCGCAATGTGATTGACTCTTAACTACTTTCCGGGCAATTAAGGATGGGCAATAAATGCTGCCTTAGCAAGCAACACCCTCATCCCGTGAATAAATTTTAAAAAACGGGTGGTTCTTCTTCCGTCAGCACGGAAACCAAAGTAATGTAAAGTTTTGTATTTCTATACCAAAAGAAAGTTCTTGCTGGTTCACTAATTCTCTTAAAGGAAAGGAACCTGCTGTATAGATATGGTTTAGTCTTTTTGATTCAGATCACATACTACATGTTGACCCTTTGGTGCACCACTTTCTCAAGGCCTAGCTATATCATCATTCTTATAGGGCATCTAGGGGTGGACATTTTGGAAGGCCCATTTTCCAAAAATTAATTCAAAGATGAATACTACACGCCTCACCTTCTATTTATGGGCTCTGTCTTGAGAGGCCCAGACTATACTTTAAGCAAGTGTGATGTTCTGTAACATGTCTAACCCTCATATATTACCCTTAGGGTCAACCTGGAAACCCAGGGAGCGATGGTGCTTTTGGCAAGATGGGACCCCCAGGTGACCAAGGACCACCTGGAGCAACAGGCGTCAGTGGAAGCCGTGGATATAAAGTATGTTTTAGAATAGAAAAATAAATGGTTTAATTAAAGATATTTTTTAAAAATTAAATCATTCCAATAGACTTTTTGCAGTTGCATGCTTTTGCAAATGGCCTCAAACAGGAATCATCAATTTTTAAAATCTTGAATGTTGCTCTCACTGAGACTTATGTCAGGCAATGTACTATTAGCTAAACATATTTTATATTTTTTTTCTAGTAATCTACTTGATTTTCTCCATACAGTTTTTATTGTACCTCTTTTACAAAAGTGCTATCCTGTTAAATTGTACAAGATGAATACCTGTAATGAAATGCACTGACAATGAAGTGGTATTTCTGAGGTTATAATTGCTGCCTCTTTTGATCAAGCATTTTAAAAGGATTTGGTAACTGGACCATGAATGTCATTTCCAGAGTGACATTCTGTTACATTGAACAGTATTGGACATCAACCCAGTGGTTGCAGTCATGGATATAAATAATTGTATTTGAGAATCTGTGTATTTATAAAAACGAAGACTTGCATTTCATTTCATCAGGTTTTTTTTAATGTATGGACTCTTGCTATCTTTGTTGTACATTACTGTGAAATGAGTGTAAATTGTCATTTAAAACCAGGAGCAGAACTAGACATAAACTATCCTTAAAGTCAAAAGGTGACCCGAGAAGGAATATTTTAAAGGGAAGACATTCTAGAGTTTTTTAAATACAAATTTGGCGTCTAAGATTATTGTCTATCACCAGATGAAAAGTAAGATCTTCTTTACTCAGTAATGTGCTGTGGAGCAATACAGGTAATACAGTTGAGATTATTCCAATATCATTTTGAGTAGTACATGAGTGTCTTGGTGAGAAAAGAAGTCTTCATATCATCCGTATGGACTGGACAACATCAGGTCACAGTGACCAATTTTTCTTTAACAGCGCAATTGCTTTCTCTTTTCCTCCTCTTACATATTTTTAAAGGTCTTCAGTAGTTAAGACTATTGGAACATGTTATTATTCTCATGACAGACCTGAATGGTGATGGACAATTGAACAACTCACTACAGGAGGATTCACAAATATCCCCATCTTCAGTGAGGGCAGAGCACGGCACATCAGCGCAAAAGATAAGGCTGAAGCATTCACAACAATTTTCAGCCAGAAGTGACAAGTGGATGATCCATCTCAGCCTCCTCCAGTGTATCCCAGCATCACAGACACTAGTCTTAAGACAATTCAGTTCACTCCACATGATATCAAGGAACAATTGGAGGCACTGGATACTACAAAAACTATGGTCCTTGACAATATTCTGGCAATAGTACTCAGGACTTGTGCTCCAGAACTTGCCACTAACCTAGCCAAGCTGTCCATTGGCATCAACCTGACAATGTGGAAAATTGCCCTGTAATATAAGAAACAGGACAAACCCAACCCAGCCAATTATTGCCCCATCTGTCAATCTCAATCATCAGTAAAGTGATGGAGAGTGTCATCAACAGCAAGCAGCACCTGCTCAGCAATAACATGCTCAGTGGCGCCCAGTTTGGGTTCAACCCAGGACCGTTCAGCTCCTGATCTCATTACAACCTTGGTTCAAACATGGACTAAAAGCTGAATTCCAGAGGGACAGTGAGAGTGACAGCCCTTGACATTAAAGCCACCAAATATAGCATCAAGGAGCCCGATTAAAACTGGAATCAATGGGAATCAGAGGCAAATTCTCAGGTGGTTGGAGACTTTCTTAGCACCTAAGAAGATGGTTGTGGTTGTTGGAGGTCAGTCATCTCAGCTCCAGGACATTTGTACAGCAGTTCCTCAGGGTAGTGTCCTAAACCCAACCATCTTCAGCTGCTTTGTCAATAACTCTCCCTCTATCATAAGGTCACAAGTGGGGATGTTTGCCTATGATTACATAATGTTCAGCACCATTCACAACTCCTCAGATAGTGAAGCAGTCCAAGTTCAAATGCAACAAGATCTGGACAATATCCAGGCTTGGACTGACAAGTGGCAAGTAACATTCATGCCACACAAATACCAGGCAATGACCATGTCCAAAAAGAGAAAATCTAACCACCACTCCTTTGACATTCAATAGTATTTCCATCACTGAAACCCCACTATCTACATCCTGGACATTACCACTGACCAGAAACTCAACTGGAATCACCTTATCAAAACAGTGGCTACAAGAACAGGTCAGAAGCTGGAAATGCTGCAGCAAATAACTCACTTCCTGACTCCCCAAAGCCTGTCTACTATCTACGAGGCGCAAGTCAGGCGTGTGATGGAATACTGCCCACTTGCCTGGATGAGTGCAGCTCCAACAACACTCAAGAAGCTTGACACCATCCAGGACAAAGCAGCCCGTTTGAATGGCACCACATCCATGAGCATCCATGCCCTCCACCACCAAAGCTCTAGCAGCAGTGTGTACTATCTACACAATGACATGCAGAAATTCAGCCAAGATTTTCAGACAGTACCTTTCAAACCTGCAGCCAATTCCATCCAGAAGGACAAAGGTGACAGATACATGGGAACACCACCACCTTTGAGTTCCCCTCCAAACCATCACCATCCTGACTTAGAAATATATCACTGCCATTCCTTCACTGTCGCTGAGTCAAAGTGCTCGAATTAACGACATTGTGGGTGTACCTACAGCACGTGGACTGCTGTAGTTCAAGATGGCAGCTCACCATCGCTTCTCAAGGGCAGTTAGGGTTGGGCAATAAATACTGACCTGCCAGCAACACCCAATTACCACAAGAGAATAAAAAAAAAATCAAGACTGGTGAAGGATGAAACCGAGTCAATCTTCACTCAATTTAGATTTATTCAAAATGTGAAACATTACAGGTATATACTTCCTGACTCCAGCACACCGCAATGTTAATAATTGCCAAGTGCTCAATTTTGCTTATGTGCTGAAATCTGCTCAAGTAACAACATAATCAATACCCTCTAAATTCACACACAGCAGTTAAAGACAATTGACATAGAACTAACAAATTGTGTCCTATAATTGGCTTTTGTTACTTTCTCAGGGAAGGGAAGGCACTGTTGGACCAGAAGGACCTCTTGGACAAAAGGGGGAGAAGGTAAAACTTTCATACTGAAGTGTGCAGCAGTTTCTGAAAATATGCATTTATACTTTAGCCATGCTTTGCTTGGGTTTAAAGGACCTGCAACATTTTAGCAATTAATGTTCGTCTTGTACAATGCCAGTTGAAAATAATCCAAATTTTTTTATTGATTACATTTGATTTGGAAACATTTTTCTTCCTGATGATTTTAAATTTAGGGTGAAATGGGCCCAGTGGGAGACACTGGTATAGCAGGACTGGATGGGGAGCAGGTAATTATTACTTTTTAATTGATTTTCTAATTGCAAAAGAAAGCAGGAGGTGTGTGATAAAATAAATACTTAGTTATGAATTATGAAATGATTATGCACAAGTTAAATATACAAATGTTCAGCTTTGTATGGCATAGTTGTGCTATTTATTAAAGTCAGAGGACTATAATGGCACAATTGTGTTACTTATTAAAACCCGGGGGCAATAATGGCACATTGCAGTATGCTGGTTTCACATGTAAATACTACAAGTAATCTAGTTTATCCAGCAGTTTCCCAAAAGGTAAATTCACATTCTGGAATGAAGCAGTCTCTTTGCAGAAGCAGAGAGCCCCTCAAAAGAGTCAAATCAAAAGGGAATGATGAATCCTCCCACTGTTTGTGGCTACTACCAAGGGATCTGCTCCATAGACTGTGAATGACTTCCATGACTATGTGGCTTATCCTGCACTGGGGCCCCAGACCTTTCACAAGTGACTGTCCACTTTCCTCCCTATGTATCATGACAGTGCCCTCACAGCTTTCTAGTTTCCCTATTATCACTCATTATGTGAGGAGACAATATGATAGTGGTAAGACACAGGGCTAGTAATCCAGATGCCAATAATAATGTTCTGGCGATATTGGTTCAAAATTCAACATGTCACCTGTTAAATTGTAAACTCAACTCGTAAAATCTAGAATTAAAAGTCAATCTCAGCGCTATCATTGGTTGTCTGCCATCTGGAGTAGCAATTTAGGTGTAATGAAGCATGAGGTGAAATCAGTTTGTGTGGAAATAAGGAATAGCAAGGGGAAAGAAATCGTGGATGGAAGTCGTCAATAAGCCCCCAAAGAGTCGTCTCACTGTAGGACAAAGAATAGATCAGGAAATAAGGATGGAAGTGTGAGAGAAGAGCACTACAATTGTCATGGATGATTTTGATCTGCATTTTGACTGGAAAGATCAGATGTCCAAGGACAACATGGAAGACAAATTTGTAGAGTACATAGGGATTGATTCTTAGAGCAGCAGAGTACACAACCTAACTGGGAACAGGCTTTTTTAGATCTAGGAATGTGTAATGAGCTGGAACTAATAAGAGATCTCATAGTTAAGAGTCCTCAACAGATTAGTGATCACAACATAGTAGGATTTCAGTCTGAGGGAGAACAATTCAGGTCTCACAACTTAAATAAGGGTAATTACAGAGCTATGAAGAAAGATTTATCCAAAGCCAGCTGGAAAAATAGACTGAAGGAAGGTCATTAGATGAGCAGTAGCGGAAAATTAAGCAGATATTTCATAATGCACAGCAAACATTCCAGTCAAAAAGGACTGAATGAGAAGGGTGAGCCATCCATGGTTAAGAAAGATAACCAAGGAGAGTATCTGGAAGAGGAAATATACAGTATAGTGACACTATAGCCCAGACTGCTTTAACTGTCCTTAACCATATATTCAAAGAGAAGTCTGACTAATTTATATCATAAATTTTGAACTTACTTTTATCATTAATCTGTTTTTTTCACAACTTACTTAATATGTTTGGGGCTACTGCATGTCCGACATTGGTAAGAGAACATGGCAAGAAGCATTCAGTGCCTGACAGTGTTAAGAGGCTAGAGTAAAAAGTTGACAGATAGCAAATAGAGAAAGAGAAGGTGAAGAGGCTATATCAAGGAGACAAGTTAACAGTGAATAGAGTCATTGAGCTGTACAATATAGGAACAGACCCTTCAGTCTAACTCATCCATGCAGACCAGATATCCTAAATTAATCGAGTCCCATTTGTTAGCATTCGGCCCATATCCCTCCAAACCCTTCCTATTCACATACCCATCCAGATGCCTTTTAAATGTTGCACTTGAATGACACAACATAACAAGAGCCAGCCCACAGGTAAGAGACGAAGGACTAATGGCTTGTAGGTAATTCCCCCATTCCCCACAACGCCAGAATAACTACCCTGCAACCATAATGCTTTGCGGGTGGCCTGAACAAGCTGATGGTGGGACCTTCTCTCGTCAGTGGGTGGGGATTTTATCGCTGGGATCTAAGCTACTGGAAGTATGAACAAACATTGAGGAAATAGGTGTAAGTGTCGATGTAGATTTTGATTCTGAGAATTTTGAGAGCTGCTGAAAATGTACAGAAAGATAAGTACACATCATATCATAAAAATTGGAAGTCCCATAAATCTGGTGTCAAGTCAAGTAAATTAAAACAAATATACAGTGAAAAGAATATTTTTGTCGAATAATGTTTTATAAGTATAATGATGTTGTATTAATTTAGGTATATCTTTCATATTTGTTGAAAGATATATTTGTGGGATTTCAGTAGTTAATTAAAACAATTGCATATAAAAATATAATTAAAGAAATTGTGCAATTAAATCTCTTGGATATTCAATCCAAATATTCAGGGCAAATAGCTCAGTGCATTACTTCATAAGAATGTTTTCTAGATCTTAGTTTTAAATCTCACTCTTAACTTTCATCGCTTTATTTCCCAGATGTGAGGCAGGGAGCTCAGCTTGTAAATTATTATTTGCCCCCAGTTTAATTAACCATACATAGCATCTCAAACTCCCTCTTTCGTTAGATATAAGGTGGTGATATAAGGTGAAAACTGTCAGTGTGTAATCATAAAATATACTTCTTTTGCACGTAAATTTAAATAGCTTGATAGCAAGACCAAATGATACTTTTTGGCCTAGGAATTCAATATGTGGTGAAAAGATAGTGCAGAAGAACCTGTGATGGACCATGTTAGTAAGAAAACCCACTGTGCCACCAAGTGGAGATTTTCAAACCTGGAGGAGACATCACAGGCAAAGCATTTCTCAATATGCAGCCTAGAACTTGAATCATTTGCAGATTCTATTTTGAGTTTCTAATATGGCACATACGTTCACATAAGTTATTATAGCAATATTGTCATTGTTTCTCTGTAACAGGGTGCACCTGGACGTGCAGGTGAAGGAGGCCCTGCTGGAAGGAAGGGAGAACAGGTCAGGATTTTGAATGTATAATTGTTGAGCATAATTTCTCTGCTTCATTGACAATTCTGAATATTATTTTCACATCTCCAAACCTTTCCCTTGGATAATAACGTGAAAAGAAGAGAGTTTTCGAAGGCCACAATGTGAATGAATACTACTTCCATGGCTGCCATCATCAGTGTAGACTGGTGAGATATATCTAGCTCCCTCATCCAATCAGATATGGGTATTCCCCATTGGATGTCACCCAAAATTCAGAGCCAGAGCTCTCATGTTCATTTAGCAGGACATTCTCAAGCAGGTTTCAAAGGCCCTGCACCTTCTGACTCCTATTTGGAAATGCGACCTCTCAATCAATAATTTACTCCTGAAAATTATGGCTATGTAATCTGGAGATTGAAGCTGTTTTTTTTGGGTTTTTTGATATTGTCAGCACGATTATCACAGTGTTTTCCCAGTAGTCAATCAAGATCAAGGTGACTATGTGGGAATTTTCATGGAATGTTTTCCCCTTTCTTAGTTTTTCCATAGACGTAATGTAAATCTATAGTTACATGTTAATGAGAATCAGTACTTCACATCAGAAGGGTGCATTGGCCACTCAGTTCACTCCAGTTCCTAAGCACAGTCAGCCTTTTCATTCCCTTGTACTATGCAGCTAGTGCCATGCAAGAAGGTTAATTTATTATTGCCGTGATTTAATAGCATTAATCATTGATTGTTGATCACGGCTTTATGCTGTTAACATTCTATGATAACCTCTCTACCACATGTATTTCTTAATATTTTGATCAATATCAAGGCTCATTGTTACTTTCAAAATAAAACAATCCTGGTCTGGATGCTGACTATTTAGTAGGCTTTGCAGAATGCGTCTCCTTTAGGCGGACGTCTTTATACATATCCTTACTCAATCTGTTCAGAAGTGTTATGCTCTGGAATGGGCAGGACTTGAACCTAAAGATACTCTGCCTTAGTGAAGCTGAGATCAGACACCATCTTCGCAGGTCTGGCAACATCAATGGAGAGAAAACAGAGTTAATGTTTTAGATCCAGTGATCCTTCTTCAGAACTGACCGTAGCTAGGAAAAGGTGGTATATATATGTTGAAGACAGGGCATGGGGACAGAGGAAAGGAGTATGAGATGTGATTTGATTTATTATTGTCGCATACACCGAGATACAGTGAGAAGCATTGTTTTGCGTGCTATCCAGGCACATCATACCTTATGTAAGTACACCAGGATAATAGAACAGACTGCAGAATATAGTGTTACAGCTACAGAGAAGGTGCAGAGAAAAATCAACCTTAATATATGAGAAGTCAGTCCAAAGGTCTGATAGCAGCAGGGGAGAGAAAACAGCAAATAGGCAGCCAAAGAGATGGACAATGGTGAACCAGGGAGAAATAAAAGCTGCTTAAAGGGACCATTAGGAGGTGAAAGTGTATTGGCTGTGATGAAAGCAGCCTGTGTCATTGACGGAGCCAGGGGTGTGGGGCTGGGTAAAGGATTTGGAAGAAGGTGTTGAGGCCCTAAAATGATCAAACTCAACATTGAGTCCTGAAGGCTGCAAGGTCCTCAAGTGGAAAATGGGGTGCAGTTCTTCCAGCTTTGATGGAGCGTTACAGCAGGCCCAAGACAGAATTGTTGTCATGAGAACATAGTGGTGAGCTGAAGTAGCAAGCAACCAGAAGCCCAGGGTCATTTTTGCAAACAGAATGTAAGTGTTCCCCAAAGTGGTTGCCCAGTCTGTATTTTGTCTCCCCAGTGTAGAGGAAACCACATTGTGATCAGTAACGCTGCTTTCGTCACTGTCAACCCATTTTCACCAACAATAGTCCATATTATCAGCTTTCCTTTCTCCCTGATTCACTATATCCATCCTTTTGTCTGCATTACTGATCTTCTCTTTCTCTGGGCTCCGTCTCCAACTATCGCATACTCCTTTTCTCCCTTCCTCACCCATTGTCTTAACTATCTTTCTCTAGCTACTATCAGTTCCCAAGAAGTGTTACTGGAATGTTAACTCTGCTTTCTCTTCACGGATGCTGCATGACCTGCTGAGTTTCCCCAACAAGGCTGCTTCATGTCTCCAGCTCCCGCAGTTCTTTGGTTATTTTTTCAGACACCATCTTGCTTTTCCTGTCTGAGCACTTTTGAAGTAAACGGCCCAGATTCTCTAACTTGCTGATCCCTGGAAATTGTGTGGTGGTGAATAGCCAGAAAGTGTTTCCAAAACACTGCACAAGGCTGAATCTGTCCAAAACATGTGCAAATTGCAAAAAAAAACTCATTCAGAATCTGCTGTGTTTAAATTCTACTATTTTCTTTGTATGTCTATTGCTTTTTGGTTTATCATAAACATATTACATGAACAAAAAAAAAGGACAGCGGATGTTGGAGAAAAATGCTAGTTTCAGAAGAAAGGTCACAAAACATTGACTCTACTTTCTGTCCGCAGATGTTGCCAGAGTTTCTCCAACTATTTCTGTCTTTTTCACTTGAACCTTATTTGGTTTGGCTTGAAAGGGTGCCCCAGGAAGCCCCGGGATACTTGGCCCAGCAGGAATTAAAGGAGAAGCAGGAGCTGAGGGATTACCAGGGCCTCCAGGAGAGAGAGGAGAATCTGGAACAATGGTAATAAATGTTTGATATGGCTTTGTGTGCTGCCATCATACATAATAATAACAGAATAGGAAAAGGGCCAACAATCTCTGTTTCTTGGAAGATGAATCAACTATTACCTGCCTCTTAAGGTTGATGTTCTTTATCCAAATGATAGTGAATTGGTTTTTGAACAGGTTTTGATTCTACTCACTTAAGTGATGTTCCCCAGTCTTTATAAATCCTTTTAGAAGCATTCAGGTTTTTAACAAATATTTTAGAGCTATGCCTTCAGTGGGGGGGTGGGAGCGAAATAGATCAGACAGAGTGTCATGTAAACTGCCAAGTTGCTATCATTTACTTTGAACAAAACGAGGTAATTTTCATCCTCATACTTATTCGAGGTCTTGTACAAACTACCACCATCTTGACAGCTGGATCCTTATGCTATCAATAGTTGAGGTAGTGTCAGGTTGGTGTACTAAAAACAGGAATGGTTGTCATAGGATATGTTCACAAGTGAATAATTCGACATCCAAGAAGATTGTATTTCAAATCCACCACAACTCCAGTGATAGCAGCAAGAAGAGCAGATTATAGCCCAAACTCAAATACTAAAAGTCTTTTCTAACTTCAGGGATTCCTTGAAGATTTTCAATTTCAAACAGAAACAGGATCGGTAGCTGGTGGTGTAAATGCCTTGAGAACCCAAAACCTAGAGAGTTGCCCACTATCAGTGCACCAGTGAGGAATCTCCACCCTAGCCCTTGACTCTCCTATGATCAGCACCTAACATTGCTGGTGGGTACTAACATAATCGCTGTGATGTCAAATCTGTGGATTTTCAGGGCCTCCACTTTCTTTTGGTATTTCTTCTGCGCTCAGGACCCCTATAAAACCTATCTAGACCAATACCAACAGCCATGGGTTAAGTCAGATTGAAATGGCTGGATTAGTTATTGACGCAAGTCAGATTGATTTTTCTCAGTGTTTGTCAGAATTCTGAGGCATTTTATTTTTTAATATTTTGGAGCTTCATGTCAAGGTAAAACTATTTTTCACTGAAACTAGATAATCCGATCTTGTTAAATGCATCATAACTGTGTTGAAATTTCTAAATATGGAATTAAAGTTTGAAAATTTCAGATGAACAGCTGAGTCACCTGTAAAGGAAGAACTGGGTACTTTATTCCTTGCTTTGTGTGTAACAGGGGGAGATAGGTCCTGAAGGTGACCCTGGAGACCTGGGGCCAAAAGGAGAAAAGGTAAAATATTTGTCTTTTCATTGTCTATCGTGTAGCATATAAACTAAATCAAAGCAAGTCCCAAGTATCAACTCTTTAGACTTCTATTGCCCGGTTCTTCAGGGTAAGTTGCAACACAGGATCTTTCTACTTTAATGGGGTGATGCTAGTGTTTTTTTTTATCAAAAAGCCTGTTGAAAATATTAGGATCAGTCAGGCAAGGCACAATTAAGAATATGAGGAAAGATGCCATAAAAACATACAAGAAATAAATTTTTTCTGAAGAAGGGTCTAGGCCCGAAACGTCAGCCTTCCTGCTCCTCTAATGCTGCTTGGCCTGCTGTGATCATCCAGCTCTACACCTTGTTACAACAAATAAATTTGCAATGCCAAGGTTTGTTTTTTAGCAAGGAAGGAAAGAAGTTTAATGATGAGGAGTTTGACTGTTTAGTGTGCCTGAAAAAAATCAGCACAGCTATGTGTCTTAACTTAAAAATAGCTTGGATTTTCTCAAAAAGAAATCTGTTTTTATTAATGCCACATAATTCAGTCTTATTGCGTGGAATCTTCTGTTCTCACTGGCGTTGAGCTTGTGGGTGGGGGGGCAAGGGGATGTGACTGGGTGAAATGGAAGGGTACCTGAACCTTACTGTCTTCCTGCCTCCATCAGCATTAAGTCCTGGATGGGAAGACTCATGGTCAAACGTCTTGCCCCTAAGAGCCAGTTAATGGCCGATGGAAATCCCAGACAGAGGCAAAGAGACAATACGAGCAATGCCAGAGGGGATTTAAGACAGTGTTTCTTTACACCCAGAGGGTGGTGGGTATATGGAATTTACTCCCGGAGAGGTATGAAAAATAGTAACATTTAAGAAGTCTTTAAACAAACACCTGAAACACTGTGACACACAATGCTATCAGACAAGTGCTGGAGAAAGGTACTAGAGTGAATAGGTGCTCAATGAGCAACATGGACACAGTGGGCCAATGGGCTTCTCTCTTTGCAGTAAAACTTTCAGATTCATTGACGTTACGACAACAGTGTTACCCTTATCAGCGGGTTTGATAACAAAGTCAGGATGAGACCAGAAAGAAAAGAGTGCAGCAAGATCAGAAGGAGACAGGTCGGAGTGGGTGAGTGGAGCAAAGAAATTAAGGTGGCTAATGTAATAATAACAGTTCTTAAGAAGAAGTCAAGTGCAAGGTAAGAGGCCAGAGGGAGGAGATGTATGGAGATGGGTGGATGGGACCATGGAAGAGAGGAAAGGTCTCCTGGCCAATGAAGTGGGCATGGAGGCGAAGGCAATGGAAGAACAATTTCATGTTGTGCACAATATTCATTGATAAAGCCAAGAGTAAAACTATGCCCTTTGCTGAGCACAGATCATTCCGTATCAGAGAGGGGAAGGTCAGAGGTATAGTGAATAAATGACAAGAAGTGAAATTAAAAGAAGAAATGGAAACTGGGCTGGGAGGGAGGAAGAATCCAGTTAGACATTGGTATTTGTTGTTGGAGCCTACATTCCTTAACACAAGAAAGCAAGAGGAAAAGTTTCTTATTAAGTTATTGGATGAGGCAAAGGTTGAAAAGAAGCTGGAGACCAGGGTAGTTTTGAGACAGTATGACATGGTACTGATGCAGAGGGAGAAATAAGAGAGTTTGCATGTGGTGGACTATAGCACTGAATGTGGGCTTCTGGATGTGACAGGATCAGCTGTCTGAGGGGCATTGTGTGTGTCAGAAATAATTGTAACCTTGGGTGAATTTGAAACATGAAGGAGGGAACTTCAGTCGGAATTTGCTTGGAGTAAGGGAGAGCTGGAGACAGTCACTGGGAAAGGAGATGTGTCTGTGAAAGTGAGTTCTGGCAAACACTTTATCAAACACGGAGAGAGAAATAGAAAGCAATGAAGGTCAACAAACTGAAAGATTAAAACGTAATCCCATCAAGGAGAAAATGAAAACCACTTGTCAGCTATTCAGTATACTGCTCTGACCTCCTTCTGCCTGGTACAATGTTCCAACAAAACCCGAGACAAGCTATGGGATCAACACCTCATTTTCCATTTAAACACACTTTACAGCCTTCAGGACTCAACAGTAAGTTCAACAACGTTGGGGCATGAACACCATCTTCCATTATGATTACCACCCTCATCTCCTGGACTTATCAGATCTTGTGTTATGTTGGAACAAAAACAAAGGTTGCTGGAAAAGTTCAGCAGATCTGACAGCATCCGTGATGAAAAAATAAGAGTTAACGTTTCGGGTACGGTGACCCTTCCTCAGAACTGATGGTAGCTGGAAAACATCAGTTTATGTGCAGAAAATAGGGAGGGGGTTGGGTAAGGAATGAACAATAGGACAGAGCCCAAAGAGAGAGTTGGACAGACAAAGGAGTTGATAACAACCCGGGGGGGGGGGGGGGGGGGTGAATATTTGTTAATGGGGACTGTTAGTGACTAACAATAGCAGGTGTGTAATGGCAGGATATGCGATAACAAAGCCTGGTGTGTGGGGTAGGGGGCTACAACATGGGAGAGGTCAGGCCCTAAAATTATTGAACTCGACATTGAGTCTGGAGGGCTGCAGGGTCTCCAAGTGAAAAATGAGGTGTTGAAAATGAGCTTGCGCTGAGTTTTGCTGGAATACTGCAGCAAGCCAGAGACAGAGATGTTGGCCAGGGAGCAGGGTGGTGTGGTAAAGTGGCAGGCAACAGTTGCTCAGGGTCTTTTTTGCAGATGTTCTGCGAAGCGGTCACCCAGTCTACGCTTTGTTTCTTCATTGTAGAGGAGACCACACTGTGAGCAGTGAATGCAGTAGACTAGATTCTGGGAAGTGCAGGTGAAATGTTGCTTCACCTGGAAAGTATGTTTGGGCCCTTGGATACTGGTGCTATGTTGGCTTTGCTTTCAGTGGAGCTGACCTATTTTCTCCTGTTCAAACCTATTATTCACATCTATTTTGCAAAACAGCTGTTCCTGTACCACAAAAGCAATCTCTTTGTCTTTTTCTCGGGGCACTCTCGCCATCTCGACCACTTGCTCCTCTCCCCCTCTGTTGACAGCATTAAAAATGCCATTTACCAGCCCTTTTCCAGTTCTGAAGCTCATCATCATCATTTGTGGCCCCTCGCAGAAGAGGATGACTCTCTTCCACTCTCAGCGTGAGTTCACAGGTGACTGTACAGACTGGTATGGCTACCACAGGCTCAGTTACACTTGGGGTAGGTGGTGGTCACAGGAAGGGTTGGGCGGGGCGCTGGTGTGGCACCGAGCTCCTGACACTGATTTAGACCGGCTTCCACATTTTCCCAATGGCAAGTCTTGAGGTGCTCGATACCTTCCTGGATGCTCCCCCTCCACTTTGGACAGTCCTTGGCTGCTACTTCCCAGGTGGCTGAGAATGCTGCATTTCGCCAGTGAAGCCTTGAGGGTATCACTGAAGTGCTTCATCTGTCCACCTGAGGCTCACCTGCTGTTTTGGAGCTGGGAGTCTAAAACATATCAGGCTTGAAACATTAACTCTGTTTTGTTCACCACAGATTCTGTCAGACCTGCTGAGTTTCTCTAGCATTCTCTGTTTTTATTTCAGGTGTTCATCATCCACAGTATTTTGCTTTGTTAACAAAATGAAGGCATTAGGAGCTGTGTTTGCTGCCCCAGAACCTTAATATGAATGTAATGAACACAGATGAGTTTTCTAATGGATGTGATTCTGAAGCATAACCAAACTGATACTCGAAACACCACGTGTCCAGGTGTCAGAGAGAAGCCTGGAAAAGGATGCCAATCACAAAAATAATGACCTCCTCGTTACTTGTACTAATTTGATAAATTGCACAAAATAAATTTTACAGTGGTGCGTGAACAATATGAGAATTTGTACTCTGTATTCAAGCATTTCTACTTTGGATGTTGAGTTTGGAAAATTAACACATAATTTAGAAACAAAAACAAATTTTATCAAAAAATAAAATGATCTTCTCCAAATATACTCTAAGGAAGGCCTCTGCGCTGCGCATTATTGACATCCAGTTGTGTGTCTTATATTTTCAGGGTGTTATCGGCCAACAGGGCCCTCCCGGTCCACTTGGCCCTATTGGAATAACAGGAGAAACAGGTAGCCGAGGGCAGAAAGGGGAAAAGGGAGAGCCCAGTTTAATGGTGAGAAACCTTCTACTGCTACAGTCTGATATAAAAGCATCCTGGGTTTTGATCTACTTGGAGATTTCACTGAACAATTTAATGGATTTTTTTTCATGTGCATGATCCAATGGCATTACATCTTAACATAAGAATTAGCATTCATCCTTTTTTCCCAGTCTAGCTAGTTCAGAAGTCAATTTTTTTCTTGACATGTCTTATTCTTTCTTCCTGAACGATTATGCAGTGAGTTTTTTTTTAAATGACATTGAACAAATCTAATGGCAAAGCTCCCCATTATTTCTTGCACTTGCTGAAGTCTGACTCATAAATTACTGCCCCTGACACACCTCAAGGTAATAATGTTCTCAACGTATTGCTGTTTAACAGGGTCCTGTAGGTCTGATTGGCATTACAGGCCTGGTAGGACATCGTGGACAACCTGTGAGTAAAGAACAGAACCTCATTTATATCAATCACACAAGTTAAGATAGAGAATGTATATTGTAAATGTTGTCATCCATTTATTTCTGTAGGTACAAGAATCAAAATGATGTTTCTCAAATAGGTTTTCACTTTCCTTTTTCTTCAGGGTGATGTGGGACCGATTGGACCACATGGAAAAGTTGGCCCCAAAGGAAAGAAGGTATCCATCAAATATTCCTCAACTACTTACAGCCATTTTAAACAACTTATTTTCAATATTGTACTCAAATGAACAATTAGTGTGATCATCAAAAGTTTACATTAATGTGCCAATCCCATTAGAATGATCCTTACATTCTGCTCTCTGTCACTTGTACTGTTAGCTTTGAAAATAATTTACAAAACAGTTATTGCATAAAGATAGTACTCATCAGAGAAGATTGAAGAATGCAGTGATTACTATAATGGAAATGTCAATCCTGTGGAAATCTGCAATAAGAACAAAGAAAGGCAGAGAAAACTCAGCAGGTCACCCAGCATCTGTCAAGGATGGGTAGAGAATAAGGCAAAGGAAAAAAAAATACAAAAACAAGAATTGCTGGAGAAACTTGGCAGGTCTGGCAGCATCTGAGGAGAGAAAGCAGAGTCAGCGTTCCAAGTCTAGTGACCTTCTTCAGAACTGATGGAAGAGAAACATAGATGGAGTAGTGTGAAATAATAGAATGAATGGGAGACAGCAAAGTGGAGTAGTCTGGGGGTATAGGCTGGAGTGATGCAAGTGGAAGGACAAGAATTAGTGGCATGTGGACTCAGAATATTTGCACGGGGAGAGAAAGAAAGATTCTTAGACCGTGTTATAGGCCCTTGTATGTCAACAATGATATCTAAGATTCATAATAAAAGAAGACATACTTCATAGTTGTAGATTAAGGGGCTGTGTGGATATGGAAAGTGTTTGTGAGTAGTTACTATGTCCCATTTTATGGTGTCACAGGATAATGTACCAACAGCAACAAGAAGCTGCAAACACACAAACAGAATATTGATTATATGGTGAGTAAGCAAGCAGAGAGCCGGACTACACTGTACTTGGGACCCTCAGAAGAGTCAACTTCAGAGATGTGTAATTATTTTCATGGGAGATGAAGTGAATAGTCAGGTTTGCACAAGGGAGTCCATCAGGGTCTGATACAGCATTGATAACAGTGGTGCAAATACCATGGCTTCAAAAAACTTATAACTTACATTATAGGGCTGTCTGTCATAACAAGTTGATTAGAAATATCTATAGCATACTTTGTTACAACTACTGAAAAGCTTTGAGGTAAGTTTCAGTACCATTGACTTAAGTCAACCTGTAAAGAATGGGCACTGTAGTATCTCATCACTACTCCTTTAACAGCACCATCCTGCATGACCTCTAACTACAAGAATGAAAAATCCAGCAAATATATGGGAGCACCACCACCTGTAAGAAGGTATTCAAGAAGACAGCATACCATCATCATCTCCAAGGCAACTAGGGACACATAATCAATGCTAGCCAAGTCAGCAATGCCCACATCCTATGAACTAATATAATAATGGAAACGAAAGGCTTTCAGATGCATTTTAAATGGAAACTGGAAACCAATTCATGAAAATAATTACATCTTTAAGCCAGGCCTTCTCAATTATTGACAGAAACAAGTTTTGAGATGTTAGGACATTCAGAGGAAGGGTCACTGGACCCAAAATGTTAACTCTGATTTCTCTCCCAGATGCTGCCAGACCTGCTGAGCTTCTCCAGCAATTTCTGTTTTTTTTTTCCCTCTTTTGACATCTCATCTCTGTGATCACTTTTTCTGTGTGGGTTGCCAGTTTTGCTGGCTGTGACGGGTATGAGTGACAGACCTGTCCCTGAAAGTAGCTGTCATAGTGCCACTTCCATTTCCAACAATAACAGTTCAATAACCGTTAAAAGATTTTGAAAAATCACTGACCCCCATGCAGCAGCCTACCTTCACCAGTGATGGTATCTGTCGGCTAAAATAATATCCAATTCTGTGTACTTTTATTTCCACCTATTCATTTTTTTTTGCCAGGGTGAATCTGGACCTGTGGGAAAGCCTGGACCATTGGGTGATATTGGACTTGAGGTTGGAAAGAACAGACACGTTTTGTAACTAAAATCATTGGTTTGCTCCAAAACCCTAATTTACAAAAATGTTCAGTAACTCATTCATTTATTTTTCAAGGGAGTGTTTTCACTTTATTTTCTCATATGAAATAATTACAAATTACTCATGAACTACTTTGTGAAAATTGCACCATGTGGAAGGTCCCTAGGCTTTGAGTGCAGGCCTGGAATATCTCAGGTTAGGAGCTGGTATGATGAGTCATAATTTCAGCAAAGAGAAGATGATGATGCGGGACAGCATGATTTGAGATGCTAAACTCACTGTGAAAGATTATTGCAGAACACTGTGCTGGTTTAAAGAGGTTGGAAATAGTTAGGCTTTTGCTCCTCTGTACAAAAACGGATTTAGCAATCCAGCTTCTCCTCTTGCCTGACTTCCATTTTTGTTCTTCCACTTTGTTGAAGTTAAGATTCTTTCCACTTATTGAATGCAATTACCCCTTCTCTTCATAAATTTGGACCTGCAGTCGAAAGTCTTTTATAGCACAGGCTTTACATCAACAAAACACAATGTTTTTAATTTTTATGGACCTTTACCTCCGGTTGATTTCCTGCACTTTGACTGACTCTTAGACTAGATTTGCCGGACTTTAAGAAAATCTTTCCGAAGTGCAGAGCACAGCATGAAGGATGTTTCTCTTCATTTGTCTCCCATTCTTATACAATGCAGAATTTTCATGGGAAATCAAGATTTCCACCAGCAGCCAGAAAGAGCTAATCCTCAAACTTCAAGAAGCAACTGGAGATTGATGAAGTCTGTTGCTTCATCTCATTGTTTGTCAGCTTTTCATTGAAAGGGCTTTTCCCTACACTACTTAAAAAAAACTCATCAGAAAATCCATAAACTGCCAAGGCTGGGCTACAGCAGCAAGGTGCACTGTTTCAGTTTAGTCTCAGCTTAGCTTGGGGTTGGGGGAGGGAGCAGCAGAAAAAAAATCATCTGTCAATGTTACAGTTTGAAATGAGTCATTTTGTCTTGATGTTGATTTGTGGATTGGGGGCTATGAGAGTTTGAGAGAAGTAATAACTGACCTGTGTGATAACCTGTCACTTTGGCTGAAAATGAAATGTCATTTGTCTTCAACTTGGAGACAGCCCCGATCCAGTTGTTCTCAGGAGAAAGTATGATGGAGTAATCTTCAAAGATTTTCTTTTCCTGTGTATGTGGTCACACTTCCGTGATGTGATTTGTTTAATGTTTGCTTCATAATTTATGAGGTGAAGTCATTTTTCAAAGCAAGCAAAACAGATGGATAGTTTAAACTGTGTCATGATTCTAAATTCTTTCTTTTTAAATCAAAACATTAGGGATTACCTGGCGAGAAAGGACAAGTTGGTGATCATGGCAACCCTGGACCCATTGTAAGTATTCCATTGTAAGGATCCCTACTGTGCCATTCAGCCCATCAAGTCTGTACTGATCCTCTGAAGAGCATTGCTTCTAGGACCAGGCCCCACCTGATCCCTGTAACCCTGCATTTCCCATGGCTAATCCACCGAGATTGCACATCCCTGGACACTATGGGCAATTTAGCATGGCCAATCCACCTAACTTGCACATCTTTGGACTGTGGGAGGAAACTGGAGTACCCAGTGGAAAGCCATGCGACAGAAGAATGTGCAAACTCCACACAGACAGTCACCTGAGCTGGAATTGAACCTGGGCCTCTGGCACAGCAAGGCAACAGTGCTAAACACCGTGCCACCCCTGATAATTTGTTATTTTTAAGGAAGTGTAAAAGCAACTAAACATGGGAGTATGGTGGCAACAGGTTCAATTGAGCATTCAAAAGGGAATTAGACTGTTATCTGAAAAGATACATGGTTAAAGGGTAAAAGCAAGAGGTTGACACTGACCAAGTTGCTCATTCGCAAAGCTATTGTAGACACAATGGGCTGAATGGCCTCCTGTGACAACTTTGTGATTCTGTGACAAAGAGTTGCCAAAGAAGGACCAGTACCAGGCCCACTCTGTGTGAATAAATACTTTGGAAACAGTTTTACCTCTGCAGAGGTGTCATTTAATGGCTTGGAACATTTGAGGTGGACAATGGTTCAACAGTGTGCACCAGACAGTTTGCTATTCCCAACGTGGGAATTGAAAAATGCCACCGACATTTAACAAGCTCCTCCAGACGTTTAACAGCGGAAGTGAGCAAGTTATCAACTCACACATTGTAAGTAGCAGTGGGACAGACAACTGACACGTCAGTCTAGAGCACTATTTTCAAATCAAGCTCATGCCTGACTTCGCCCTATGGAAAATTGAAACTCCAGCCTATGGACCTAACTATTGTGTTAGCCTGGAATTAGTTGTTAAAATGCAAATTTTACACACTTGTGTTGAAATTGCAAGTGACAAAATGCTATCAGAAATGCTTTATGAATGTTGTGCTAATATATCAGTGGAGGGTGATTACATTCCTTCAAATTCTTGCAAACTTGTTGACTACAGCTATCTGTTACAGGGTCCACCAGGTCCTATGGGAACCAAAGGCTTACCAGGACCCAGAGGTGAAGTTGGATTTCAGGGAATGAAGGGTGAAGTAGGTCTCGAGGGAGAACCAGGTCTCATGGTAGGTTGCTTGTTCTGTGACAGGTCAGAATGGAAAATATAATTAGCATTAATGGAAAATATCAGACTGATGGTCTTTTTACTTAACATGCTGTTAGAGAATTTTAGATTGGTTAAGCAAGCATGTTTCTGGAGCACAATTCCATTCTTCTGCTGTTTAATTCGATTCTGTAGATTTGAGTATCTCTTAAACCAGGAAAATGCCAATATCTTTGCGCTGACTATTTCAATGTCCCTGGGTTGTTGATTCTTTGAATATTTACTTTACACATGTGATGCAAAAAATTCAACTGTCAATTTTTTTTATTGCAATTCTATGCCTGCAAGTAAAAATAAAACATATATAGTTAAGGTGTAAGTGCATTATTTCTGCTTGTCCTATAATATCTTGCCCAGCATTCTTGCATTTTCTCTCTTATATTTCTTTGTCTAAGTTTGATTGTTTGTAAGCTTATTTATTTCTCTGTTTAATATTATGAAAACTGCTTTTGTCTTCACGGCTAGCCATTCAATTCAGAGGTGATGTATCTTTCTTGAATATTGACCTTTGGCTGAATGAGTCACACTATGAATGATTTGCAGAGGAAGGCTATTTGGCACAGCTATCTAAAGCTAGCTGTTTCATTCTTTGGAGGCCTATGGTTCGGAAAATTTGCCTTTAATCTCTTGCATAGTTGCTTTTCTCTTTCAGTATCAGTTACAACACAGCAACTGGAAAATAAGAGGGGAATTTTAATTGTCTGATTTGTGAGTACAGAGGAGCCCCAGAAACACACGGGAAATTGGATTTAAAAACCAAAAGAACAGAGGATGCTGTAAATCAGAGACAAAAATGGAATTTGCTGGAAAAGCTGAGCAGGTCTGGTAGCATTTGTGGAGAGAAATCAGAGTTATCGTTTTGGGTCGAGAGACCCTTCCTCAGAACTGGGAAATTGGAATTGGTGGCTTTCGTTCACTTCGTGAAGTTTTAACTTCATATCCCGTGTGTGATGTCAGTGGCATGCTCACTGTTTGGGAGCAAGTGAAAGATTTGGCTTCTTGTTGGGTGGGGATGACACGGGAAGAGGCTGCTGGACCAGGTGAATCTAACCCTTGACCTGAGGTAGCAACCTATGGTCCTCTCAGTTTATGATAACACTCATCAGCATAACCTTTTCTCTCCTTTCTCCATCACATGTTTATTTCATTTCCCCTGAAATGATAATATTAACTTAGTTCCAATAATTCAGGATCTGCCATGACAAAATGTGTCTTTTCAGGGACCAGACGGACCGGTTGGTGAAACAGGCCCAGTTGGGAATCCAGGAATAGAGGTTGGTAACAATGTTGAGACTCTTGGCCTATATGTGATCAAATGGAGTGAATAAAATGATGTCTCCTCATGAGTTAAATGCTTTTACATTTTATTTTGCAATTCTTTTCCTCCCTTTATTGTGAACTTATGTTGGAAACTTTAATATTAGGGTCCTCTTGGAGAACAAGGACCACAAGGTGGAGTTGGCCAACCAGGCAGAATGGTAAATATTACTATTTGAAAAGATAAAGCAGAAAGACATGTGACCACTGCTGTATGATAGCTTAAATAGTTCATGTGAAATGTTTGCATTTCTAGGGTACAAAAGGTCAACGAGGACCTGAAGGCAGAATGGGGGTCAGAGGAGAAAAGGTGAAGTAAGCGCAGGAACAATTGAACTATTGAGTACCTGAAAATGAAGACCTTCCATTTTAGCGCAATATCTGAGGCAGTATTATCTTCTCCCTGCTCTTTCATGTACCAGTGAATTAGTGAAGGAATGCGCAGATTTAAAAGTATTGGTGCTGGTTCAGTTTCATATTTGTTGCAATGTATTCTTTAATCACAACTCTCATGGAAGACTGCGCTTTCTGTAATCTTCATAATTTATAGAATTTTCACAAGATATCTCTCACCTGTGGGATAACCCCTACTTGGCCTGTCCAGATGCAGAGCTCCAAATGCCCCATTAAAATGATAAGCTATGAGAGGAATGTAATTGAATCTGAGGTAATTCAAAAGAAGAGTTTTTAAATTTCACTGATCTGTTATTGCATAGCTCAAATTACTTTGTTGTATTTCATTGTTCTTCGATGGTATATGGAATTATTGGCCTTTCAGCTGACAGTGCTTTTTAAAGATGAATTTGGCAAAGGTGCACAAGACAAACTCCTTTTGCACTCATGCATAAGTACTTTATAAAACTGTATGTGGGCCTGGTTAAAATGATAGGGCTTTGCAACATTGAGCTTACTTGAATCTGTCTTGTCTCATCTAAGCTGAAAGAAAGACATTTTAAATAGGTCTTTTTCACTTCCACTACACATATAAATGCATTTTACAGCCAATGAAGTGTAGTCACTGATTGTGATGTTGGAAACGCAATAACAAAGTCCCAGATACAGCAATTTGAAAATGTATGAATAATCCAATTTTGTGATTGAGGGAAATTATTGCTGAGGATGCAATGGGAAACTTTGTGCCCTTCATTGGAATAGTACTATCAAATTTTTTACAACCATCCAAGCAGGTTGATGGCCTCTTGGCGTAATGACTCACCTGAATGGCTGCACCATAAAACAATGCAGCGTCTTCTCATTCCTATGCTGCAATGTCAGCTTTGATTTTTGTACTTCAAAACCTGGAAGGAAACAGACCCATAACCATGTGATTCAGAGGCAAGAGGTCTACTAATTAATTATAACCAATGTATCACCAATGTTTGGACTAAGCCTCCAGATACAGCTTTTCGTATCCTTAATCTCTTTAATTTGGCAAAACGAAGGGCTAGAAATGGAGGCTTGGCCATTTAGAAATCCTGCTCCTCCAATTTAATCATAACCTGGCAAAACTGTCGTGTGTTGACCTTAAGTGCATCTTGACCTATATGGAATTGCTACAGTCAGAATATATGAGTAACATGAGCAACTTTCATGTGCCTGAATGGCACAGCAAAGGCATCTGCTGTGCAGAGTAGCAAAAATAGTACACACCAGTTGTTGGGCACAAGTACTTGACAGGTCATGCTCAACAATCTTTGAATTGCAAAGCATTGTCCTTTTACCAAGAGCACAGTGGGCACTTCCTAAAGGAAATTGGCTATGCTAATGTGGTGGGTCACCCAGCAAGTAATGGATGCCAGCAGCAGACAGAAGACTGGCGGCAGTTCCACTGTATTGTCCCACTGGCCTGGCCTCCTTTTGTTACAGCAACAGAAAAGAATGGTCTGTCATTTAGCCTCTTTCTTGAAGAAAAGCTCTAAACTGGTGCAAACAGTTTCCACTACTATGAGCTGCCACTACTTCCACCTAACAATGACCCAACATGCCAGGAACCCCAATGTAATTGGGAACTTGAATGTCCCATTCCACGCAAATGCGTTGTCCCTCAAAAAAGAGCAATTTCCCTGGCTGTGAGTGAGAGAAGAGTGTTCTGATTTGTGTCCTTTTCCATCAGTGGAAAGGACTGCTGAATTCATGAGTTACAGAAATACATTGAATAAATAAATCGGATTTGTAGACTATCCAGGCACTGGATTATGAATACACTCATAGTAAATGCTGCCGCTAGTGGTTCTATTATCTTAACTCCACCCCTGCCAGCAGATAAATCTGTCTATTAAAACTTATTGTCAGCTTAAAACCTCAACTAAGGGAAATGTCACACTATTAAGGAAACATAGCTTTACCAGCTGTAGACTGGGTTCTGCAATGAACCATCCTTTTCCTCAGGAGAATTTAGACCAGTGAAATCCAATCTTAATTTGTATCATTTCAAATATCACAAATTCTTTTTTAAAATGCACAAAATAAATGTGAACATCATATATATCTATAATCAGCAATTGTTGTTGATGTTTATATTTTTATTTTAAGGGTGACGTTGGGATTGATGGAAAGCCAGGAGACCCAGGAAAACCAGGAAGGATGGTATGCACCCAAAAGTCATTTGAAAATTGCTTCCACTCAAACAGATTATAATACCCATGTATGAGAACATTTTAAAATAATGCCATTTAATATTCTCTTCTGTCTTTAGGGGAGGAGAGGAAAAGCAGGATCAAGAGGACTAAGAGGAAAGAAAGGTTTCAAGGTAAAATTCAGTCCTGTAAACCTGGTTATTTATTTGGGGTACGAAAGGGGCACCTTAGATAATATTGGGTAGATATTTCTATCTTTGAAAATGGCCATAACTAAAAAGAATTAATAGATTCTTTTGTTATTCTGAGACACATTAATGAATACCTTAATCTTACGACAAGGTGAATCTCCTTGAAAATTAGGCCTTTCATGTCACAATACACCAGGAAAACCCTGCAAGTAAAACTGACAATATAATTTTACAAGGTTATTATAGTTGTAGGGCTGGAGAAGGTTACAAACATAGGGAAGAAAAAGACTGTGGAGGTTCCATTGGAAAGAAGGATGTGCAAATGTGTGCAGAAATTAATTCACTAGTCCCTCTGGTGTAATTTTAGTTGAATCTCTTCTGTCCACATGGATGAAAATGAATAAGTGCATTGAAGGCTTTGAGTGTGCATATGCGGTGAGACTTCAGTATGAAGTGAACACTTATTCATAGCAAGAACCTGTACGTGGAGTCTTTCAACATGGGGTAGCTGTTACTCTCCAGCTATCACATGGGTATTGCTAACCAGGAAACTCTGCTGCAGTTACCACCTGCCGTAAGAAAATTAGGCATATTTAGATAGGCATATTTAGATTAATAATTAACTTGGATCACCACATTATGACGTATCTTGTGTGGTCAGCAAGTCCTGAAGTGGAATGCAACTTCTTCACGACAGACCGCTCTTTGCAACCGATTACTTTGTCAGAGCTCCATCAGTCAGAGCACTATATTGTACAAATGAACTATCCTTGTTTTTTATTAATTAATAAATTTCTCTATTTTAGGGCTCAAGAGGTAAAACCGGACCTGTAGGGCCACATGGATCAATTGGACCTCCAGTAAGTTGTACATTTTTAACGCTGAATCATTAGGGTATGCTTTCCCCATTACTGACAGGCCTTTAAGATGGCAGATAGGAACTTCAAATTTAGCCTAATTAGACTCAGGAACAAACCAAATATCAGTAACCCATTTTTTTTTAGCAAGAAAGTCAACATAATATTAATGCAATATATAGGAAAAGTTATGTGGATGCTGGAGATCTGAAATTAAAGCAGAAAATCGTGCAGCAACCCAGCAGCTCAGACAGCATCTGTGTGAAGACAAGACAAAGTTAATATTTTGAGTCCAATATGTTTTTTCTTGGAACACAGACCTTCGCCTTTTTGTTTTTGCACAAAGTAATAATGCAGTACACTAATTTAGGGCACATTTATTCTCCTCTGCATGATGTAGTAATATGGGAACTGACTGCTCAAACACTCAGTTACTTCTGAGGAAGGGTCACTTGACCAGAAAAGTTAACTCTGATTCTCCCAACAGATGCTGCCAGATCTGCTGAGCTTTTCCAGCAATTTCTATTTGTGTCTGTGATTTACAGTACCTGAAGTTATTTCTGTTTTTATTCAGTTACTTCATGGCTACTCTGCCCTTTGGTTACATTTACTCATATGAGCTCCATATCCCCTCATTCTCATAGCTAATGGAAAAGTATCACTGTTGTATCAACAGGGAATAAATAGGTTTCTAGTTATGTTACATAGAAATCATTGAATCCCTGCAGTGTGGAAGCAGGCAATTCAGCCCATCGAGTCTACACCAGCCCTCCAAAGAGCATCCCAACCAGATCCACCTCCCTATCCTATCCTACCCCTGTCAACCTGCATCCCCATGGCTAATCCATGTAGCCTACACTGCCTTGGACACTACAGCCAATTTAGCATGGCCAATCCACCCAAATCTGCACATCTTTGGACTGTGGGAGGAAACCAGACCACCCAGCAGAAACTCACGCAGACACAGGGAGAATGTGAAAACTTCACACAGACAGTCACTTGAGGCTGGAATTGAACCCAGGTTGCTGGCTACAAGAGGAAATCTCAAATTTTTATTTAACTTCAATTTTATTTTGTTGCATGATACATAGAACTGTTATTACTTCCAAGTATGGCATTGGAACAGTGGAGTTCATACTAGAAGTTGACATCAGCTCTATTAATGATATTTGCCAACCTAAAGGTTTAAAATAGAATGTGAGAGTTTCTCTTGAATCAGCCATCACCACTCAACACAGAAGTGTTCTGAAAACTGAATAATACCCTCTTCATTATATCCACAGTGGGAGAGTTCTGCTTTACTATGTCGCATAATTAGAAACCTAACTGTTAAAAAGACATTTCTGATTTTGTTGAGGAAACCAGAAATAAATACCTTCCTCATTTCCTTCGATCAACACAGATTAATATGGGTTGATGTATGATTCAGTTTATCTTAAGGTGCTGTATCAATTAATCTTTTGTTGCAACAGCCCAAAGCATTGGCCCAAATTATCACTTCTGTATCTGGAGCACTGATTTAGGACAATTTCGGGCTGTACAAACCTGGAGGAAAGTGCTCCAGAATTTTGGGTTTCCGTTCCAGGATAGGTGGAAGTGAGTTTTGGCAGGTGACCCTGCAAATAGTGTGGAGGTGGCCTGGGTTGGAAGACTTTTCCTGTATGCACCAGTACTTTGTTAAAGACTTGTTTTAACAATGCAATGAAATAAAGTGCAGCCCTTACCTCTCACCCCACCAGCCACATTCACCATGCCATTCCAAGGCAACTCATGTCCCTTCACTAGTCATTACTGCCCCTTGTATTATTCATATCAAGCTATGCCCCTTTCCCATTCCCTTTCATGCCTCATATCTTCTATGCCATCCCAAGCAGCTTTATACATTCCTTGTAGTACCTCATACACTCGAGGGCAGTCTTTGCACCGGTACTCATGTTCACGATAACATGCCCTCCATCAGCTTCTGTATGGCCCTTTATAACTTCTAACTTACACCCTCCACCAAAGCTCTCCTGTCCCTATATATCAACTTAATGAAATTCATGCCGACCCATATCCCCTTGCTGCCAGCCTTTGCTGTTATACTCATCAGCTCTGAATACTCAGCTCTGCAGTCCTGCCACATCCAGTCGTGAATGGTGGTGGACAATTAAACAACTCACTGGAGGAGGGTCCACAAATATCCCCATTTTCAATGATGGAAGAGCCCAGCACATCAGTGCAAAAGATAAGGCTGAAGCATTCCACAGCAATCTTTAGCCAGAAATGCCAAGTGGATGATCCATCTTGGCCTCCTCCAGTGGTCCCCAGCATTACAGATACGTCTTCAGCCAATTTGATTCACTCCACGTGATATCAAGAAACATTTGGAGACACTGGATCCTGCAAAGGCTACGGGCCCTGACAACATTCCGGCAATAGCACTGAAGACTTGTGCTCCAGAACTTGCCGTTCCCTTAGCCAAGCTGTTCCAGTACAGATACAACGCTAGTATCTATCCGACAGTGTGGAAAATTGCCCAACTCTATCCTGTACATAAAAAGCAGGACAAATCAAACCCGGCCAATTACCGTCTCATCAGTCTACTCTCGATCATCAGTAAAGTGATGGAAGGTGTTATCAACAGTGCTATCAAACAGCACCTGCTCAGAAATAACCTGCTCAGTGACACCCAGTTGGGGTTCCGCCAGGGCCACTCAGCTCCTGACCTCATTACAGCCTTGGTTCAAACATGGACATGAGAGCTAAATTCCAGAGGTGAGGTGAGAGTGACAGCCCTTGATATCAAAGCTGCTTTCTACCGAGTGTGGCTACCAGGAGCCCGAGCAAAACTGGAATCAATGGGTATCAGAGGGCAAACGCTCCGGTGGCTGGAGTCATACCTGACACATAGGAAGATGGTCGTGGTTGTGGGAGGTCAATCATCTCAGATCCAGGACATCTCTGTAGGAGTTCCTCAGGGTAGTGTCCTACACCCAACCACCTTCATCTGCTTCATCAATGACGTTCCCTCCATCATAAGGTCAGAGGTGGGGATGTTCGCCAATGATTGCACAATGTTCAGTACCATTCGTGACTCCTCAGATACTGAAGCAGTCTATGTTCACATGCAACAAGATCTAGACAATATCCAGGCTTGGGCTGACAAGTGGCAAGTGACATTCACACCACACAAATGCCAGGCTATGACCATCACCAATAAGACGCAATCTAACCACCGCCCCTTGACATTCAATGGTGTTACCATCACTGAATCCCCGACTATCAACATCCTGGGGGTTACCATTGACCAGAAACTCAACTGGACTCACCACATTAACAGAGTGGCTATAAGACCAGGCCAGAAGCTGGGAATGCTGCACCGAGTAACTCATCTCCTGACTCCTCAAAGCCTGGCCACCACTGGCAAGGCACAAGTCAGGAGTGTGATGGAATACTCCCCAATTGCCTGGATGAGTGCAGCCCAACAACACTCAAGAAACTTGACGCCATCCAGGACAAAGCAGCCCACTTGATTGGCACCACATCCACAAGCATCCACTCCCTCTACCACCGACGCTCAGTAGCAGCAGTGTGTTATATCTACAAGATGCACTGCAGAAATTCACCAAAGATTCTCAGACAGCACCTTCCAAACCCACGACCACTTCCATCTAGAAGGACAAGGGCAGCAGATATATGGGAACACCACCACCTCCAAGTTCCTTTCCAAGTCACTCACCATCCTGACTTGGAAACATATCGCCATTCCTTCACCGTCGCTGGGTCAAAATTTTGGAATTCCCTCCCAAATAGCATTGTGGGTAAAACCAAATCAGGATGACTGCAACGGTTCAAGAAGGCAGCTCACCACCACCTTTTCAAGGGCTACTAGGAATGGGCAAGAAATGCTGGCCAGCCAGCGACGCCAACATCCCATGAAATGAATAGAAAAAAAAACATGTCTACTCACCCAAAACCCACCATGAGTAGATCTGCCAATGCCTGTTGTGATGAGATAAAATAAAGTTTTTAATGTCTATTAAATAATTCACTTTAAAAAAGCACTCACATTGATAATAACCCATTCACAACATTTAACTTCATTTAATCCTTTATCGATTAAGTGGGTTATAGGGGGATGGGAGAGTGTGGACTTGTCGGGCTGAAGTGCCTGTTTCCACACTGTAGGGATTCTATGATCTATGATAGAAATAAGCATTGGAATTCATCATCCCATTTCAAGGTCTCTAACCACTTGGAGCTGTGAAATGAGGGACCCCTCACTGTAATAATGAAAGGCTATGAAATCAATCATACAGCAATGGTGTAGAAATTAAAGTCTTCAGACAGAGTGCAGTAGCAAGTACTGATTTTTTAAAATGCTGCTAACTGTTGTTTTCAGATATTTAAACAACAAATGTTTTAAATACCTTGTCAGCAACTTTCAATAGTTCCTTGTGAAAGTTCATTGCAACACCTCCACTAGGTTTGTTTTTTTTAATGCATATTTTGCACATTCATGTCTGTATTTAATAATCACAAATAGCATCTAATTTCTCCCAAATGGCATCTGGCTTCCCAAAAAGATGGTCTGAGAACATTTCCAAAAGCTTGCTATACCTCTCCAAAGAGGCATCCCAATTCTCAGGAGGACTCTGCCTGCTTTAGAACTTTCTCCTATTAGCTATAAAGTGCACAGGTCATGTTTTTGGACATCTTATCAGCAAAGATCAGATCTAAGACAGCTACACTTTAATGTGTGTAGCTGCCTCTGTCAGTCACACATGCACAATTTGGAATTTACCCCTATTTCTTGCTGCAAAAATAATAGATGCCATTTTTGAGGGTGGGTCAATAGAATCAGGCCATCAGATCCATTTTCATAATGGAGAGGCTCTTGGTAATTTTTTAAAATCTCAAACATGAACCTTCAGTGGAAAAGTGCAAGGTAACTGGGGAAAGAGGAATTAAGTGCTATATTGTATCTACAGGGAATTCCAGGACTCAGAGGAGACAAGGGGATTCTTGGCCTGAAAGGTCTTAAGGTAATCAAATGTACCATTTACCTGTACAATAGCTGCTTGAACTGTCAAGAATTGTCACTGAACTTACCACAGCTAAAATGTCTCTTTTGTGAAAGGGAGCAATGGGAGATGCAGGACTTCTTGGGCCTCTTGGGGATCAGGGGAAGAAGGTATGTTGAAGGACATTTAAATGTTGTTTAAGTCTAAAACAAGCTTTATGCAATTTATTGACTTGTCTTACTTCTGTTTAATTAAGAGCTGAGCTTGGAAAAGCAACAAACTGTGATTATAATGTTAGCTACAGTCCAAGTCTAATGTGTATGATACCCCGATGTTCCAATTGATGCTAGGAAGCTTTACAAGGAGAGCCATATTCAATCCTTTGTCCATGCTGATTTACCTCTTATCAGCCAACTACTGGTTTGCACAGTTGTCCCTGGATGACAGGGGTCAAAGGTTATTCTTCCATCTCGTGCTATGGTTGCCATATTTCCTGCTGGAATGTGGATGGAAACAGATGAAGGATGAGGTGGGGGGTGCAGTTTTGCTCACCAGTGATCCCCACTATGGAGAATAGCCTGACCACCTTAAATGGCCAGGTAAACAAATGGAGAATATCAGAGATACCAGAGAGCTGTCAGTCTCCATTAACCTTTTGTTGTTAATATTAATTGAAGCTTATGTTCTTCATACTATCTTATTGCTTAGCCCATTAAATTACTGAGACTGTATAGTTTTCAGTGGACTCAATGCAGCAAAAGACAGTGACAAAAAAAAAGCATTATTATAGATAAAGTCTCCTGAACAATTTTAGGATTTATATATATTCTGATAGACTTAACAATAGTCAAAGTGTTATACCTATTCTCAAATACTGCAGGTATCTAAATGAGCCCTGCTACATTTGAATTCTGTATAAAAGTACGCTTCTGGCTTATCAGATAAATACATATTGTTAAGGTGGTATCGCCTACAAAATCGGCTATAAAAGAACATTCCTTTGGTTCTTAGTAGTAAAGTTGCATGGCAATGAGCAAGACCGTGTTCTGAAAGGATTGCAATCTGAAAGCACTTCTGTTTCTCAATGTTTAAGGGGAAACCAGGATCCGCAGGTCTACCAGGAATGGCAGGTCGTAAGGGTGAGCAGGTAAACTTAATTGAATGTTAAATATAAATAATAGACTGTGTTCTGCACAAGTCCATCACTAAAAGTTCTGAGTGGTAATCAACACACACCGGCTCAAACACATCCTCAGTAGCTCAGAATCCTAATATAAAAATTATTGTAAAATTGAATTGATTTCATATAAAGTGAATTCTTCGTTGGAAAGAATTATCTTGGCATTGTAGAAATAAGCGCATTAGTAATTATCTTGATGAAACTTTGAAATAAATAGCAACTGTAATAGTCAATTCCCTCACATCTAGCCTCCAGTATTTGAGCCTTGCTTTTTTAACATAATTGCATAAGATAACTTTTGGCTTACTTTGATTTGCATGCTTTTGTTCACAAAACAAATTTAGAATTGACTCAGGAAAAGAATCTTCAGAAGTTTTATATATTGCAATGAAAACAGAGCATTATTCAGCCAGAAGGGGGCATATCCTGGCTATATGTAAGAGAGTGATCATTGTTTCCTTGTGCAATATTTATAAAAATGTTGGACTTTTCCTCTTGTCAATCCTGAAGTTGAAAGTACCAACAAGCATAAAATTAGGCAAATGTTGCTTCTTAGTGAAGGGATTTATTGTAGAAACAACATTCATGAATACTTAACATACAATTTTATCTTTGATGTTGTAGGCACATTTGCATTCTTACTGCAAGCTCTTGAGAAATTTAATATTACTCATTTATGATGAGCTGTGAACTATGAATGATGAAAATTAAATAGGATAATTTAATTTGATTTAAAAATACCAATGCATAGCAAATGGTTGTGAAGCCTCACAGTTTAGACCTTTCAATTAAAATGCTACATTGCAGATGATTTTTTTAAATTAGTTTGAAATGTGACATTGTTCTTCTCGGAGCCACTAATTAACATTTAGTGTAATGTTACAATTTTCATAAGAACTAGGAGCAGGGTTAGGTAATTCATCCCCTTGAACATGTTCACCATTCAATATGATCATGGCCTCAGATCATCACCTCAGCTTCAACTCCACTTTCCTGCCCACTTTTCAAAGCCCTTCAACCCATTATTAATTAAAAATCTATTTATCTCCTCCTTAAATTTACCCAAGGTCCATGCATTCACCACACTCTAGGGAAGTGAACGCTTCAGATTCATGATCCTTTGAGAGAAGTAATTTCTCCTCTTCTCCCTTTTAAATCTGCTATCCCTTGTCCTAAAACCGTGACTTCTCATTCTGTGACCTCTCATTCTAGATCCCCCATCAGGAGGAAACACCCTCTCTATGTTCACTTTGTCAATCCCCTTTAGCATTTTAGATCTCCTCTCTTTCTTCTAAACTCCAGATCATATAGGACTAAACCGTTCCATCCGTGTCTTCACTTCACCTGACAAAGGAGCAGCACTCCAAAATCTTGTGATTTCAAACAAATCTGTTGGATTATAACCTGGTGTCATATGACTTCTGACTTTGTCCATCCCAGTCCAACACCGGCACCACCCCATCTGTCTTCATAAGACAAAACCATTCTGGAATCAATGTAATGAACCTCCTCTGAACAGCTGCCAATGCAACTACACGCCTTTTCAAGTCAAGGGACCAGAATTCCATGAAATATTCCATGTGTGGTCTCACTAATGCCTAGTACAGTTGCAGCAATACTTCCCTACTTTTATGCTCTATTCTTTTGGTAAAAAATGCCAAAACTCCATTTGCCTTCCTTTATACCTGCTCTCTCTGCATAATGGTTTTCTGCAATTCATGCATGAGGACACTCAGATCCCTCTGTGCCGAAGCACTCTGAAGTTTCTCTCCATTTAGATAATAAGTTGTCTTTCTAATCTTCTGACCAAAAAGGATAACCTCACACTTATCCATGTCAGACTCCATCTGCCACATTTTAGCACATTCATCTAACCTATCCATATCCATTTGTAAATTTCTTACTTCTTCCGGTTCGGGTTCTTGCTTTCTCAGATTTCAAGGTAATTATAATTCAAATAGGATTCTTTCCTGACACGAATATTAATTCCACCAACTGATTTAAAGGAGACAATAATGTGGAAAAGAAATTCTTCATTGTAAATTTTCTGTCACTTATGGAATGCTATCGTTTGGTCTGCCATTGGATCCAATCAAGAATGCAGAATCTTGGACAATATTTCAATTGTGACGTTAGAGATTGCATTGGAATGAAATCTCATATGACGTAGTCAGCCTTATTTACAACACAAAGCTGGTTTATCCTGTGTCCAGTCCAAAATATTAAACAGTAAAGTTGGGGAAAATGGTACCTGTAGTTGCGTCAAGTCTGTTTATTGATTTTATCCCTTAAAATATTTTTTGAAGGAATTTGAACTTTGAATTTGTGTTAAAGTGAGCCAGATTTTTCCTTTAAAAATGACAATGAGTGATGGTTTCATGACAGCGTTACTGAGACTAACTTTATTAATTAAATTCAAATTCCGCTGGATTCTGTAGTAGAATTTGTACCTGTGTGCACAGAGGAATAGGCCAGGCCCCTGGTTGCTAGCCCAGTGACATTACAACTACACCACACCATCCCCTGATGGAATTGTGGATATCACATCTGAAGCATTATGAATCTGTCAGATTTCCTGCCCAGTGAAGCAGATGAGACTGCCTTGTTGAATATTTTTAAGGCAAAAGTAGATAGAGTTTTGAACAATAAAGGAATTAAAAGTTATGGTGAGCGGGCAGGTAAGTGGAGCTGATCCACGAGAGGTTCGGCCATGATCTTACTGAATGGCAGAGCAGGCTTGAGAGGCCAGATGGCCTAATCCTGCTGCTATTTCTTATGTTCTTATGAATTGGTTTTCAGTCATCAACAGCAGCATATTTACAATAAGTTCCAGCTCCTGAAATTAGGCTGTTGGTAAATGTCCATCAGTGATTCACTCACTTGAACTTCCAGTTCAGATCATTTATTATCGATTTAGTTGTCAAGAGTGAATTTGGAGACCAGCATTAATTAATTTATTGGAAAATATGATGTGACATTTTGTTATTAATGCTATCAAATGTAAGAATATTAACCATATACACACCAGGAACAAGGAACTTTCAAATTTCACCGCAGTAGCAAGTGAAATACTTTAAGTTGAATGCTTCAGAAGAATCTGTAATATCTCACTGCATTGTCATCTTTATTCTCAGTTTCTCTGCCGAATCCATCTTCTGGACGATTGTTCAGTGAACCACAGCAAAGTGCTATGATTTATTTTCCTGTTATGAGTAGGGAGTGGAAGTAGGTCCAAAATCTGCCACAGCCAGGGATCAAACCTCATGCAATTGAGGTTAATCTGATCCAGATGCCAGCTGTCTAGCCGGCCAAGCTAAATAGCTCACATCTTGTTTAAATTTACACTGCAGTTACAGACAGAACCGAGAGAATCGGGTCTGAAGATGCTGTGTCCTGGGTGCGTCTGGGTCAGTACTAAGGGCACAATATTGATATGGCATGGAATGGCCTGGAAAAATGCAAGCATTTGTATTCCAATGTGTATTGTTCTCTTGTCTGGATTAGCAAATCACAGAAAGGAACACAATCTGAATTTCAGCAATGCAATTCCCATGTGTTTTCAATTTCCAAGAAAATGCCAAAGCAGCCCCTATCTTTTGATTCTTTTTAGACTTTGTATAAATATTCAATGCTCCTCATTGTTTTAGTGAACCTTCAAAGCGGTCGTAAAAACAGTGTATAATATACGTGATATAATACTGGAAAATTATCATCATACAGCGTAATTGGATAAAATGGAGTGCAAAGAATGTAAGTAGAATAGAGATGCTGTTTTCAAGCACGTATTTACTTCACTAATCTAGTTTTGTATTAGCTTCATTTTTGCAGATTTTCCAATGTGCTCAGACTTTGCATTGTATGAGTAACAGAGGGATATTATTTGTCTACAATGACAGGGTGACATTGGCCATCCCGGGAATGAAGGAATGGAAGGAATGCCAGGATTGCGGGTAAATGTTACTCACGTAAATTAATGTCCTCTTGTTTCATTAAAATTTGAAATAGTTTACTGTATTTTCAATCACAAACTGAATTAGCTACTTGAAGATCAAATACTGTTTAAAAACTGGATACACAGTGCATGTACTGCCCACAGCAAGATCTCATCTTTTGTCCATGCTTGGTACATGGTCAGTTGGTTCTGTAGTAGAGATGCTATAACAAGCCTTTTGGCTTCAGGATATGACCATGAGAAACCAGCCATCAATGAGTTTATCATTGATGTCCATTGATGCTGGGAAGTCCTCATGAATGGACATTGTCTGAGGACATGGGCAAGCAAGATCATGATGCCAACACAGTTGAACTGCCTGCCAAAAATTCTGTATCCAAGAAGAATGGTGCCTCTGGTGGCACATTGAAGGTACCTGTTGAGCTGCATGCTAGTAAGAATCAGAACTATTTTGTTTCCTGAAAGTGAAACTGATGTTTTCTGCTTCATTGCAGGGTCTACTCGGACCAAAGGTAAAATAGTTTCCTATGGGTCCAGGGAGTGTATAATGTATCTCGGTAATAAGTTTGACTGTTGAAGAAAACGTACCAAGGTTAAAAGTCATTAAGATTTCTCCAAATCAAGTAAATACAACTCACAAAATTTAAATCACAGAAGACGGAATGGTTGTTATATATAATGTATAATTGCTCTGTGTGATATTAAGATTGAAAGCTTCATTGTTTTTAACATTCCTGTCTACTTCTTTCACAATGCCAATAATTAATTTAAACCAAACTGTTGATTTACGCATATATCACACAGTGTGGAGCTGGGGGAACCCATTTTCTGAAGAAGGGTCCCAACCCACAACGTCAGCTTTCCTGCTCCTCTGACGCTGCCTGGCCTGCTGTGTTCCTCCAGCTCCACATTGTTTTATCTATGACTCCAGCATTGACAGTTCACACCATCTCTTTTAATTTACACAGTTGTACTTTGGAACAGGGGGACAGTTAGCTCAGGTGACTGGACAGATGATTTGTGACGCTGAGTAGTGCCAAAGGTGTTGGTTAAATTCTCACACCGACTGAGGTTACCATGAAGAGCTCTCTGTCTCAACCTCTCTCCTTGCCTGAGGTTTGGTGCCCTTCAAGTTAAACCACCATCAGTCATTTGTTGGTTTCTCTTCCAATGAGAGAGCAGACTGTTGTGGCTATGCCACTCTCCACCAGGATTCCACTTTGCCAAACTTCAACAACAGCCCAGCGAATTATTGTTGGTAGAATAGTTCTTTCTCAGACAAAATGATTTGCCTCCTTTCATGAAACAGAGCAGTTTGCAGACTGCCCCAACAGCTCACAACATTTATTTAATGAGTAGTTGAGGTATATCGATCAGAAAGTTCTAGAGTCAGTGCACACTTACTGTTCCGTTAACTGCTCTAAGCTGAGGCAATGGTCATGCCTGGTTATAGTGTGCTTGCACTAGATGGGAGAGATTGATCGGAATTTCTTTGCAAGCACCCTTATTGGGGTGGGGTGGGGTTTTGTGGGTGTGGGAGGTGGGGGTGGAGAGAGGGATGGGGAGAGAGACTGTTCTTGTGTATGTAATCATTCAGGTAGGGATAGAATTGGATTTTGCTGTGATACCTTTGAGCCTGCTATTGCTTATTATGAAGGCTTACTGAAGGATGATATGTAATGGTACTTCAGTAAAGAATGAATAGAGTTGATTTTTGGCTTCACGAATGGACAGAATAGAGTGGTCCCTCAATGAAAATTACAAGACACCAATCACCACCCTGACTTTGCCACTTTTACTGAGGGCACACACCAAACTCCTAATAGCCACTAAAACTTTAACCTAATCTTTGACTCCTATATGCAAAAATATAGCTTCTCTGATCTCTATCATGACAATGTAATAGGTAACTGTTACAATAAATAGACACAGAGTTACCAATAATAAATAGAATCTTTAGTAGGATAATAAAAATTGATTAACGATGTTGATAATTTTCAGGGGCTTAAAGGATTTCCGGGAATGCCAGGGATAAAAGGTGCTGTAGGACCACCAGTAAGTAAGGACTTTGTTTTGTGTGTATGGATCAACATCTATGTTTATATTCCACATACTTAACTTATCTTCCAGATTGCTTGATATAAAAATAACTTTTTCTGTTGTTGGGCTTGTAGTACAGTTTTTGTTCTGGATAAATGATGGCAAAAGGAAGTAGAGCAGGTTGGCTGGATAGGAAGGAGAACAGAGATGGTTGATGAAATAAGAACTACTCCTTCTGACTATTTTTAGTGGTCAGCAGGAGGACTGTACTGTTCAGAGGAAGTATTTGAGATCAGAAGAGTTAAAGGGGAGCAAATGGTACACCTTACTTTTGAGACAATATCAAAGAGAATATATAGCAATGAGTTCCAGTTTAGCCTATCGTTATCAGAGTCACATGCTTGAAGGTGGAATAAACAGAATATGTTGAATAAACAGAGGAGCAGGAAAGTTGACGTTTCGGGTCGAGACTCTTCAGAAATAGGAGAGGGGGAAGAGAGCTCTGAAATAAATAGAGAGAGGAGGGGTGGGGCTGGGGAAGGTAAATGGGATGGTGATAGGTGAGCGCAGGTAGGCAGTGGTGAGGATTGGTCAGTGAAGTGGGAGGAGTGGATAGGTGGGAAAGAAGATGGACAGGATTCAAACAGGTATATTTTAAAAATATACCTGTTCAGAAATGTTCTGACACACCTCTGGAACAGATGAGACTTGAACCCAACCTCCTGGCCCAGAGGTAGGGACAATACCACTGCATCACAGCAGCCCCCAAATTTCAAGCAGTTCAGCTCCAGCATTGATGGGGAGAAAATAAGATACATTAGACTTTTGTATTTGGGGGCTGGGCTGCATTATTTCTTCCCCCAACTCCATTTTGATGTAACCCCTCCCTTGTTTCCCGCCTAATTTCTTCCATTTGTTATTGTTGCACTGTTCCTGCTGGGCAGTGCTGGTAATTCATCAATTGTTTGTGAATCAATTGGGTGATTTATGTAAAAATGAAAGAGTTGAGTCCTTCCCCAATGGGACAGTTGGTATCTGGACAGGGAGAGGGTCAAACTTACACTTGTGCCGTACCATAGATTTAGAACAAAACTTCTGAAAGTCTTTTGCTTGCTAATTTGACATATGGAAACTAGTGTATCAGACGTCTTGTAATCTTCTTAAAAGACAGCAAATTTTTCAATGCTAATTAGAACAACATTGCTAATGTGGTCTAGGATATGGAAACTGGTTAAAGTTCTATTGAAATTGCAGGTAATTAACATTTTATACCTGAGATAACAAGCATGGGGCTGGATGAGCACAGCAGGTCAAGCAGCATCATAGGAGCAGGAAAACTTGACGTTTCGGGCCTAAACCCTTCTACCTTGTTATGGATTGGCAGGAACCTTTCAAATTCGCTGTACACTAATAACTCCATGTAGAAGTCGGGGGAGATGATGGCCTGGTAGTATTATCACTGGACTATTAATCCAGAGACCCTCGTAATGTTCTGGGCAACTGGCTTCAAATTCCACCACAGCAAATGGTAGAATTTGAATTCAGTGAAAATCTGGAATGAAGACTATAATGATGACCATGAAACCATTGTCGATTCCTGGAAAAACCAATCTGGTTTACTCATCTCCCTTAGGGAAGGGTAGACCTGGTCTGGTCTACATTTGAATCCGGACCCACAACAATGGGTTGACTCTTACCTGCCTCCTGGAAAGTTAGTGACAGGCAATAAATATTTGCCAGGGATGCCCACATCACGTGAATGAATAAAAGATATTTCAATGTTTTTATACATTCCCTCCATAGAATTGCACTGTTTGATATGTCTTTTGAGTGAGACATGTGTTAAGTTACATGGTAGAATGTTTGAGGAAACTCAAGCACAAGTCAAAAAACTTATCAAGCTGTGCATCTGTACAACTAAACAGAAGTTTGACTTGTAGCAACAGTCATACTATAGCTATGGATGTGAAGAGAAGTGATGGGGGAAGCGTATGTCACATTGCTGTTTATCCTCATCATTGAGTGAATTTACCAAGAAGAAATCCTGCTGTTGATTATTTATACAGAAGAGGAGGTAGACAGACATTGACGTCATTCATTTTGGACTTAAGGCAAACAAACAAATTTGTAAATGGTGATTTGATTGTGTAACTAGAATATTTCCATTTCTTTTAGGGTCTCCCTGGTCCTCCTGGTCCACCAGGACCTTCGCTGAAAATTTCTAAAGAAGAATACCAGGTACGTATGATACTTAGAATCTACATGCTGGTCCTACGTGAAACACATTTATTCTCAATGGAAGGTGTTTGCTCAGACTGGAGAATTATTCTGTTCATATCAACCACACCTCCCTACTTTCACAAAAAGCAAAAGGCAAGGGAAACAAGCATGGTCAAGAGTTTGCAGTCTAAAATTATGAACTCAGTGTTGAGCCTGGAAGGCAGTAAAGGGCTTATTTGAAAGCTGTGGTGCTATCCATGAAGCTTACCTTGACTATGTCTGTCACATTTCCTGTATTTATGCTGTTAACCCCTTCCTGTCCCTCACAGAACCACAATAGTCTTCCCATATTCCAATCTTCCACTCCAACAGCCTCCAAATGCATTACATTGTCCATTGTTTTCTTTCAGTTAACAGCCGACCTGTTTGACGCACTTTTTTTTTCTCCATCTCTCATCCCAGTCACATTGATGGACGAACCTCTGTCATTCCATCTCTTCCACCCTATCACAAATTCAGGCTTTGAGCAAGGAGTGGGTTTGGACAAGAACACTTCAGAGTCTATCATGTCTCTAAATTTTCCCAGTTCTAAGGAAAGGTCATGAACTCTGTTTCTGTCTCTAGACGGATGTTGAGCAACCTGCTGAGTATTTTTATTTCAAAAACCTTAAGAGTCAGGAAGTTGTTCAATGCTGATCAAAACAATGTTGCTGATGTGTTCTGGGGATATGAAACCAGGTTAAAGTTCCACTGAAATTGCAAATAATTAACATTTTATACCTACTTTGTTATGAACTGAGATGTACCCATAAGATCTGCTGTTCACTGATAACTGCATGTAGAAGTCAATGTTTTAGTACATTTCCTCCATAGAATTGCAATATTTGACATGTCTTTTGAGTAGGACATAAATTAGGTTTTTGCTTCTACTGAGATGCTGACTCTGTATAAATGCCATTCAATCCTGCTGGATCTCTGTGATTCGGTCACTTATTTGGCAGTGCATCCACCAGCGGATCTGAGCAACAGGTCCATTATACACGTTAAAGTTATATAGAGCTCTGTGTATCTTTCTACTGTTCATTTTATCTGCATGCTGCAGCTTTTAAGCGGTATAGCTGAAACAAGGTATGGCAGCAGTTTGCAAAGTCTCCAAGCCTGTGAAAAGCAGGTGCCTGACAAGTCCTGTCAAAATCAAACCTAATGTTTTAACACATTGAAGATTGGAAATTTGTCAGCTTTGTATTCTGAATTCAGGAGCCCACTCTAAAGATACTACATGCCAGTAACTGTCACGCACAGTGCTCAAATGTACACCTAATTATGTTAGCAAAAAAAAAGGTACAACAGATCATTTTTCATAGCACATGCAATAAAAGTTGGGAAGTCATGTTGAGGTTGTACAGGACATTACTAAGATCTCTTCTGGAGTACTGAGTTCATTTCTGGTCGCCCTGTTATAGGAAGGATATCATTAATCTAGAGAGGGTTCAGAAGAGATTTACCAGGATGTTGCCCAGTTTGGAATGTTTGAGTTATAAAGAAAGGCTGGATAGGCTGGGACTTCTTTTTCTGGCACATGAATGGCTGCACCAGAAAGCGTTAGTAGTTGTTAAATCTTTTCTCAAAGGCATTTCTGAGTTGTAGTTTTTTAAGTGCTGTCCCAATGACTTAGAAAAATGTAAGTATAAAGATCCACTGAAGAAAATTAGTACCTTGTTCGTACTTTAATTTGTTTGCAGTATTTTAATCCATAAGTTGATCTATTTGACCAAATATCAAATATACATTGCATGTAGATGGCTCTTGTTTGGCAAATGTACTGCCCAAAACTTCAGTCCACAATTTGTACCTAGTTGGTAGTAAGGGTGAGTGAACATGCTTCTGGAGCTCAGGTTAGGCAAATGGAGAAATGAGCCAGGAAGAGTGTTTATGATAATATAAAACACAGAACTGCGGATGTTAGAAATCTAAAACAAAAACGGAAGTTACTAGAGAAACTCAACAGGTCAGGCAGCATCCCTGTAGAGAAAACAGAGTTAACATTTAAATATCCAGTGTCCAGGGTTCTGAAGGAGGGCCACTGAACTGGAAACATTAGCTCTGTTTTCTCTCCAAAGATTCTGCCAGACCTGCTGAGTTTCTTCTACAATTTCTGTTTTCATTTCAGTGTGTTGATGGTAGCCATTTAATGCTGCTTGTATAATTCAAACTATACAGCAAAATTGTATCATATTGTATCATCTGGTAGGGATGCCTAAGACCAAATGGAACTAGGTGATGGTTAAATTAATTAAGGAACAATTGGGTGAGAACTTGGGGTATTACATGGGAAACAAGTAATCTGTATGTTGGAATTTATAACGTAGAGGTTAAAATAAAAGTCTGACTAGAAAGGTGTGTGCTTGGACTCTACCTAAGCAACATTTTCCCTTCTGGTCAGGTTATTGCAAATGGAGTGGAAGGTAGAACATTAGTGATACCACTCTGGGGAATTAGCAAAATTTGTAGATACCAAGGAGCACCCAGTATTTTGTTTGGAACACTGTGGCAAAAGTGTTGACTGCATCATATCACAAAGCTATGTCATAACATTTTCTACAACTTTTGAGTAACTTAGACAGGAGATATTTGGTTCAAATTTTACACCTATTAATAGCAAAATAAGTTATAACCACTAGGAGCACATTTGAGGAGATGCTAAGCTAAAATGTTTGACTTGGGAAATTTATTTTGCCTTATTACCTTTTGTTGGCAGATACTTTTCAGCAAAGCACGTGGTACAGTTTCCCAGAAAATTTGGAAAACTCTGGAAGCTTTAAACATGGAAATTCGGTATATTGTTGCCCCACCCACTGGAAGCAAGGACAACCCTGCCTCGACCTGCAAAGAACTGAAGCTGTGTCATCCACAGCTCCGTGATGGTAAAGACCACAGTGAACCAACCATGTTTCCATTATGCTGGTGAACTTCAGTCTGTGTGGCTAGCCACTTCTGGCTGTAATTCAGTCACTTTACATAATGGGCATGCTTGACATAAAATCAATGTATCTTTGATGCACAAACAATCTGGACTAAACTCATATTACATTATGATTTTGTAAGTCATTTAACATGAAGCTGCTGAGATCTTACGCAGGACACTGATGAAGTATATAGTGACAGGGTTCATAAAAGTCATTGATACTTGCTACAGTATTGCTATCATAATGTCCAACCCCACCCCTTAGTTCACAATAAGGCTGTGTGCAGGTGGTGAGATGGCTCTTGGACCGAGACAATGAGTGACCCTTCGTGATGGTATAAAGTATTCTCATGTAGACAAAGAGTGTACATAGTAATCTTTTCTGAACAATTACAAGTTTTACCTAAGAATTTGGGGAGCTGAAGCACATTTCCAGCAGGACAGATAACTTTAGGGCGACAAATTTTAAATTATCTAGTTCAAAATTAGTTTACGCATTTGTCCAACATACTTGCTGTGAGCATGTCTGCCATTTTGGTGGCGAATACGAACAATTTAAATACAGTTTAAAGCAAAATGCTATGCTAATCTTCAATTGGTATAATTTCAAGACCTTTGTCATAACTCAGAAGTATATTTCATTCTATCCATTCATACGATAATTCATTAAAGCAAAAAGTTGGATTTATATTGTGCCTTTCACTATTTCAAGACATACCAAAGCATTTTTCAGTCCGTGAAGAGCATTTGAATTGCAGTCACCATTATAACGCAGGGAGGAAGAGATCAGTAGCATAGTAACAACATAAAGATGCTAACTACAATGGGAAAAAAACAGCAACATAGAAGCTAATGCATAGGCCAAGCATATGGCACATGATACGTTCAGTCTCTCCACAACAAATTCAGGCTGGTCTGTCAACCAGGGCCATACTGTGTTCTCTGTTGTTCTCACATATTGCCCATTTGCTGCCAATGTAAAGATATGCACCAGTAACAACCTTTCAACTTTCATTTTTTGTTCATTAATGAGGTCTTGCAAAGTAAACTCAGAATATTTTAATCTTGAATGATTAAGTCCAGAGATGTACAGATTAGGTGGATTGGCCATGCTAAATTGCCTGTAATGTCCAGGGATGTGCAGGCTAGGTGGATATTCCATGGGAAAAGCAGGGTTACAGTGATAGGATAAGGGGATGTGCTGCTCTTCGGAAGGTCAGCGTGAACACAATGGGCCAAATGGCCTGCTTCCACACTATCAGGATTTTATGATTCTATTAAAAATGGAGGATAGCCAATATAAAAACAAAAATCTGATTTTGTTTTCTTTGTTCCTCGCTAGGTTTCTATTATATTGACCCCAATCAAGGTTGCCCCTATGATGCACTTCGGGTGTACTGCAACTTTACAGGTGATGGTGCAACCTGTTTGCCAACTGTGGAAAATGAGGTACTACCGGCACTGAAAATTAATGGAATGTTCTAATCATAAATTGTAGCATCCCAGGATTGGAACTGTTCTATAATTAATACATCTCCCCGTTAGTGATAACACACTGCCAGTGTTCATCTATCGTAATCATAATGTTATGGTAGAATTTGCTTCTTTATCTAGGTAATTGTGGAGGAAATTTGACCTGGGTTCTTTCCCACTGAAGGTGACATCAGGGTTACAATATGGATAGGGGAAGCAACAACTTAGTGGTGTTGTCACTGGGCTGTTAATCTAAATACCTAGACAGTGTTCTGGGGACCTGGATTTGAATCCTACCATGGCAGATGATAGAATTTGTATTCAATATAACTATCTGGAACTAAGAATCTAATGATGACCAGAAATCCATTGTTGATTGTCGGAAAAGCCCACCTGGTTCTCTGATGTCTTTTGGAAAGGAAACTGCCATCCTTACCCAGTCTGACCTACATGTGACTCCAGTCCCATAACAATGTGGTTGACTCTTAACTGTCCTCTGGGCAATTAGGGATGGGCAATAAATGCTGCCTTAGCTAGTGACGTCCTCATCCTATGAATAAATAAAATAAAATTCCAAATTTGTGCAATGATGTGAAAAGACAATGCAGATATCAAGATTCTATCATACAACATGTTTCTAGTTAAGTCTTTCTACCAACTTTGAACGAAAGGATCACCAGAATGATTAGTATCAAAAATTGGAAAGAATTACATTTGCCCAGACTGGCTTTGCATATTTTGAACAAAACATCTGAGGATAAAATGGAAAGCAATGTGCTGAGTGGAGAAAAAATGGATATTGGATAAGTGATCATCAGTTGAACACATAAAGTCATTACAGTTCCATTCCCTCATTAGAGTGAGTTTAACCTGAGGGTCTCCATAAGTCAGGCAAGGGACAAAGTTGACAAAGACAGAATCTTCATGATAACCTAAGCTCATGCAGGAACTGAACCTGCATCACAAAAAGTCATCCAGCCTAGTGAGCTAATTGTAATTCGATATATGCGCAAAAAGAGGAACACAAAAACGTAAGACAAGGGGAATGAGTAAAGGAGTAAAACTTGTTGGTTTGATCTGTTAAAGAGTTGATACAAACAAATGATTAAATAGCCTTCTTCAAAGTTGTATCACTCCAAATTAAGAACCTTATTACTCTACAACAACTTTACTCATTCAATTTTCTTTTACGAGGAAGAACTTTTTTTTAAATTGGAAAATAAACTCCTGGAGTAACAGCCTTTTTCAAAATATTACCCAGGTCCCTACAAAAGTCTGGTTCAAAGAGCATCCAAAGGAAAATGCACATCAGTGGTTCAGCACTACAGAGGGAGGATTTTTGGTGAGATTTAAAACGTAATTTTAAAAAGAAACACAATAGATCAGAGGATGTACTTTCAAACTCTAGATTTTCGAAATCTTATTTCATTTTTTCATTTACAGTTTGAATATCCTGGAGTAAACATTGTGCAGCTTCGTTTTTTAAAACTTCACAGTACATATGCCACGCAAAAAATAATCTACAAGTGTAAACCTGGTCTTGATTTGTTCAAAATGAACATAAGTGATCACAGAACAATTCAATTCATGGGTGACAACCAAAAGAAGATATATAATGGGCACAAGGGCTTTTCAGTTAATTTTGATGGATGCTCGGTAAGTCTTCATTGCTTTATGGAATAATACTGTAGCCTTTTATATGTTACACACTATAGCAATATGAAGGAATATTGTGTGACAGAAACTGATTGTGCACAAAATAAGTAAGTAGCTATTATCTGCCTTTCCAATGTTTCATTTACAAATCACTCCACTCCATGAAAAATACAAATTAACGAAGCACTTGCATTTATACAGCATCTCTAGACATCGTGGAGACATTCCAAAGTGCCAACTAATAGATTGTGTTTCCCAAGCAATCTTTTCGTTATACCAGTCAATGTCCACAACGTCCCAGAACCTTCAGTGAAACAAATGAACAGAAAAACTATTTTGGTAGTGGTGATGAATTGGGACAATGCTAACTAGGACACTGGAAAAATCTCCTGCTTTTTGAATCATAATGCAAGAGATTTATAAAATCTTGAGTTTTCATCGACATGGACTTAGTTGATCCAAGCAAGATATCCCAATAATGATGTCAAAGTAAAGCCCTAATTAAATGCAAGTGCTTGTTTTCCTTTTATAACTAAGATGCTTACATGTTGGGAAAAAACCTTCAGAAACTTGTCTTAAATGAGTGATTAGAGTCTACAAGGAAAAGGCTCAAGTCTTCCAATCAAAGTCATAACTTCAGTTGCTGATGCAGATGGGTCAGAAACCAGCATGCTTACCTGATTATATATTTAGAAAGATTTTATGTGCTGATATACGATCCTGAGCTCTCTTGAAACAGAAATCCATGCTGAGACCTGTGAAGAGGATTGCTGCAGAAGACATGCCCTTTTATATGGCACTAGCTACCTACGTTAAGATTAGATGTCCAGTGTGAATATTAGTGAATTGGGTAGGGTGGATAGAGTTGGTGTGGTACGGTGTCAGAGTGGTAGCTCAGTAGGGTGGCAGAGGGAGTTGGTTCAGGGTCAGAAGGGATAGTCTGGTCAAGATGGTCAAAGTCAGATGAGGTCATTGGGTGAAGGGAACAGTCAGGTTGGGTTAGTGGTTAATTGGGTGATTGGTGGTTAATCTGCTTGGGAAGTGTCATCAGGCAGAGCGATCATTCAGCATGATATTCAGGCGAATTAGTGAAGCAGTCCTTATCTGAGGGATTGGATAGTGACCACAAAGTTACGCAGGAGTTGGACTGGAATGTTTCTGTCTAACATTTACTGGGTAACCATTTACAGAAGTACGGTGGTACTGTCAGAAAACTTTTGGAGAGAAACTGAAGTTGGAAGTTCAAACTTCTTGGGCAATTGGTTAATGCATCAGGATTTCTGTGGTGCTGCACATGCAGCCTCCAATGATCAGGAGACCAGAAAATCTTTACCATTGTTGAAATCAATTGTCACAAATAGAATGTCAGTTCTGAATGTTAAGTGTTGGTGCAAAATTGCAACAAATATGAGAACTGCAAATGTGCATATAAAGTACATAAATAACACGTAAATACTTTGAAATTTTTCAGTACAATATCATTATTATTAAGAATATATTGGTTGGCTCAGTTTTTTATTAATAGAATTCCTTTTATTTCAGTTCTTTTGTTCTAAATCCTATCTTCCCAATTATATGTCAATAGTACATGTATCCTGACACTTCCAAATATTGTCCCACTGTAGTAACAGTTACAAGATATCATTGATGAGCAACTCTTTAATATATTGTTGTCTTATTTCAGTTGAATGACTCTGGACCGCATGAAATTGAGTTTGAAGTCACCACTGATGAAGTTGATCTACTACCTCTGAGAGATTTAGCATTCTTTAATAACGGCAACGGCACTCAGGAGTTTGGCTTTTCTGTTGGTCAAGTGTGCTTTTACTAATCATGTAATCTAGTATCTGGAGGACCAATGGACAATATGAATACCTGCTTTGCACCAGCCAAATAAACCAACAAGTGAGGACAAGAAAAACAGTTTTTTTTTCAAATGACTTATTGCAAGACAAGTGCTTTTACGAAAGCTGCATTTTTTTTGGAAAGCATTATTTACAAAGGCCTCCATTAACCTTTGGACTAAGTTCCTACTGAAGGGCCATGTATTGTTTACATGTGTAATGCAACTTTGAAGAGTTTGCTGCCAATTTCTGCAGTATATGCCTACCACCTTACATATATTGGATGGTACTTGATTGAGGGTCAAAGCTGGGTCATGTTGTATTTTTGTGTTCATTAAACGCCTAAAATTAAGATTTCAAAACCAGATGAACGAGCACTGAACTCACAGTTTGCAAAATTGATTGCAGTTATTATTGAGAAACTGCATTTGTATGTGTACATACAAACACTATTGTTGCCTGTCAGTCTTTTACTATATCATCAACACCTGGCCCACGCCTTATTCCTTCAAAGCATGACACAAGACAGGGTCTTGACTTCAATAAAGCACATGTATATTATTTCCTGCTTTATTCTGAGGGGTGCAGGATTGATATTTATATGCAGTAGTTGTGATACAAGCTGGAGGTTTCAGGTCCATACTGATCAGCAGCAAAGGTTCAGTTACAATTTGTCAGTGCATTTTGCCTTGCAGTCACCATGAGTTAGTGAAGGTTCAACATAAACTTCTGAACTTATTCTTCCAACACAAAGAAGACTGCAATTCCAGAATACAGATATATTTATGTAATACTACTAAAAAGAGACTCTGTGGAAAATATACCTCACTGTTGACCACATTGTATGGCTGAACTGAATGTGACCTTTTAGACAGCCACAATAATCTGCCAGCATGCAACAGTTCTGTTTGTATCCTATGGCAGGAAAACCTGATCGGGCATATTTAACCAAAATGTGGGTAACATCTGCATATTAAATACTGAATAATAACAATAAATTACCTGCTGCATCATTCTATAAAGGAATAGAAAACCATTTCAGGAACTAGCTGTTGAATCAATCCTCAAACATTTATATAGGAGAAAGAGAGGTGACATTGCCCACAAAACCTTTTCTGGTTTTATATTGCTTGTTCATATTTTAATCCTTTCTTAATTTTGATTTTATACATTGGGCCAGTTTTTTTTAAATTTTAAATACTTATAGATTCTCTTCCTTCTGTACAAGGTGCAAAAGGTTTATTAGTATAAAACAAAATGGCATACGCCTAGAATGTTGTATTTACATACCTTTCCTGGCCGTGAAGGGGCATTTTCTGCTTTCCAGCAATACTGTATCACAGATCTTATTTTTATCATTACTTTTGTGTAATATACATTCTCTCTGTTAGAACATGATCCTGAATGAAAGTGATATGCTGGTCATTTTTGCTGATTAAAATTCCAATTTTTGTGAATAAATAAAGGTATTTTAAATGTACATAGTGTACAATATCCTTGTATTTCACCAATGTAAAAGGTCAATGTGCTGTAGGTTACAGCTTTGCAAAACTTTTAATTAATTATTGATCACATAGTCACTTGATATTAATGAGCTGATGAACTCCTGTGCAAAAGAAGAACATTTTATTAACCATAATGAACCGAACAGATAATAGGAAGCACTTGAGTATTGACTTCAGGATCTTTATAATTGGGTCTGCTCAACTTTATTGATTTTAATTCCTTTTAGAGACCATGATGACATAATTAGAAACAAGTTGTTCTTAATGTGCACAGAGGATGGTTTTGCTTTTAAAAATTCCACAAATGATGGAGCTAGCTTGTCCTTGATTTGATGATGACTTCTCCTCAGCGTCATGAATGGTTGCCATGGGTTTTCATGTGACTGAATAGGCCAATTCCTGACCCACAGATCTTTGGACACACAAGGCAGGACATTTCATGGTGTAGAGGGATCTGGACTGCCGGTTTTGCTTTCTCTTTTCTAGTCTGCTCTGCCTTGTTATTAAGGGTTTTTAGACTCAACATGCCATACAGCTTGATGGGCAGTTTGTTGCCATTTTGAACATTTGGTAGCAAGCTAGTCGTCCCAATCATTTATGTCAAAGCGACTGAGAGTTTCAGAGCATCTTGTGAAGCATTTTCTTTGTCCTTCCCTGACATCGTGGTCATTGGAAGCTGTGAAAAGAGCACCAGTGGAAGAGCACCTTCCAGACATAGTGTCCAGTCCATCGGAACTGTTTCTGCAGGAGTGTTGCCTGAATGCTTATAGAACTCACTTCAAGAAGAGCACTAGTGTTTGTTCAAAAGACCTCCAATCTAATCCACAGGATTTGCCGAAGTCACTGCTGGTGGAATTCCTCCTGTGCCCATGTGTTGCTAATACACTGTCCAAATCTCACTGCAGGACAGAAGTTTGGTAATGATAGCTGCCCTGTACATAAATACATTTGTCAACTTGTAAAGAATTTTGTTGTTATTCATCTGTAAACGGCTGAGCTGATCCAATGCTGGATTTCTTCATCAATTGTGACCATTTGAGAGAACTGGGTGTCAGGTTATGGGAAGCGCTCAGTGTTGGGAATAGAAATATAATTCAGTGCAAATGTGCCTCCTGGCTTGCTGACACTTCAACCACAAGGTACTCATTGCAGACATCTATCTTAGCCAGTTCAATAAAGACAGAGTACAAGCAAGACTGTTGTATTGGAAGCTCATAACACCCAGTGTATTCCAGGAACTTTCCTTTAAAATAAATGGGAGATAGAATATTTGGCTGCAGAAGGTGTGTTGGTTGATACGAGTTTTGATTTGGCAACATTCAAAGACAATCTGAGTCTCTGAAAAGCTATTATCCATTTGGTATCTTAGTTCATCATCAGGACATGAAAGAGCATTACAATTCCTTTAACTCTCTTTGAACACCAGTCACATTTGTTTTACTGGTCCATTTGAAGTCAGGAAGTCCCAAAACAGCAGGTCAATGGTTAAACAATCGAACGTGCTGGTGCTACTGAGGAGTCTTTACCACGTTGCTGCAGGGACACCTTGCTCTTAGGTTGGATTGTGTTCTGGCTGTTGAACAGCCCAATAGATTCCTGGTTGAAAGTTGCATCCAAAACTCAGCATTTCAATAATGTAGTACCTCTTCAGGTGGAGCACAAAAATGGCACCAAGACTATGAACTCAAACCCGAGGATTTTGACTCGAAGGTTGCCTGAAGAGGCAAGCCGTTAATTTTTTTTGAGAGAGAGCCTGATTTTGCATTTCACTCCTGCTTTTCTGTCAGAGCAAAGAATGGTTCTGTTTACACCAATGCCAAACAGCATTCCTTTTCACAAAAGCATCTTGCTCCCCTCCTTGCTTCTTTTGTCTCCCCATTCTTCTCCCCCTGTTCTCCATTCCAGTAGCAGAGAGATCGAGAATAGAAAGGCTTTCTAGGTTTTCCCACATTTTCAAACAGGTTGGAAAGATTAAAAAAAAACATAATTGATCGAATGTGGCATCTTCCTGTCTCTGGAGAAAGATTTTACTGTACTTGAAAATGGTGGTTTCTCTTAGGGATAGAGGGTGAGAATGGGTGAAAAATGTCATGAATGTGAGGGGCAGGTAACTGGAGATTAAAGTTTTTAATGTAACTGGAATGAAGGTTCAGCAATGTTTAGTAAAGTTCCTGTGGGAAATCATGAGTAAGATCCCATAGGCAGCATTCCTCATAGCAAAAAGGTTTAAAATGTGTCTGTCCCCCATTATTCAGCTCAATTTTAGCTACTTTTCTGGGTTAACTGTTTCCAATGCATGAGCCATAGACTTTTACATGGCATTTTCAAAGAGTAATAAGTAATTTTGGTGAGTTTCAGCATTCAGTTTTTAGCTGGGCACATCAACAACCACTCTCGGTGGTGACATTTGCACAGAGTTCAGGTCACTTGTAAACCTTTAAAAATGGCAGACAATGTGAAATTCTGAGGGATTTCCATCCCATTCCCAGCATACTCAATCTTTTTCAGCATGAAAAATTCTGATCTGGCTGGCTCTATCGCATGGTAGATACTTCCTGGCCCTGTGCAATTTTCATGCAAGTTGTTTAGCTCCTCCAGGACTTGTAGCTTACAACCCTCAGAGGAGTTGTGAATTATAGTCTGGATGTGGAACTCTTTTGAATGATAACTTCAACAAGGTCTTGTCCATGTGCCCTATGCCAACCCATGCCTCCAAATCCACCCTTAAATGATCCCACATACCCTCCCTGTCATTTCCTGCCACTTCACTCATCCCTGTTGTCCCTCATACCCTCCATTTGAATTCTTGACCCTCGTGTGCCCCTATGATCTCCTCATACTCTCTGTACCAACCAATGCTCCTTCTCACTACAGGAGATATTATTTCAAAACTTAAGGCACAATTTCTTTCCACAGAAATCTGGTAACCTGTGTACAATGATTTTAATTGGAATTTTATTGCATTACTATTAAAAATGATTCCCATTTATGAGCCTGCAACCACCATAGGTTGTATGTGGATAATTGTGTTCTAGACGTTGCTTTGTGAAAATATCCCTGGCAATTGTATTTAAATTCCCTGCTGCTACCCTTTATATTTAGAAAATAATTTTAAGCAGGATTATCCATCACAAAATATTGCAAACTCGGTTAATGACATTGTTAACAATCAGTTGATTTTTCAAAGTGAGTTTATTCAAAGAGATTATATTTTCAAACCAGATATGGGCCATGTTAGAGCTGTTATTAAAATTGTATGATTAGTCAACAAGCAAAAAATATAGAATAAAATATCACTCCAACTCTGTCTAAGTGTATACAAAATGTGTGAAATAACAGTGTCATAATAAATACCTTCCACCAAATAAGTCTTTCTAAAAATAATAAATGTATGAACTGGAAATCTATAAAGCTAAATCTGAAAATATTCGAGGTGCACCATTGAAAAACAAAGAGAGGCCATTTAAGAAGATTCTGATAAAGCGTCCCACACAATTGTTACCTCATTCTCTTTCAGTTGCTGAGCAACCTGTAGTTCTCTAATTTCTGTTTTTTAAAACAAATGTCTTGTGTTGAGAAATGCTAATTAAAATGTCTCTCCAAACAACAACAAGGAAACAGAGATAAGCCCAGCCTGTCTGACCCTTCCTCATCTGACAATGTGCCCACTCCAGGTAGTACTTTAGTAAAGCCTTGTCTAAACTGTTTCGAATACATTTATATCATTCTGAAACTACAGTGACCAGTATTATACACAGTACATCAGATGTCATCTCACAAATGCCCTGTAAACCTGAAGCATAACCTCCCTACCCTTGTATTGAAATTCCTTTACGGCAAATGGTAACATTTCATTAGTTTCCTTAATCACTTGCTGTCTCAGCATACTAGCCTTTGGTAATTCAGATGTGAGGACACCTCGCATGTGTCTGAATCTCAGAACTATACAATATCTCATCATTTGGATAATGTGCATCTTTTTTATTCCTCCTAAATGAGCAATTTCCTACTTTCTTGCATTGTACTCAATTCGTCAGATCTTTGCACATTCACCGAACCTGTATCTTTTTGTAGCGTCCTCTTGTTCCACTCACAATGAATTTTTTAACCTAAAATTGTATGATCAACAAATTTGACACAATATTATTTGTCCCTTCGTCCAAGTCATTTATTCTAAGTGTAAACAGCTGGGGACTTAGCATGGATCCCTGTAGACACCACTCATCACATCTTGCCAACCAAAAACAAACTATGCCTACACTTTGCTTCCAATTAGCCAGTCAATCTTCTATCCATGGTTATATGCTATCCTCTACACTATGAACTTTTATTTTCTGCAGTAACCTTTTGTAAAAGACTTTACCAAATGCTTTCTGAATATCTTAATACAGTGTATCCACAGGTGCCTCTTTATCAACAACATGTTACTTCTTCAAAGAATTCCAATACATTGGTAAGGCATTATCTTCCTTTCACAAACTATGTTTACTCTGCATATTTACCTTGAACTCATCCAAATGTCCTAAGTGCTATGACATCATTATAATAGCTACTAAATTTTCCCTATGATGGATATCATAGGGAATATGACCTGTCATATACTGCTTTCTGTCTGTCTCCCTTTTGAATAAAGGAGTTGCATTCACTATTTTCCAATCTAATAAACCTTCCTTGAATTAAAGGAATATTGAAAAATCAAACCAATACATCAACTATCTCACTGGCTATTGACTTTAAGGTCGTAGGGTGAACTCAACCTGGACACGAGAACATGTGTCCCTGCTGGTCCAATATTTGCTCAATACCAATTCCCTGGTGATTGTAATTTTCTTGAGCTCCTCCATTCCTTTGATGTTCCAATTTACAAACATTTCTGAAATGTTATTTGTATCCTCCATAGTGAAACCTGGTGCAAAATACCTGTTTAATTTATCTACCATCTCCTTATTTTCCATTATTAATTCCCCAGACTCACTTTGCAGAGTATCGGTTCTCAATTTGTTATTTTTTAAAATAGTGATAGAAACTTCTAATATCGGTTTATAGGTTTCTGACTAGTTTTACCTCATGGTTTAGTTTTCTTGCTCACTATTTTTAGTAATAATTTACTGTTCTTTTTTATTTTGGCAATATTTTGATCTTTGTGCAGTTATATGCTTTTTCTTCAGGTTTGATATTACCTTAAAAGCTACGTTTTTTAGTTAACCATGGATTATACATCCTCCCATCAGAATTTTTCTTTATTATCAGAATGTAACTATTGTGTGACATCTGAAATATCCCATTATTAGCTGCCATTCCATCTCTATTGACCTATCTCTTAACATTATTTGTCAGTTCACCAGCTAGCTTTACAGTCATGCCCTCACAATTGCCCTTATTTGTTGGGAGGAAACATTGTTGATTGTCAGGAAAATCCTACCTAGTAGAGAAGGAAATGGCTATTCTTACCTGGCCTGGCCTACATGTGACTTCAGACCCACAACAATGTGATTGACTCTGGGCAATTACAGGTGGGCAATAAATGCTGCCGAGCCAGTGATGCCCTCATCCTGTGAATAAATAAAACAATTATAATACTTGTCTTAGAGCCATTCCTACCTCCCTCAGACAAACTTAAAATTCAACCGTATTATGATCACTGCTGCCTAAAGGCATTTTCACTACAAGTTTCTTAATTAACCTTATCTCTTTGCATGATACCAGGTTTAGTATAGACTACTCTGTGGTCAGCTCTAGAACATGCTGCTGTAAGAAACTATCCCAAATAAATGTTATGAAATTCTCACGTAAGACAACAGTTGCCCGTCTGGCTGACTGTAAATTAAAATCCCCCATGACTATTTCTGTATCTTCCTGACAAGGTCCCATTATTTCTTTGTTTGTACCCCATTCTACTATTTGGTTGCCATAAGGGGACTGCACACCATTACCACAAAAGTGATATCTTGCTTCTTTCATTCCTCATCCTCAAGATTCCAGTTTGCTGAACTTAGGTCTTCCTTGTCTATTTTGCTGCTGCCATCACTAATTAACAGAGCCACCCCTCTAGCTTTCCTAGATTCTTGTCCTTCCTGTCATTCCCAAATGTCCTGTTAGAGGATGAGTGTTACAGGATAGGCAGCATTTATTGCTAAATCCTAACTGCCCTTGAGAAGGTGACGATAAACTAACTTCTTGAACTACTGTTGCTAAGGGTTTGTAGCTACATCTACAATGCTGTTAGGAAGCAAGTTCTAAGAGTTTGACACAGTGACAGTGAAGCAATAGCGATATTGTCTCAAGCAGGATGATGTGTATATTGGGAGGGGAACTTGCAGATTGTTGTGTTCCTATGCTCTCGGTGTTAGAGGTCATTGATTTGGAAGATGTTGTCAAAGGAGTCTTGGCAAGTTGCTGCAATGCATCTTGTAGATGATGCACACTGCTGCAACTGTGGTTGGTGGTGGATAGGGTGAGAGATTAAGGCGATAAGCGGGATGCTAATTAAGTGGATACATTTCTCCTATGTGGTGTTAATCTTCTTGATGCTGTTGGCAAGTTTGGAGAAGGTTTATAAGGATGACCCTAGAGCTTTCACATTGAAGTGTGTTGGGCTTTTCACAGGGTCAGTGTCTGAATTGTTACAATGTGGAAGGAGGCCATTTGGCCCATTATGTCTGCACCAGCTGAGAGTGCCAATCAATCTCCTACCTTTTCCCTGTAACGCTGGACATTGTTGCTATTTAAGTAATCATTCAATTACTTCTGCATGCTTCAGTTGAACATATTTCCACTACATTCAAGCAATGCATTTCTGACCCTAACTACTCACTGTATGAGAAAAGTTTTTTTCTAACCTCACTTTGCTTCTTTTGCATAACGGTCTAAAACTGCGCCCCGGCTCTTGGACATTTTCTCCCTATCAAGTCTGTCCAAACCCCTCATGATTTTGTAAACTTCTTCTTAATATTCTCCTCTTCGAAGAAAACAGTCCCGACTTCTCCAATCTTTCAGCGTATTTCAAGTCTCTTAACCTTGGAAGCATTTTTGTAAACAGCAATGAATGGATGCAATAAAATGGTGTAGATGAATGAAAGAATGCAAATAGTTTGGAAAAGGTCAATCCAAGAATGATCTTATTTGTAGAGATAGTAAGAACTGCCGATGCTGGAGTCAGAGATAACACAGTGTGGAGCTGGAGGAACACAGCAGGCCAGGCAGCATCAGAAGAGTAGGAAAGCTGATGTTTCGGGTCGGGACCCTTCTTCAGAAATGGGGGAGGGGGGAGGGAGCTCTGAAATAAATAGACAGAGGGCGGGTGGGGCTGGTGAAGGTAGGTGGGATGGTGATAGGTGAGTGCACGGAGGCAGTGGTGGGGATCGGTCAATGAGGTGGGAGGAGCAGATAGGTGGGAGAGAAGATGGACAGGTTGTGTCAGGTCAAGCAGGCGGGGATGTACATAGAAAATAGAACATAGAACATAGAACATAGAACAGTACAGCACACAACAGGCCCTTCAGCCCACAATGTTGTGCCGAACTTTTACCCTAATCCTAAGGTCTATCTAACCTCCACCTCTACCTTATACTATCATCCGTATGCCTGTCTAATAGCCGCTTAAATGCCCCTAATGAGGCCGACTCCACTACCTTCTCCAGAAAAGCATTCCACATCCCGACCACTCTCTGAGTAAACAACCTACCTCTGACGTCTCCCCTATATCTATCTCCACTCATTTTAAAACTCTGCCTCCTCATAATAGCTACCTCCACCCTAGGAAAAAGTCTCTGGCTGTCTACTCTATCTATACCTCTGATCATTTTGTACACCTCTATCAATTCACCTCTCACCCTTCGTCATTCCAAAGAGAAAAGCCCTAGCTCTCTCAACCTTTCCTTGTAAGACCTTCCCTCCATTCCAGGCAACATCCTGGTAAATTTCTGCACCTTTTCCAACGCTTCCACATCTTTCCTGTAATGAGGGTACCAGAGCTGGACACAATACTCCAGATGTGGCCAAACCAGGCTTTTGTATAGCTGGAGCATAACTTCACGGCTTTTGAACTCAATCCCTCTATTAATGAAAGCTAACACACCATAAGCCTTCTTAACAACTCTATCCACCTGGGTGGCAGCCTTCAGGGAACTGTGGACAAGAACCCCAAGATCCCTCTGCTCCTCCACACTGCCAAGAATCTTTCTGTTAACCCTGTATTCTGCTTTCAAATTTGTCCTTCCAAAATGAATCACCTCACACTTTTCAGGGTTAAACTCCATCTGCCACTTCTCAGCCTAGCTCTGCATCCTATTAATGTCCCTTTGTAATCTAGAACAGCCCACCGCACTATCCACAACTCAACCCACATTTGTATCATCCGTGAACTTTCTTATCCACCCTTCCACTCCTTCATCCAAATCATTTACAAAAATCACAAATAGAAGAGGACCCAGAACAGATCCTTGTGGTACACCACTCGTAACTGAGCACCATGTTGAATATTTTCCGTCCACTACCACCCTTTGTCTTCGAAATGTCAGCCAATTCTGAATCTAATCTGCTACATTTCCCCCTATCCCATGCTTCCTTACCTTCTGCATGAGCCTACCATGGGGAACCTTATCAAACACCTTACTTAAACCCATGTATACCACATCCTCTGCTCTACCTTCATCCACGTGTTTGGTCACCTCTTTAAAGAATTCAGTAAGGTTTGTGAGGCATGATCTACCCCTCACAAATCCATGCTAACTATCACGAATCAAACTGTGCAGTTCCAAGTGATCATAAATACTATCTCTCACAGCCCTTTCCAATAATTTGCCCACCACTGAGGTAAGACTAACTGGCCTGTAATTTCCACGGTTAACCCTCTTCCGTTTTTTGAACAAGGGAATGACGTTTACCTCTCTCCAATCTTCCGGCACCATACCCGTGGACAGTGAGGACGAAAAGATCATTGCCAAAGGCCCAAGAGGGAGGGTTGGTCATGGGCTGAGGCCAGGGGTGGGGAGATTTTGAAACTCATAAAGTCCACATTGAGACCATTGGGCTGTAGGCTCCCATGGCAGAAGATGAGGTGCTGCTCCTCCAGTTTCTGGGCAGCGTCATTGTGACACTGGAGGAGGCCCAGGATGGACATGTCATGCAGGGAGTGGGAGGGGGAGTTGAAGTCGTTTGCAATTGGAAGGGGTAGTCGTTTGTCGCGAACAGGGCGCAGGTGCTCTGCAAAACGGTCTCCAAGCCTCCGCTTGGTCTCACTGATGTAGATGTATCGTGATCTTATTTGTGATCTTCTGCAAATTAGGGACGAATTCTCATCCTTATTTTTCTGGACCTGTTTCTCATACCTGAATCCCCACATTTTCCATGCTGTGTCTTTCAGCTCCATGTCTATCCTTGCCTGTTCAAACTATGTGTCCTTACTCTCACACCAAGCCTTGAAACACAAAACAAGAAATCTTGCATCAAGAGATTGAAAATCTTAGTGGATGAGAAATGTGAAGAATTCCTGCTGAAATTAAAATGGCCAGTGGAACTGGGGGGAAGCAAACAAAAGTGTGAAGCTGGTATTATGCCAGAAGCAGCCAACAAACATTTAAATGAATTAAAGTCACCCTATGCTGCACTCTTAATAGAGGTGGTAAGTTTAAACTGAGGATCACCCCACCTTAGGCGAGGGATGAGGTTGAGAAGTTGGAGCTTTCAGGGTGAGCTCTGCCAGCAGAGAAATTGGACCCTTGCTGTTGGCATCACTCTGCCTCCTGAAGCAGCTGAGTGAGCTAACCAACTCCTCAATGGGCATTTGAATGGCTGCTGTAACTGAAGAGGACAGGGTGTGGTGACAAGGTGAAATGTGGCTGTAATAAGACCATAAGATATAGGAGCAGAACTAGGCCAATCAGCCCATCAAGTCTGCTCTGCCATTCAAGATGATCATAGCTTGAGTCATGCAGCATTTGGTGGAGCAGTCAAGCCACTTTTGGCTCTGACCATAAGCCCAAAGTAGCCATTCACCACTCTTAATTAGCCATCTGCTGCTTGTAGGTGGATAACTGTGTGGTCCTCACCATCAAACTTATTACAGGAGTTCAGCACAATTCATTTCTGTTTTTTAAGATTAAAAACAAACGTTTGAGGCATATCTGAAAAAGCTGGCCAGTGAGTCAGACAGGCATTAACTGCCATTGACAGTGCTAATGGAGCAAGATCACCTCACAGGCATAAACAATGCCCAGTTATTAAACAAGAATGTTTTATCTGTAAAATAACACCACTTTCAGAAAATGTGCCAAAGTAAGACACATTCACAGAGCAGGAATAAGTCTAATAGCTACTCACAAAAATGTGTTTTTAGGAGATAGAAAGTTAAAGGCTTTCCGAATTGGAAAAGCTAATCCGGCCTGATCTTTTGCCAAGGAGACATTTAAGTCAATGGGCATCTTATTCATTTTAAGCTTGATATAAAGGCAATTATCATAAATTACCTGATCATGTACTATGAGTACACGTCAGCAGCAAATAAAACAAACTGCCAAGGGCAGCTGTGGTCTGCCAGTGTTTGACTGGGTGGGCAACTGGGTATTAAAGATGTGTCAGCATCAAGAGGGAGGTCCTGGGAGTGGTCAGTACTTTTGCCTGTGGTGAATGGGAAATTCTGAAATAATGGTTTCCATGGGGCATGGTGCATAGTTAATGAGGTGAGTTTGGGAAGGTAGCCAGAAAACTTGCTAGAGCTCACAGAGTAAAATCTTCCATGGAACTTGACAAAACTGATAATCACTACACGTATAGCCATTTGGCAACACAGTGAGGAGCTGGAGGAACACAGCAGGTCAGGCAGCATTAGAGGAGTAGGAAAGTTGACATTTTGGGTCAGGATTCTTCTTCACAATTTATTACAGGAGATCAGCATAATTCATTTCAGTTTTTAAGATCAAAAACAAACTCTCAAGACATATGTGAGAAACCTGGCCAAAGTCCTGAAGGATCCCGACCTGAAACATCAATGTTCCTGCTCCTCTGATGCTGCCTGAGCTGCTGTGTTCCTCCAGCTCCACACTGTTTTGTCTCTAGCTCCAGCATCTGCAGTTCTTGCAATTTCCGAGAACCATAGCCATTTGTTGGCAAAATTCAGCCCTCTGTCTAACCATTCAATTTGTACATGGTTGCTGTCATACAATAAATTATTAATTGTTTAAGAGGAAAGCTGTTCCCATTAAATTAGCAATTTTTTTTTCTCTCTACCACTCTTAACCAAACATACCCTGTGGACCCCTATGAGGAAAGAAGATGGTGACAGCAAATCTGCCAGATGTCTCATACAACATTATGAGCAGTGATAAAGATGCATCTTACAACCATTACGATGTTTATTCAATGCTCTCCTCTCATAACATATAATGTTTCTCCTTAAACTGGTATTCTTGCAAATTGTCCTGATGAGTGCAACATAAAATGCTCTGTCAAAATATATCCTTTTCCAGCAATCCAATGCTTGTTTTTACAGTGCTTGCTATTGCATGTTGCAATGCTTGTCGCTGAATCATTTTTGTTATTTTGTTATTGTAATGCTTGCAATGAGAATTATTATTTCAATTGTAATTATTATGACAATATTTTGTCGTTACAATTGTTATTGGTACAATTTGTTGCTTTGCGATATTATTGTTACAATTGTTATTGCTATTGTGCTGGTTGTTATTATTACAGTCTGTGTTGCTATTGCAGTGGTTATTATTAAATATGCTGTTATTGCAATAGTTGCTACCTTTTCAATCTTTGTTGTGATTGCAATAGTTATTACTTTTTCAATCTTTGTTATAGTAACGATTAATGATATTTCAATCTTTGTTATTTCAATGACCATTATTTTTACAACTTCTGTTGTTTTTGCAATGGGTATTATTTTTACAATATTATTTTTACAATTCTTGTTAATGCAGTGGTCGTTATTTTTACAATCTGTTGTTACTGCAATGGCCATTATTTTTACAATCTTTGCTATTATCGCAATGGGTATTGAATCTTTGTTGTTAATGCAGTGGGTATTATGTTTACAATATTTGCAATGGGTATTATTTTTATAATCTTTGGCTGTTATTGCAATGGCCATTATTTTTACAATCGTTGCGGTTATCGCAATTGGTATATGTTTACAATCTTTGCTGTTAATGCAGTGGGTATCATTTTAATAATGTTAGTTGTTGTAATGGGGATTGTTCTTACACTGTTTGCTGCTATTGCAATGCCTGTTGCTGAGCTGTTGTTTGGATAGAGTCAGGTCGCTGCAGAGTGGTGCCTCCCTCTGGCTCCAGCGGCAGTGACGCTGAGGGCGGAGCTTGGGAGCCCGGAACTCGGAGCTGGATCAGGATCTGGAGCTGGGCAGAGTGTCAGGGCCTGAGCTGGGACTGGGGCCGGGCTGGAAGGTAAGACTGACTGCGGTAGGTGCACCTTCCACACTGGGGGAGCCTTGACATAGCCATGCGGTTCCAGGGGAGAGAGGCCCCGGTGGCAGCTGCTGCCTTGTGGCTAGGCCGCACCTCTGACCGGCTGCTGGAGTAGACAACAGACTCGGGAGCTCGGTGGAGGAGCTGGACTAGTCCTCCCACTGTGAGCAGGTATCTCCAGGCTCTTCACAAACTCTAAACCCGTTCTCACTCCAACTAAAATACATAATCAGTAGAATAAATCTTTGTACAGTCTCTTTTTTAAAAAGATTAATGTCGTGCCTTATCTCCAAGCCCCAATTTCACCCTAAACATTGACAGCTTTATGTCAGGGAAACGTTGCCTGGAATCCAATTGGATTCAGCTTTCTTTAACATATGGTCCCTTTCTGTCGGGGCATCCTTTAAACCTTTTTAAATGTTGTTCTTGAAAATTAGTTTCATTTAGATTCCTATTCTGTTAGTCTGAAGACTATGTTGTCCCCCCTGCAGCCGCATTGTACAACTGATGACGATTCAGTTCATAATACAAATACTTATTTTTCATGTTTCTCAGTTTGCTTTCTACGTTTTGTTTTAGTATTGCCTTATTTTCCATCAGATTTCTGTTTCTTCTGTCAGTGACATGAAACAGATGATATGTCAGTTATTGTATATTGTGATGCAGAGGTCCATGTTAATTTTTATTAAATTGTCGTCACTCTTAAAGATTCTCAAATTTTCAGTTGATGCTACATAAAAACCAAAAGAACTGTGGCTGCTGCAAATCAAGAACAAAAACCAGTTGCTGGAAAAGCTCAGGAGGTCTGGCAGCAACTGTGAAGAAAAAAACAGAGTTAATGTTTTGGGTCCAGTTCTGAGGAACGGTCACTGGATGTGAAACATTAACTCTGAATTATTTTTTTTCTTCACAGATGCGAACAGACCTGCTGAGCTTTTCTGGCAACTTCTGTCTTTGTTCAGTCGATACTGTTTTTTTTTGACTGATTTTTATTGCTCCATTCAGTGTTTTGATAGTGTCAGCATTGTGCAGGTGGCATGTTCCCAGCCTTCACAGTGTGTTGAAAGCAACAGGAAACGCAGTTGCTTGTGCCGTGGATCAGATTAGAGGGTGCGGAAGGGGGAAAGCTTCATCGTACCACACTTGCTGCAGATGTTGTTCAGATTTTATAAATGGTTAACTCTTAGAAATGAATCTTTTGTCTTTTGGACAGGTTTGAGTCCTATATGTGAAGTTCAGTGTGTACTTATGGTATTTGCTTTTAAAGCATGCTATTTAACCAACTGGCTGTCAGAAAAAAACAGCCAAACAGCACTTAACCAGGACAACACGCTGCAATTCTGAAAATTAAGCCTAGTTTGCATCTTGTTTATCATGTTTTCATCAAGGTATCTTAACCACTTTAATGAAATATTTCTGTAATTTCTGTCTTTCACATTGGTTAGAAATAAAAACTGTGGATATAACTATTAACATCTGAAAATCACTTCTCATTGCATTCATTCTTGGGGTACATCAAGTAGGCATTTGGTTACCAAGTGAAGAGTAGAGAAAGTAGAACTTCCTGCTTTACTAACTAATACTGACGTGCCTATTTTTTCACCTCTTTACCAGATAAACCTGTCGGCCAATGTTTTAAATTGCATCACTTTCTAACGTTTTCTTGCAGTACTGTATTACCATCCCTGTGGCTGGTGGATGAGAAGGGATGTTTACAGTGTTGCACATCAGTGTGCAATGAAAATTCCTGTTGTTAATGATTTACTGTAGTTTAGAAAATAGGAGCAGAAATAGGCCATTCATCCCTTCGAGCCTGTGCAGCCGTTCAGTATGGTCATAACTGATCATTTAACTCAGTACCCTGTTCCTGCTTTCTCCTCTTACCCTAAGAATTACTACTAACTATTTGAGAACATTCAGTGTTTTGGCTTCAACTGCATTCTGTAGCAGAGAATTCCACAGGCTCACCACTCTGTGAGTGAATAAATTTCTCCTCACACCAGTCCTCAATGGTTTACCCCAGATCCTTAGACTGTGACCCCTATTCTGGACACCCTGGCCATCAGGAACATCCTCCTTGTGTTCATCCTGTACTAGGGTGGAGGTAGCTAATACGAGGGGGCAGCGTTTTAAAGTGAGTGGAAGTAGATGTAGGGGAGATGTCAGAGGTAGGCTCTTTACTCAGAGAGTGGTAGGGGTGTGGAATGCATTGCTGGAGAGGGTAGTGGAGTCGGCCTCATTAGGGGCATTTAAGCAGCTATTAGATAGACGTGGATGATAGTATAAGGTAGGGGTGGAGGTTAAATAGACCTTAGGTTTAGGGTAAAAGTTTGGCACAACATCGTGGGTCGAAGGGCCTGTACTGTTCTATGTTCTGTGTTAGTCCTGTTAGAATTTTATAGGTTTCCACCTGTTTTATTATGATTAGATTATTTGTGCAAATGTATATTTTTACACGCAAGTATATGTTGATTCACAATTGACATGCAGTTTTAAAATTTGTTTGCTTTGGGCTGTAATTAATATTGAGGAATAGATGTGAGGTGCCACATCCTTGTATGCCAATGACAGGCCACCTACTCCCTGGAAAATAAGAGTCTAAATTGAGGGGATGAACAAAGTGATCTGGGGGTGCAGACTCGTCATGCATTCAAAGTAGCAATATAGGTCAATGAGGCCATGTTGAGAAGAAATGAAACTTCAGGGTTTATTGTTTTGACAGAGAATTGGAAAGCAGAGAGGTTATGCTAAATGTGCACAGAACCTTGGTTTGACCCCACTTGCATAACTGCACATTTCTGGTCTCTATATTATGAAAGAAATGTAGAGCTATTAGCCAAGATGCAAAATTAGGACTCTTTTCTTGAGAAAGAAAAAAGCCCAGAAGTGACCTGATTAAAGGTCTATAAGATTGTTTAAAGGTTTGGACAGAGGTGGCCAAAACTAGAGATCACAAGTATCAGATTGCAGTAATGAATCCAGTTGGGACTTGAAGAGAAAATTCTTTACTGAAAAGTTGATTTGAATGTGAAACTCTCCATGACAAAGCTTGGCCTGCTGTGTTCATCCATCTCCACACCTTGTTATCTCGGATTCTCCAGCATCTGCAGTACCTATTATCTCTGAATTGAATAGTACAGATGGATTGAAGTGTTTCTAAATAAATCAATGAAAGAGAGTAGAACAGGAAATTGTGAGGCCATGTGGGATTTTTTTAACCAGTTTCTCTCTCTGTTAAAATACTTCACAATTCATATCAAGTATGAGCGCCCACACATACGACTGTTTTTTTTTTGTGTATGATATTCTTTGTCAAAATGGCCCAGGTGCAGAGCTTGCGGCCATCAGAATTCACAATGCTTAGCTAGTGAGCAGCATGCATGTTTTGGATTTATATTGCTGATGTAGTGATTATTCATACTTCATTGTTACAAACATTGCAAAACTTGAGAGGTGAGAACCAGAAATTCTAATATTAAGGTAATTCCTTTGTTCTTTCGTGAATCATGAACATTATGGCTCCTAACCCCCCTCCGCCCCCGTTATTGCCATCCTAATTGCCTTTCCCTGAGTGACTTACTAGGCTATTTCAAAATGCAGTTAAGAGTCAACTGTATTTCTGCATTCCATTCAGCTCAGATTGGGTAAGGACCGTAGTGAAGCGGATAGGTGTTTACGACAACCTATGAATTAATTGATTATTATTGTTGATGCCAGCTTTTATTCCAGATTTAATTATTATTTATTAATTTAACTTTCCCAGTCGTCATGGTGACATTTGAGCACATTTCCCTGGATTTTCAGTCCAGGCATCTAGATTGCAAGTCCAATAGCATAACTATTTATTGACCACTATTATACAATAGGTCCTCATTTTTGCTATTTGCAAACTGAGTTGCTTTCAGTTTTACCTTCTAGAATCAATAGAACTGGGGTGGTGAAGGGGCACTGTCCCTGTGAATGAACAAATTTTTTAAATTTGAGTAATCTTAGAAGATGCACACTATAATTTTGAAAGCCCAGAACTGATTACTGTCTGTTAATCAGAAAATATCATGGGATGTTTCTTTTAAAATGAAATGTTGTAAGTGATGACATTCTGTGATTAGTTTAAAGGAACTAACATACGCAATCTTTGGCCTTGTTGGGGGAGGCCATAATTAGAGGTTTCACCACTACATCAGTGTTCAGCCGTTAAACGGTGATTTCAGCCAGAGTTCTTCATTTAATAGGTTAATGGAAATCTGGAATTCTGTTCCCTCGAAACAGCTGGTGAGGTTCAGTCAGTTGAATATTTTGAAACCCTGATTGATTTCTTTTTACTGGTCACAGAAGTGTGTAGATGTGGTTATGATACACATCAGACGTAGTCTAAATGCATGGCAGAACCGGTCTGAGAGATGAGTGGTTTGATACTGTATCCTTCCTCACTTCTGCTTGCTGATTCCAACTCTGTCGCCTTAGCACATTTATAAAGGTTGATACATCATACATTGTACAAAGCTTGTTCTTTGTGAATAGATGTAACCTTGAGAACTGTGATCTTATCTTGTTCAGTACTGACAAATGTAATTGTTCTCATGAAGCTCTTGTAAGTTAAGAATAAAACCAGTATCAATGCTTTCCCATTGAATCAACTTGCAGGGTATTGGAAAGCATCATTCCCCCCAGGAGATTTTTGAAGAATGTATTCACCGCAGCGGAGGGACTTTATATCAGTGACACTGGGTAATCAGGCTGGAAGGACCTATGACAACAGTAAGACCTGGAGGAGACAATCCTGCTGGAGGGTAAGTCAGATCACACTGTATCCTTCAGCATTAGCTATAGAGCTTTGGGTTGAATTGGGAAATAATGGCTTTGGTTGAATGAAAAGCAGAAAACAACTCAGAAGCAAAAGATGTTGGACCTTATTTTTAAAAGTATTATCTATCTGTTGAATAGGGATGAGAATGTAATTGTTGTGGCGGTTATATTTGGGCTTCAAAGCCAGTTGAAGGGTGAGATTTGTAAATACATTTTTATAAATTATTTTCTCGATTGTGATGTTTTCTGTACATCATATGAGAGAGGATTTTCATCTCTCAGGATTTCATTATTCATAACTTGACTGTTCAGAATGATGTGCGAAGATGGTGAGACCAACTCACCATTCTTTTCACAGTGTTGGAAGCAAGGTAAAAGCTTTCTGTTTTCAGATATGGGTGATAATGAATACATGAATAAAACCTTCTACAAAGGGCTTTGTTGCCAGGTCCACTTAGGGAAATCAGGAAGGTTTTTGTTTGGCTTCTCATTGCTTTTAGATCAGTGTGAGTTTGCATTTCCCATGCAGTAGTTACTTAAGACTTGGTACTTGAGGGATATTGAAGCTGGATCTCACTCAACTGTGCTACCTTATGATTGGAAACAGCAAAGAGAAATTTGTAGAATTAATGTGTGCTGCTGCCCTGTGCTTTCACAAAACTGCCTTCATCAATATGAATTATATGTCCTGTAGCTGTGAGAAAAATGTTGCCTTGGTTTGCTAAGGTCTCCCACAGACCTAGTTCATGGGTGTCCCTGGCATTTGTGCGCTACACAGATGTGCCATAACCTTTGGTGACCATGAATACAATCCCATTAATTTGCGCCTATCCCTGATACAAAAAAAATGACAATGTGTTCTGTTATCAATGATGGATGAATCCAGCAGATGCTGAAAATATCAGAAATGAGAGCCTGGCCAGTGTTGCTGTATCTGGGCTTCAAAAACTAGTTGTCAGTCCTTCTGATTTGAAATTCTTTGATTGCTCTGGGTGTAGGTCTAGTATAGTGACCGGTAAGACACAATTTCAATTCCTGATCTGACCTGGGTTTCATGATTAACCTTAATAAACCTGAGTGAGGGCAGTAAAAATGTCAGTCCGGATTCAATGACAAAGTTTGTTTTCAAAGACACTATGGAGGTACAAATAGTACTAAGTATTCAGAGTCTAAAGTTGGATGAACTACTTTGTAACCTTGCACCCTTGACCTGAAAAGAGTTTTTCATATGCAGTAAAAGCAGTAACTTGCAGACATTGTGCAAATCTGTTGCTGACCTTGACTTAGATCTTGCTGAAAAGAGGATAGATACTTTTTTTGAACCAGCAAGGGGACAAAATAAGTGATAATCGATTCATGTTAAGCTTGTCCATCTCCTGATGGATGATTAATTGTTGTCTTTGATGGACTAAGTCACTCTGCAGCCTGCTGTCTGGGGAGGGATGCTGTGTTTGCAAATCTAAGTGTAAAATAAAATAAATTTACCTGGTTAAAATAATATTCTCCTGAGACCTGGGAAAGTAACTTTTATTTTGAGATGTTTACTGTTAAGAATTTGTCATCACACGTTACCAGATAACTACATCAATTCCAGTGTTCTATTTCTCTTTAAATACAATTCACTTTTCAAACTAGAAATGGAAACAGCTATCAAGATTGCAGCGGAGCCTAATTGCATTCCTGTTTGTCTTCATGGTTGTTTGTGGTATTGCAGCATACCCTAACCTGTCTGAACGATGGCAAGGTAGGAACCCTCCCAGCCTTTTGGACTGGAGTTTTTCTTATGCTGCCAGTTTGAGCACGGTTCCACAATGATAGGACAATTTTGCTTAAAAGTGTTGAGGTGATAATGATGCAACTTTTTTATGTTAGGCGTATGTTCAGGGGAAATGAATGCAATTGAGTTCAAACAGAAGCAAATATAAATACTCAACAAGTCAGGCTGGATCAGTGGAGGGAAGAAGCGGAGTTAAAGTCATAACCTTTGGTTAGAGCTTGAACATTGGCCTTGATTTTGCATGAAGTAGTATAGTAAGGTTAGCAGTGCTCATTATTATTATAGAGTAATTGTGACAGCAACTTCCTGAGTCTGTGTGTGTGTGTTTAAAAATGGAAATCCAAAATATTGTAGCCTGACTTAAAGCACATCCTGTGGAGGAATACATATCAGCCCTAGCTGCAGAAACAATGCTGAAATCAATGCAGCAGGTGAAGTTTGGGATATTGATTCAGTAGTTACTGACAAAACACACTAGAAAATGTTGGGGCAAGTGTCTTCATGTATAAGTGAATTTTGAATGTCATGCTCGTGGTAAGTGCTGTCAAACAACTCCTCTGTCCCTGATAAATTGATGTTGCCAAGTTCTACAGAATTTTCTTAATGTTGGAGATTTTAAGTTTTACTATTCCTTCTGCCTTTTATATATCTGTCCCTTATTTCTGTTTTTTTCTCAATCTTTATTTTGCTTTATGTGCCAATTCTAACAATAAATGAAATTGAATTATGTTTCCTCGGTTTTGGTTTTACTGTCAGAGGTAATATATCCCCTGATGTGGGTTCTATCCTAGAAATGGTCATGAGATGAGATGGTGAAAATTCATATTCAGAGCTTCATCGAAGGCTTGTAGGGATCTGTTAGCATGATAAATGGCAAGCTGTGCTGCTTCTTCACTGACTGCAAACTGTTAACTCTTTTTCTCTCTCTCTATTGATGCTGCCCGACCTTCTGACTATTTCCAGCATTTTCTGTTTTTAGTTCCAATTTCTGTAACATTCTTTAAATATATTAAGGGAGAACCTCTTGAGGCCATTGCTGTTCTTTCCTCTCCATTGCTTGCATTTAGCTTCTTGAACTGGTTTTAACTTCCAAGGCCTGAACTTTTGCTGTGCGTTTAGTCTGCTCCTGCAGACTAAACTCTATCGGCAGCAGGTTTTACTTTTAGCTCAGTTGTGAAAGCTTAGACTAGCTGATAAGTGGCCCAGAAGGTAGATTTGTGCAGACTGAATAATAGTGAAATGTTAATGCAGCCTACTCTTAATGTGAAAGTGCTTACTCGAAACTGTCTGTTAAATATGTATTGAACTCATTTGCAAAAAGGCCCTCCTGTACATTTTATTAACATCACTGAAATCTGCTGTAAAACTTTGAACTATTTATGCCAAAAAACACAAAATTCAAGTTAAAAGAAATGAATTATGATATATTTCCCTTCATTTCTTTTTTCCTTCTGTGAGGCTTATAGTGGTTGGCTGCAGTCGTTTGTTCTCGTGTTGATTTTTTTTGTAAGTTTTTGTTTCTTGCCCCTTTGGTAGATCATTCTGTTTGGCATCTCCTCATAATTGCACTGACTGAAGTTATGAATGGGAAAGTTGCAAATTCCAAATCTTGTTGTAACTGTTTGCTACAGCTCGCTGGGGGATTGACTGTGTTATGTTATACCAGTGGTGTCTCTGAAGAAAAGGCTGTCCTTTGTACCATTAACAGAATGAAGAAAACAAGTCAACAAATGCTGAAATGTTGCAAATGATGTGCATCGGCTCCACCTATTTGATTTTAACACATTGCAATTTTCTCATCCCATCACACCTATTGAAAAAGCGTTTAGCACGCTTGCCTTCATTGCTCAGTCCTTTGAGTATAGGAGTTGGGATGTCATGTTGAGGTTGTATAGGACGTTGGTGAGGCCTCTTCTGGAGTACTGTGTCCAGTTCTGTTGCCCTATTAAAGGGAGGATATTATTAAGCTAGAGAGGTTCAGAAGAGATTTGCTAGGATGTAGCTGGGTTTGCAAGGTTTGACTTATAAAGAAAGGCTGGATAGACTAGGACTTTTTTCACTGGAACGTAGGACGTTGTTAGGTGACCTTACAGAGGTTTATAAAATCATGAGGGGTATAGATAAGTTAATGGTGGATGTCTTTTCTCTGGGGTGCAGGGATTTCAAGACTGGGGGCATGTTTTAAGGTGAGAGGAGAGAGATTTAAAAAAGACATGGGGGGCAAATTTTTTTACACAGTAAGTGGTTTGTGGGTGGAATGAACTTCCAGAGAAAGTAGAGGATGCAGCACAATGACAATGTTTAAAAGACCCTTAGGTAAGTACGTGAATAGGAAAGGTTTGGAGGAATATGGCCAGGAGCCGGCAGGTGGGATGAGTTTAGTTTGGAATTGTGTTTGGCATAGACTGGTTGGACTGAAGGGTCTGTTTCCTGCTGTATGGCTTTGTGACTCTGAGTGCTACTTTTTGTTGCCAGGGTGGGGAATGAATTGAATGGCAGTTCTTCTCAGCAGTCAGGTTTGAATGTAAATTGGTAGGGAGTCAGGCATAGGCCACATGCCTCAACTCTGTCAATGCATCAAGTCCTTTGTTCTGTTTAACATCTCCTCTGAGTCTGACTGAATGGAACCATGAGGGGGAAGCTGCAAGTATCCAGTCAAATGCAAGGGCAACCTCATGAGGTGCAAACCAAACAATTCACAAGAATCCAAGGCATGTGTGTTCATACTGTTGCTGGTTTACGCAGAGTGAATCTTTATGGCCAAACAAGTGTGATGTTTATGAAGCCCATGTGCAGCTTTTGAAAAGCAAATCTTATTTATTTCTTCCTTATTTTCCTCTCCTGTAGTCTCCCTGCACCACACATCCAGCCCGGCCAAGAGGACGGGATGGAGACCTACTCCCATGCCTCTGCTAGAGCACTGTAGGATCGTCATCTGACAGTAACAGGGTACTGTAGAAACTTTTACCTCACAGCACTTTGTGAATGCAGGCCTTGAAGTTTGGAAATAGTCCATTTACCATATCACCATTTACAACAAACTAATCCCCAGATGCTGTTAATTTCTGTGTAGCTTTCCTTTGAAAGGGAAAAGTGAGTTAAACAAATCTGGATCTCCCTAGGTGATAAAGGAGATGGAAATTGTGTTAAAGAAGAAAGCGTGTGGTTAGGACCAGCGTCGGGTAGAAAATACAATTGATAGCCAAGCTGAGTTCAAAAAGTTCAGAAGGGAGGTGCAAAAGGCAAATAAGAGAAGTGAAGAGGAATTATGAGAAAGGACTGGCATTCAGCATGGAGCAATCACAAAGTCTTCTAAAAACGCATGAATGGTAAAAAGGTGGCAAAAGGAATAATCCGGCCAATTAGGGATCAAACATAAACTTTACACATGGAAGCAGAAAGTATGGCAGAGGTATTAATTGAATACTTTGCATCTGCCCCAGTCACGGTGACAGAGGAGGAAACTCGGTGCTCAGTGCTTAACATTGATAGGGCGCTAGGACTAGATGAGATGCATCCAAGAACATTTGAAGGAAGTGAGAGTGGAAAATGCATAGACACTAAAATCTTCAAATTTTCTCAGGACTTGGAGAGGGAGGGGCAAGATGAGTTAATTTGGAAGAGCCAGCATGGATTTGTTGAGGGAAAATTGAATCCAACTAACTTGCTGAATTTTTTGAAACGGTAACAGAGAGTTGATGAGGACACTTCTGTTAATGTTGTGCACGTGGACTTCCATAAGGCATTTGATATAGTACCACTCAATAGACTGTTGAGAAAAGTTAGAGCTTGTCTAGTAAAATGGGCAGTAGCAACATGGACACACAATTGGCTCAATGACAGGAAATAGTAGTAGTTAATGGGTATTCTTCAAGAATAGTTCAGGATGAAGTTTTGTAATAGAGTACCACATGGGCCCCTTTTTTCAAATATAGAAGACAATTTCAAAATTTGCAAATAGTATAAAACTTTGGAACATTGTTAACTGTGTGGAGGGCAGTGTAGAACTTCAAGGGACATTGACATGTTGATTGAGTGAGCAGTAGGCAGCAGTCAAGTTCAATGTGGAGCATACAATTTTTGGTACCAAGAACATGGAGAGCAGTATTAAATATGGGACAACTATTTCAAAGGATGTGCAGGAATAGAGAAATCTTGGTGTGTACATGTATATGTCTTTAAAGATAGCAGCACATGTAGAAAGAACAGTAAGTAAAACAGACAGTATTCTAGGCTTCAATAGTAGCCAGTGGAGGACAGGTTCAAGGAACCACCTGTTCCCGTATTCCAATGAAGGTACTGCATGCACATTCCCTTTCTTTCTTCATGTGCTTTTCTGTAACTGTTTAAAGCTTTATGCCATTACAGATCAGGAGCTGTACTTAATTAAAGGAAGGGTGCTCAGTTTAAGTTATTGAAATTTTACATTGCTGTGCTTAATGCAAAGTTGGTAAATGTTCCTGATTAAATACAAAATTTTGTTATATCAAAAGAATTGAAGCCTTATTGTCATATGACATGCTAGTGAATGAATACTTGTCTTTTGTGCATGTCATCCCCAGTTATGTCAAGGAACTCGGATAAGGGTTTTTATTTGCAGTATTTCTTTTCATATCCCATGGTTCTAGCAGTGCACAGTCTATGTGCACATCCAAAAAAAATTTTCCTCTGATCATCATGTGATTGTCATTAGAATTACAAACTTCAAAGAATATGGATTTGGGATTGATCTGTTTGTATTCTGTCCTGCCTGAATTTCTCAATAATGGCCAGTTTCCTTTGTTCTGCCTTACTCAGTTGTATGATATTTCTATGCACTCTTAATGGACTTCAACTAGCCATCACATTTCAGAGGAATTTTAAGTAAAGTTGAGTGAAATACAGGGCATGTACAAAAACATACATTGAGCAGTGAGTTTGCAATTATGACATGCATTCTTAGCTGCTAAAGATGGTCAGTTCTCTTGTTTGCTTGCTAAAAGTTGATTGTAGCCTGTGTTGTTTATCTACCTTTGTATTAGAGAATACTGTGATATTTGAGGGAGCGAGGGCATAGGGAGGAATTTGATTTTACCTCTGCCAAATAAGCTTCTCTGTGAGCTAAAGTGCATCAGTATTAAAATTAGATTCAATCTTTTCCATGCCTTTCTAACTTTTACATATTTTATATTAGAATATACTACAAAGGCATTTGCAACTTTCTTCCTGTCGAAGTAGCACAATATATTTATTAATTGTAATCTTAAAGATGTTGACATTCGGATTTGTAGATGTAAATTGCGCAGTATTTGACAAAGTGATTGTGGAAACATGGAGCATCACTGGCATAATTCCTGGAAGACTTCAGTTTGCAAAATATTGCTCCTGTAATATATAAATTGAGAATTTGCAATTGGTCATTTCATGTGTAGTTTTAAGTGGTGGAGCAAGGGAAATATTTTCTTAATTAGCATTAAGGAACAGCCATCTTTATTCTGGTCAATGTCAAGTAACAACAGAAGTAGTTGCCTTTGAAACCCTGCTGCTGCTTTCCTGTGTTTGCTGCAGTCTTCCTCTCTCTCTGATTTACTTGTTTCCCTGGCAACAATGAATGTCATTTCGGACCGGGTGACTGCTCAGGTACAATTTCAGGAGCCGTTGGCTTGGATTAATTCTAAAATTGGCACTGCCTCAGTTGACCAACTTGAGCACTAAACTTCACAAACAATTCGTTGAGATTTAATTTTTCAGCAATGACAAGTTCAAACGTTGAAGTGTGAGACTGTGCCTTGGTTTTCCGGGGAGTATACATAATGGATTGTACTAAAGCTTGTTAAAATGTTAAAAGCATGTTTATTTGTGTTTTGCAGTTGAGAGTTACCACGATGGAGATTTGAAGCAAGCTGAGCCAGCAGTTGGCCCAAGAGTGGCTGTGCTGTTACCCAAGGCACCGTCTATCACACAACCACAGGTAACTGAACAACCAGTTAGAAGTGGTTGTAATCAAATCTCGCATTAAGTTTATTATGGCTGCTTTGAGTTTCACAGAATATTGGACCTAACCAAGGCTATTTGTTTGAGTTGTAAGCACTGATGATGGCAGAAAACAGTCTTGGAGAAGATAGTGAACTAGTCAGATGAACTAAATTACCAGTTGAGTCTTAAAAAAAACCCAAGGTTACTCACTGCCTCGCATGTAACTCACATTCAATAAAAGGATTTATTTTGAAGTATAGGAAAGTGAAAACCATCAGCTTTATTTCCTTGTCATATTAAGTGTTTTTTTCCTTGGGGCGCAGAAAATAACTGGGTGCAGGGCCTCAGTATTTATCACCGGGAGTGGCTTGGTAGCACTGAGCTGGCTGAGTTGTGAAGGGCGTAGCTGCCTGACTGGACTGGTGAACAAGTCTCCTGATTCCTTCATTCTCACCCCTCGTGGATGATGTAATCCATGGCAATGTCAGGAAGAATGATAACCTCCCTGTTTCTAAGGCAACGAGATTTTGTCTTCACATTGAGGGCAATTTCCTTCTTGTTACTTTGCATTATCATTGTGCTAAAAAGGACAGGTTCAGATTGATCTAGCAGCTCATAATTGTGCGTGTATGAGTCGTTAGCAACAGCAGCACTGTAGTCTGCCACAGAATGTATTTTTCACTTTCCAAGATTTGAATGGTTCTGGTTCGAGGAGGATTTCCAAAAAAAAGCATGCTGGAAGCATCACCAGGCATACCTAAAAATACTAGTCTGCCTGGTGATGTAGTAACACAGAATTAAATGCATACTAGGACTGGAGTCAGCATGCATTTGGCCAATCTGAGTGATCCCACAATGAACAGATCATTTAATCTCAGTAGTCTTGCCTCATCAAGTTGTCACTACTGGTGGGTATTTAAACAACTGATGACATGCCCCTCCGTAATGACAGTCCAGCCAGTGGGTGCATGCGTAAGACCAGCATGAAGCAGTAGCAGCCACCCTCAGCCAGAAATGCCGAAAGGATGATTCATCTCGGCGTCCCTTCCCTGCTATTACAGAAACCAGACTTCAGCCAATTCGGTTCATTAATGTCATGTCAAGAAGCTGCTGATTTTACTGGATATGACAAAGGCTATGGGTCTTGATAAGTCCTTAACTGCAGTGCTGAAGACCTGTGCTCCCAAACAAGTTACTTCTAATCAAGTTGTTCAATACATCTGCAACATTGGCACGTACCCGTTGAAGTGGAAAATTGTCCAGTCCACAGAAAACAGGACGAATCCAGTCCATCCATTGCTGTCCTATCAGCTTGTTCTTAATCATAAGTGAAGTAATGGATGGTATTATCAATAAGTGCTATCAAGTGGTGCCTACTCAACAATGAGCTGTTTACTGAAACTCGATTTGGTTTCTGCCTGGACTACTTAGTCGCAGACCATGTCTCAGCCGTGGTCCAAACATACACAAAAGATAGTTGAGCAGAAATTTAAATAAATCAACCATATTAATGTATTGGGACAGCAAGAGCAGATCAGAGGCTGGATATGGGCCAATGAGCCAAGGAATGGCAGATCGAGTTTAATTTAGATAAGTGTGAGGTGTTGCATTTTCGTAAGGCAAAGCAGGGCAAGACTTATAGAGTTAATGGTAAGGCCCTGGAAATGTTGCCAAACAAAGAGACCTCGGGTTTAGTTGCATGGTTCCTTGAAAGTGGAGTCACAGGTAGGTAGGGTGGGTGAAGAAGGCATTTGGCATGCTTGTCTTCATTGTTAAGAACGTTGAGTATAGGAGTTGGGACGGAATATTGGTGATTTTAGTGTACATTTTTAGCGTACTGTATACAATTCTAGTCCCCATCTGTAAGAAAGATGTTGTTAAACTGGAGAGGATGCAGAAAAGATTCACAAGGATGTTGCTGGGACTGGAGGGTTTGAGTTATAAGGAGAGGCTGAATAGGTTATGGCTTTCTACTCTGGAGTGTCGGAGGCCGAGGGTTGACCTTACAGAAGTTTATAAAATCGTGAGAGGCACGGACAGGGTGAAAAGCTAAGGTATTTTTCCTGTGGTGGGGGAGTCCAAAACCAGAGGGCACACATTTCAGGTGAGAGGGGAATTGTTTACAACGGATGTAAGGGATAACATTTTCACGAAGAGGGTGGTGCGTGTATGGTAGGAATTGCCAGAGGAAGTGGTGCAGGCAGGTGCAATTACAATGCCTAATAGGCAGCTAGATGGATGTATGAATAGGAAGGGTTTAGAGGGAAATGGACCAAATGGGACTAGTTGAGATGGGGATGTCTAGTTGTTGCGGATGAATTGAACCGATGAGTTAAACCAGTCTGTTTCAGTGCTGTATGGCTCTATGACTCCAACGGTAAGTAACTCAGCTTTTGTCTTCCCAAAGCCAGTCCGCTAGCTGCAAGGCACGAGTCAGCGGTGCAATTGATGGAATAATCTTCACTTATCAGAATGAATCCTGCTCCATCGACACTCAAAAAAAACTCGTCACCCAGAACAAACTATCTTGCTTGAACAGTACCCCATCTGTAATCTTAAAGGTTCACTCCCTTCAAAACCAGTGTACAGTGGCAGCAGTATGTATCATCTCCAAGATGAACTGCAGCAACCTGTCGATGCTTCTTTGACAGCACCTACAAAACCTGTGACCATTATTAATTGGGAGAACAAGCCAGCAGGTAAAAGAATATTGCCATCTATAAATTTGACTCCACCTTGACTTAGGAAATATCAATGTTTATCAGATGACTCTGGATCAAAATGCTGAAGCTCCCAGTTGAACAGTACTGCAAATACCATCATCACGTGGGCTGTATTAGTTCTGCAAGGCAGCTCCCTACCACCGCCTCCAGGGTAATTATCAATGGACAATAAATGGTAGCCTTGCCAGCAACACCCACATCCTGGGAAGGAAGAAATAAAAAAAAATTCCCACTTTTATGGTATGCTGTTGCTTAATATTCTATCAAAGATTTGGGCAGTGTATATTCATTAATAATAATTTTAATAAAGCAGGAATGTATTTGTATCCATTGTTGGCGTGTTCAAAAACATGTTTTTCTTAGTAACATAAAATGATGAATTGTAATCATGAATTATAGCTTATCTTGGATTAGCAAATGATATTCCTTTTCATGGACTGAACAGAGCTGGTATAGATACTGATATTTCCTTTTCTATGACAAATATAGAGTTATAGGAGTTATATTAGCCACTCTTTAGCAGTTGGGTGTCTTTTAATCCAGAAACCTCGAAGACCAAATCTGAATAAGAGAGGACCACCATTTTTACAGAAGAGATTATCAAAGAAAGAAAATGCAGAGGAACCCGAAATCAATAAGGAAGAAAATGAAGCTGAAGTCATCCCCAATGACCAGGAGGAGGAGAAAGATAATACGATCAGGTACTTGAATAATACCCTAGCACCACTTGTGTTTTTTCAGTATCCTTCAAGATGCACGTTCTTCATTTTCATAATCACAAGTCCAGTCACAGTGGAATGGGTGGATCACTACATCTGGATGTCTGTGCTGTCTGTAGAGCATTGAAAGTATTGTTTCTTGTTTCTTTCCATTCTGTAAAACATGTTTTCTTTTTCTAGTTTTGACAAATATAAGCAATGCATGTTGTCTTTTTACATTGATCCCTTCTGATCTCAAATGGAATTCTTTCGTCTTTGCTGTTACTAAAGCTGCTTTCCAGTAGTTTGTTTTCTCTTTTTATGTAAAACACTTATTTTCACTTAATAACTCATGCATGTATTTATAAAGTCCAAATTGTTCTGAAATCTGAACATGTAACACTTGGCTGTAGAACTGGACATAATTATAGATATACCCCACTGGTTTTTGAAAAATCTTGAAGTTGTGAAGCAAAATTAAGTTTTTTAGGCTTGCCTTTACTTGCAACTTTTTCGGATTGGACCCTTGATATTTGTTTCCCACCTCTCTTCTGTCCCCAGCCTGTGTGAAATGCCTGTGCTTTTTCTTCACTATAATCATTTATCAACTGTTTTCTTTCCATAGCTATGTCTGTGGACTGAATTATGCCAGAAACTGACTCTCAATTTCAGCGAATTTCAAGGAGGGTTTCTCTCCATGAGCCTTAGTGAATTTTCCCATGCTGTTTTGTGCAGCTGGTCTCGTTAGCTTTGCACCACGCCTCTGCTGCATGAAACTACAGCTGCATTTACTTGCTGTACCCAGTCTGCTGCTACAAATGTCCTACAACTCCTAAGCATCTGCAGATCCCTGAACGTAAACCCCCAGTACAACTAACTACCTTTCGCTCAGCAATGACAGAAGTACTGTCCACTGCTTGGAACTTTCGGAATTCCTGGTGCCGGTCCCATATTAAGTTCCGGCCATGCACCAAGTCAAGCAAAATTAATTTATACCCTTTCCTACACGACAAGTTAAACTCTCAGCAAGGACATCGGGCTCTGCAAAGTCACAATCTATCCATCTTGTACAGTTTCCTCTTTCTTAGAACCTGCTCCATACACAAGAATTTTAATGCTTTCTTCCTGCGCCACTTCTCCAGCTGTGCATTTGTCTTCATTTTCTTCATGTTTTAACACTCACTCATATATGGCGTTGGGAAGCAGAAGTGGTATAACGAGATTTGGGGTCTTGTTCCTAAATCTCTTTTGTGGTGTCTGAAAGGTTGCCTGAATTATCTCAACAGTTCCTGCATTTAAGTAATGCTTTTCAACATGGATCACCACTTCTGGCTGTTCTCTCAGCTGTCTTACCTGTTCTGTTTACTTTATCACCAAGGAAACAACATGCTTGTGGTTGCAGAAATGCCTATGTCCTTAACTAGCAAATTCGTTATGACTTCTCTACACTATTTTTTTCCCTGTGTGCAGTACAGCCATCCAGGCTGCAGGGTATTTGATGCCTGCTGCATCTTCAAAGGACTCATTACTCCTCAGCACTACCTGTATCTTTCTCCAGGAGTCACTCGCTTCCTCATCCCCTGGATGAATGCATTGCTGCCAAATACTTAACAGTCTCCAAACCTTGGGAAACAGCAACTGGTGGCGCTCCCTAAGTACATCAATATCTAGGGCAAATGCTAACGCTGAGTTCCCACATTGACCAATGAGGAACCATTGCATCCTGTTCTGCCATGGCAGTCAAATTCACTGTCCTGTAAAATCGCTGAAATGCTGACCATGAAAACATTTAACACTGACTTTAAATAGCCCAGAGAAAGAATTATAGAACATGTTTATTAATATTTGTTCATGGGTTATGAGTGTTGCTGGTAGGGGATCAGCACTTGTTGCCCATCCCTCACTGTTTTCCCTGCAATTGAGTGTCTTCAGAGGGCAGTTAAGAGTCAACCACATTGCTATGGTTCTGGAGTCACGTGAATATCAGACCAAAGAAGGAGGGTAGATTTCCTTCCTAAAGGACGTTAGTGAAACCAGTTGGTTTTTATGGTAAGTGATATTTTCATGGTCACCACTCCTGAGACTCATTTTTAATTCCAGATTCAATTAATTGAATTTAAGTCCCAGGAGCAGCCATAGTGGGATTTGAGCCCATGTCCCCAAACCTTAACCTTGGTCTCTGGATTATGAATGAATGATTTTATTGTCATGTGTATTTTACAGTTAGAAAAACAGTAAAATTCAAGATCGGTGCCATTTTGTGATTGCTATAATAAATTATTACAATAAAAGCAAAAATGCTACACATGCTGGAAATCTGTAATAAATACAGCAAGTGCTAGTGAAACTCAGCAGATCTGGCAGCAGCTGTGGAGAGAAGAACAGTTAATGTTTCAAGTCTGATTATGACTTCAGTTCTGAAGAGTCAAATCTGACTTAGAATGTAAACTCTATTTCTCTCTCCAAAGATACTGCCAGACGTGATAAGATTTCCTAGCATTTTTTATTTTCATTGCTTCTGGATTACTTCTCCAGTGACATTGCTATTCCATCATGTTTTGCTAAACTGATTTTTAAAGACTGAGATGATAAAATAGTCAACTGAAAATACTGGAATTGGAGTATTAGTATCATAGCAATCCAGAACATACTTAAAATTGCCGCCAGTTGAAGAATCAATGAAAAACAGTGAAAATACGCACAAATGAGATGTAGGCACCCACCAAACCGCTCCCTCTGTGATTATGATGTTGGTTTGAAGTTTCTTTCCGTGACTCTGTTCAATTCTGACTGTGATCTCCTGCACCATTTTTTCCTCAACCATACTCTCTCTGCACTTGTACAGAAACAACCTACCAATAAGCATCATGCCTTTACTTACAGCTGGCGTGGAATGAAGATTGAACCTGAGCAAGTTAACCCAGCTTTATCCGACACAAAAAAAGGGGAGCCTGTCCCTAATGAAACCATCAAAGAACCAGGTAGCATGTCCATATTAAAAACGTACATACTGGTTGTTAAAACCTTTCAGTCTAATGTCATTATAATCTACAGAGTAATTAACTAACAATGAAGAACTGAAGAATTGAGGACAGGTAGATCAATCTGAAAGATTGTGCCAAGGTTTAAACTTTTGGTTAGCCATACTTAATCACTGTGATGTAGCTAAAATTGGAGTAGATATCAAACTGAAGAATTTCAGAAACCTCGGGATTAATTTGGAATTTGAGATACTTGAATTGGCGAAAAATTAAACAGTCTTGTCACCTGAGATATTGACCAGATAATGCTGTTTAGTTTATTATCTGGATTCTTGGAGTCTGGCAGTTTAGCAAGTTTGAAACCAGAATTTTATTTTGAGGTGTGCATTTGCTTAGTTAAGTAATCATGTCTGAGGACAGCGTTTCATTTTATGGGAAAAAAATGTTTTTTTTGTAAAGAGATACAGTTTTTCCTGAGCTGATCTCTTCCTGATTCTTAGAGATGTTCAACACTTGTATGTTCTCACACTGTTGCAACACCAAAGTCATTGACTCACTGTATAGCAACATCATAGATTTGGTAGTGATTTCCTTGGTTGGCCTTGTTAGGCTTTTTTTTCCTATTTACTTATTTTATATTGTAGAAAATGAACATATAATATTCCTCTTTAGCTATTTTCTATCAAGTGGACTGTGCCTCGAACTGTTTCTGGTAAATAATCCTTTCCTACTGTGTTATCTGTGTTTGGACAATGCAGCAGTAGGTAGATAATTACGTGTTTGCTGTTTTGAACAGGAATAAAATTATTAATGTTATAATACCAGATTTCATATCTTGCATTACCAGTACTTTGAGTTGCAGATCAACTATAGTCCCACAGTGTCACTGGCTACTTCGAATATCTAGTTCCTTTGATATTCACCTGCAGAGACATTGATCTAACTGCTGCTTTTCAAAGGCAGCATGTACTTTCAGCATGAGCCTGTAGCATGCCAAATATGAGCTAACCAGCATTCACCGACTTTACGCTTGTTAAACAAAGGCTGCTTTTTGCTTAGTACTGGCTTATTTCTTATGTTACTCATATAACAAGTCAAAGAGTAAGGCAGTTTTTGAGGTCAACGTGCTTTTGAACTCAAAGTTTGGAAATTAATTCAAGCAGAAGAGGAGAAGAAGCAATGAAGTGGAGGATGGAAGATTAGGAGCTGAATGAACCTTTTGGAAGTTGTGGGTGAGTTCAGAAAGAAATCACGAGGCATAATCACAAGAAAATGAACAGGGAAGACAGAAATGAAGTGAGATGCTGAAAACTTGAAGACGTGAGCAAAGTTGAACACAGGAGATGTTGAGTCTTGGATGGTAGTGGAGTGATTCGGAACAAAAGCAAATTGGAAAAATTTTAGAAGATAAGAGTGGGGTCAGTGATCAGAAGATCAGAGCAAAGAAACAGTCAACATGAACGGAGAAGGCAAATCCAAATGAGCAACTATGTGAGAGGGAAAATGAGAAGTAAAAGGGAAAGAAAGCAGGGGAAGGGAAGGCATAAAGTGAGATGGAGGTGAAGGGAATGTGAATATTAGCTCGGTGGTCAAGTGAGGAAGAGCCATAAGATTTAGTAGCATTGAGGAGATGGAATTTGCTTAAAACAACAAGGTCACCTTTCTGATTCTGCTATAAGTTGTTGTGTTCACAATATTTGAAATTATTTTAATTACTTTTGGGGTTTAAACATTTTGCAGTTTTTTTGAGGTGCAGTGTTTCAGGATCTCTTTAATTACTTTTTAATCAATTATTTTTGCTTGTTTCCAAAGATGGGCACCTTTTTACTTAACTTTGTCACTTAATGTTATATTTGCAGCACAAACTATTTGTCCAGAACGTTTGAAATGTTACTCCATTTCTAATTAATAATGTATGTAACCATGCTGGATACAGACAAGGTTGAGAAGAGTTGAGGTAAATTGGGCAATAAATGACTAGGAAAGGGATGAAGGGAATTGCAGACAGCAGTTTATTTGGTCAGTTGCATTATATCCATTATCTCCCCTAAATTAAATATTCCAATCTGCAAGCTAGCATACTGCCCCTTTAAAGTCTTCAATTTCAGCATCCAGTTGTTTTTCTAAAGCCGTTGGAATCTTTAAAGTACTTCTCCTGCAAGCAAATTTCAAACAATGACCATTTGTACATAAAGAAGAAACATCTGACGTCGGTCCTAAGTTTGCATCATCCGTGTTACATTTTCACGTTTTTTCCCCAGTTAATATCCTCCATTCTCTGATTACTGTATGCATTAGGTGTCCCCTCTCCAGATTAGAAAAATACAAGTTTCATGAACACCAGGAATGCTCCAAGTATTGTTTGATCAGAATGTTTAGAATGATCAGAATTACAATTTAGTAAGAACTTCTGATATATATTCTCCTGTTTCCTTTATTTAAAGAAAGGACTTGTATTTGAAAAGCATCTTCCATGACCTCAGGAAATTCAAAGTGCCTTACAACTGATGAAGTGTTTTTGAAATGTAGTCACTGTTTTAATGTAGGGAAACTGAGCGTTTATTCCACACAGCTTTAGCGATTTTGATTGAGGGATAAAGTTTTACCAGGGCATCCAGAAGAACTGTCCAGCTGTTCTCTAAAATTGTGCGATGAGAGTTTTTACATCCAGCAAAGAGAGCAGATAGTTAAGCTTAAAAAAAATAGACCTACAACTCTGTATTGCATTTCCTGTTTAATTAATGTGCTTGAGGTCTTGGAGTGGGACTTGAATCCACAACCCTCTGACTTTACAAGAATGATACCTCCTGAGCCAAAGCTGACTTTTTTTAAAAAAGTCCATTTGTGGATGTGGGTTTGCCAGCTAGACCAATTTTTATTGCCTAATTGCTCAGAGGGCAGTTAAGAGTCAACCACACATTGCTGTAGGTCTGGAGTCACATACATGCCAGACCAGGTAAGGATAGTAGATTTCCTTCCTTAACGGGCATTGGTGACAAAATGGGCTTTACCTTAATCAGCAATGGTTGCGTGTTTGCTATTGGACTAACTTTTTATTCCAGGTTTTAGTTGAATTCAGCTTGCATCAAGTTGCATTGTGGATTTTGAATCCCTGTCCCCAGAATATGAAGCTATTGCTGTGGATTCCTAGTTCAGTGACATAACCATCACACCAATGCTTCCCACCTTGTTCAACTTGCAATGTGGCGAAACAATGAAAGATCCCAGAAATCTTGCAGCTTCATTCTTTGCCTATCCAGGACAATATAGAGAGTGTGCAATTCACCTTTTCTTTCTATGTGATGTATTTTGCCTTTATTATTTGTAAAGGTATTTATTTGCCCATTAAGTATTTCTGCCTAACTTGTGTAATTTGAGTCGCATCCTCTCAATTTCCTTCCCCTGTAACATTAAAGTACACTCCAAAAGTATTTAATTGGCTGCTAGGTACAATGAGATTTCCTGAAGAGAGTTATATTTAGTCTGACGTCAACAACAAACTTGACTATTCAAACAGGAAAAATGAACTTAAAATAGTCTCCTAATTCTATTTATGATCTAGTTATCCCTGCTGGGAAAATTTTGAATGTGGTCATCAAAAGAGCATGACTGACTCTTGCGACTATAACAAGGTGTGGGGCTGGATGAACACAGCAGGCCAAGCAGCAACATAGGAGCAGGAAAGCTTGACGTTTCGGGCCTAGACCCTTTTTCTGATGAAGGGTCTAGGCC